>OV651830.1:15259892-15784892 GCA_927349885.1 Psylliodes chrysocephalus
GGAGGTGCCTATCAACTTAGATGCACAATGAGTCTAATGCTACAAACACGTCTACCGATGAATAGAATTGGTAGCTTACCTAGAAAGTTGTAAACCAGGGGCGCGTATATTTTAAAACATAAAATAAATGGAAAAGTGAATGATACTTGTTTATACATATTAGTACATAATTCTATAGTCAATTAAAAAATCATTATTTTTAAGTAAGCCGACTTTAGGTTAAGGCTGTTCTACCGCTTTCCGTTCGGTATTTATATAAAATTCTGTTACAGTCAGGAAATTATCTTTATTCAAATAAATTAAATTGTGTTAAAATTGTATATTGGTCAAATGGGCCGTACTTTCAAAAAAACAGCTATTTAAAACATTACAATAGTTATACTAAAAACAAAAATAATTCTACAAAACATATTTTTATCTGAAAATCAATCGTTTATGCAAAAATTGTTTCACATTTTGAGAATAAAGGCATTAAATTAAACCATTTAGAAACACTTGAAATAAATAGATTTTTTGACGAAGTTTTTCCTAGGTGTGGAAAATGTAATTTTTCCAGTTGTTTCCATTGACTGTTTACCTTCCTTCAAAGTTCTTTTAACGGTAGTATAAGAAACACTTGTGAAAACGTAATATTATATTAATGTTAAATTTAGTATTTTTTTACATTTATTAGGAAACAAATTTTTTTAGAAACAGAAGATAAATTTTAAAAATTTAAATATAAAATATTAATCAAAAATAAAATGCATAGATATGTGTGTAAAATACAAAAAAATATGGAAAACTACGTAAGTTTAATTGCAAATAAACTACAGAGTATGTTTATCTGTTGCTTGTGCAGTTTGAAGTTTGATATCATTTAAAGCAGTGGTCGCCAACCTCTCAATGTGTTGAGCTACTTTGTTAATTTTGTAATAAACAGCGAGCTACCCACACGGAAGCCACGTAACGCAACGTAAATGAAATAATCCACAGTTAATTTATCATTATATGTATTTATTTTACTATTTAACTGGTTATACATAATACATAGGTACTAATAATAAACTAATAACAAAATAACTAATATTATAATATTATGTGAACTCGGTATGTAATAAATTTAATGAAATTATCCAGACCCTTATTGTTCAGTGTGTTCCGCTAAAGTCAACTAAAACTAGAAAATACCCAATCTGGTATTCTCGTGTTTTAATACTTAGCTTTAAAAAAAAAACAACACTTTCTAAAATTGTATAATAAACATAAACTTCTCTTTTATCTACAACGTTATAAAAACCTAAAACTAATTGTAAAACGTGATATAACTTGCTGTTATAATAGATTCATTCAAAATTCAGAAAATAACATTAAACTAAATCTCCGACGTTTTTGGTCATATATTCAATCCAAACAAAATAAAACTAGGATTCCCGGGAAAATGTCATACAGTAACGAAACCCTAACCACTCCCCAATCTTTTGTGAATGCTTTTGCCAGGCACTTTGGTAGCGTGTTTAGTGATGGATCTGATGATGAGATACTTGATGATGTTGATACAAATCCTAGTAATTTTCTTCATATTAGTTATATATCTCAAGATCAAATTATCAACGCAGTTAATAAATTAAAAAATAAGTTAACCTGTGGTCCTGATAATGTTTCATCCAAACTGGTGAAAAATTATATAGGTTTTTTGTCAGTACCACTCTTTTACATATTTAATCGTATACTACAAGAAGAGGTCTATCCAGACATTTGGAAAATATCTAGAATCTTTCCCGTTTTCAAAGCTGGTAAAGTTTCTGATATATCAAATTACAGACCAATCGCATTAATCTCAGTTTTTTCCAAAATTTTTGAAATTATATTTTCTAATATATTATATTCCCACGTAAAAAATTCAATCACGGAATACCAACATGGTTTTGTGAAGCTCAGAAGTACCGCGTCAAATCTGTGTACATTTACGCAATACATATCTAGTTCTTTAGATTGTAGAAATCAAGTTGACGTCGCATACACAGATTTTAGTAAAGCGTTTGATAAGGTGTCTCACAAACAATTGCTTCTGAAACTGAGACAACGTCAGGGGTTCCTCAGGGCTCGAATTTGGGCCCTTTATTATTTGTTATTTTTATTAATGACATCTGTCATTGTATCAACTCTAAGAAACTCTTGTTTGCAGACGATATGAAAATTTATAGGGAAATAAAGGATACCTCAGATTGCATTGCTCTTCAAAACGACCTTGTAAACTTACATAACTGGTATATCGTAAATAAACTATCTTTGAATACTAACAAATGCAAAGTCCTGTCCTTTTCCAGGAAAGTAAACACTGTCTTATACGACTATCAATTAGATAATCTTGTTATTCCCCGGATATATAATTACAAAGATTTAGGTATCTTATTTGACAGCAAACTGACTTTTTCGGAACACATTGAAAATTCTGTGCAAAGTGCAACAAAAATCTTGGGTTTTGTTATTAGAAACTGTAAAAAGTTTAAATCTTTAGAAGCCATCTTCTTTGTTTATTTTTCACTAGTTCGTAGCAAACTGGAGTATTGCAGTTGTGTTTGGAATACTAACCATTTAAAGTACATAAGTGCATTAGATTCTGTCCAAAGAAATTTTTTAAAATTAATTTACTTTAAAACACATGGCCGTTATCCTATTCGTCACTATGATTATAATTTATTGTTAGAAGAATTCAGTTTTGTGAGTCTGAGAAAAAGAAGAGAAATAGCAGATTTGATATTCATCTATAAATTAATTAATAATTCTATAGATTCATCTTCTCTGCTATCTCAATTTAATTTTCATATCCCACATATTACATCAAGGTCAAATATAACATTTCATATTCAAGTGCCAAATTCACAACATCACTTTCACAGTCCTTTAACTACAATGTGTAGAAGTGTTAATCAGTATTCTGTTGATATATTTTTTCTAAAATTTTACCAATTTAGAGAGCAATGTTACAGATTGGTATCAAATTAGTATTCTCAAACTTTGTATTTTTAAATATTATATTATATACTCCTGTAATTGGGCTGATAAAGCCTGTTGGATGTATTAAATAAATAAATAAATAAATAAATTACTAGTACGTACTTGTTCATAGCTACATTCCTACCTACCAAACGAAGGTGTTTGAACAATAAACAAACTTTTATCCAGCCACAACGGCATGTCACGTAAGATTTAAAAAGAGTTAATAATAACAACAAAAAAGTAACGCACTATCATGAACATAAACATTGAAAAATAAAAAAGCACGTTCAATGAGAAGGCTGACACTCAGACTCATCGATAATTTTTTTAATGTTTGCAGTATAATTTGATAAAGCCATTCGAATACAATTATCCAAATGTTCATCTGTAAGTCGATTGCGATATTTGTTCTTAATAAACTTCATATTGGAAAAAGAAGATTCACACAAATAGGTTGAACTGAATAATGCTTTCACTTTCAAGTCAACACGGCATAGAACTGAATATTTGTTTTTACTTACAATAGGCCAGATACATTTGGTACTTGAGACTAACGATTTTAAGGCTAAATCATTTTGAAACTCAATTACTTCTATTTCTGTTGCAGCGATGTTTTCGCCAAAGTTCTGCATAACAGAAGTTGTAAACTGTTGAATATCAATTTCCATAAAGAGTGAAACAACAAACTGCGCTACTAAAGCCATTTCGTTGATATCCTTAAAACGATTTTTGAAGTTATTCTTCAGGGTAGAAACTATTTCTACATGATATTTGCTGTCATAGGGTTCTAATGGATTTTTTCTGAAAGAATAGGAAAATGCTTGGCATTGCTGTTAATTAGGTTTTGTTCCCAAAACTCCAGCTTTTTGATAAATGCTTTTATATCAGAAATCATTTCCGCTAGTTCTTTGTCTCTCCCCTGAAGCTGCAAATTAAGTTCGTTTAATTTCTCTGTAATGTCCACGAGAAAACCAAAATCTCTAAGCCAGATTGAATTTTCTAGTTCCGGAGTCGGTTCATCGCGTTGTTTGAAAAATTGAACTATGCCAGACAGAACATCATTAAAACGTTTCAGCACCCGTCCTCTACTTAACCATCGGACTTCAGAGTGAAGAAGTAGGTCCCGTATTGACAGTCAACTTCATGGGCCAAGGTTTTGAATAATCTTCTTTGTAACGCTTGAGCTCTAATCTTGTTCACAATTTTTACCACCAGTTTCATAACGTTGTTTAGTTTCAGGAAATTTCCACATAATGCTTGCTGATGGATAATGCAGTGGTAACAGAGAAATTGCGGAAGAGTTTCATCTTTATGACATAACGCCACCATACCCTTATCACAACCCACCATAGCGGAGCGCCATCGGTTGTCAAGCCTACCATTTTCTATATTGGAATTTTCTCGGACGAAATAATATTTTTTAAATGAGAAAACAACTTCTGTCCAGTAGTGTGTCCTTTCAGTGGAATAAACTTCAAAAGATCTTTTTTAATCGTAAAATCACTAAAAACCTTCCTGACGAACACGGCCATCTGGGCAGTGTCAACGACATCTGTTGATTCATCCAGTTGAAGTGAAAAATAAACACAGTTATCTAAGTCAGTTCTTAACTGTAAAAAAATATCATTGCTCATTACTTTTACACGTCTCATCACTGTATTAGCAGAAAGTTGCATAGATTTTATAGCTGAAACTATCTCGTATTTATTTCTAAAGTTGGCAAATAACGAATCAGCAGCTTCTAAAAACGCCTGTTTTATCATTTTCCCGTCTTCATAAGCTTTTTTTTTGTGCAATTATCTGGGACACACGGTACGATGCTTCAGTCGCAGCCTTATTTTTGTCGACTGTTCTTAAAAATATTGATTGTTGTCCAATTAACTGCTTTTTTAACTGTTTCAATTTCTCCTTTCTGGCGGCAGAATGTAGTGGGAATGATTTTTCAAAATTAGAATGTACAGTTTTATGATGTCTCTCAATATTTCCTTTTTTAGCAACGGATACCGAAGTATTACATAATAAACACACATTTTTATCTTTAACTTCTGTAAAAAAGTATTGTTCTTTCCATTCCGAATGAAAGTGGTATGTCTTTACCTTCTTACAACTGCTTGCCATAATATTATTTTTTGTTGTTCTCTACTAACCCAACCGCTGGACGTTGGTTACGCGTTCAGTTTTAAACTAAGCGCAATGTCGCCGCGCCGTGCGTATTTATCCCGTTCAGTGAAATCCTGATCGTTCTCGAACACTAACGCGCTGGTCCCGCTAGTCGGTTCTAGCCGATTCTAGCTTGATGGCGTCAGCGGCAGATCGCTCACCGCAACGTTGCCGCTGTTTATGTTTAATATTATGACAATTAGATTTTTTTGTGGAATTTTCGGAAGCTTCTCTGATTTTTGCAGTTTGTATTTTTTAAATTAAAATCGTTGTGAGAGCTACCAGAATTGCCTCCGCGAGCTACCGGTAGCTCGCGATCGACAGGTTGGCGACCACTGCTGTAGAAGGTACCTAACATGTTTCAATTTAAATTATAATAAATAAGTCCTTAATAAATGTATCTTCCAATATCTAAAACCCACTAGAAAATACATTAAACGCATGAATAATACGTGACGTATAGTAGACTGCACAGATAAATTTTACTATTTTTCAATTAAATATCAGTATTATTAATATATCCATATACAATTAACAAAGACACCGCCAATGTTCAGCTTAGAAAAGACAGTTGTCAATGTAGCTATGAACAAGTACGTACTATTAATATTAGTTATTTTGTTATTAGTTTATTATTAGTACCTATGTATTATGTATAACCAGTTAAATAGTAAAATAAATACCTAAAATGATAAATTAACTGTGGATTATTTCATTTACGTTGCGTTACGTGGCTTCCGTGTGGGTAGCTCGCTGTTTATTCCAAAATTAACAAAGTAGCTCAACGCATTGAGAGGTTGGCGACCACTGGTATATGGATATATTAATAATACTGATATTTAATTGAGAAATAGTAAAATTTATCTGTGCTGTCTACTATACCTCACGTATTATTCATGTGTTTAATGTATTTTCTAGTAGGTTTTAGATATTGGAATATACATTTATTAAAAACTTATTTATTATAATTTAAATTGAAAGATGTTAGGTACCTACTACAGTATTGACATATATATTTTTCAAAATAATTTAGGATGATTACCCCACTAATACCTCCCTAAGATGAATTTTATTTAATATCACAATCTTTATATATTTAGCAATTACGAAAAATAAAAAGACGATAACATCATAATTATTTTCTGTTATGAAAAAATCGGTATTATTTAGTAATTTAAACACAATAGCATATTTTTTAAGGAGCTATAAAATTCCCATTGTATCTGACTAGTAATTAACCAGTTATTGCGGGTCTAATTAAGAAAATATTAATAAAACTTTGGCAATGATTAATTATGCTAGCACTTGTTGTGTATTTCTAAGACAGGGTCATTCGATTCTAGAAATGATCAAAATGAATTAAATTGTATACGCTGGATATTGCGAGGCAAAATTAATATTTTCTTTTAATTTTTTATAGTAATATTTATATTTAATATTTTTTAAATATTAGGTTTATAAAGTTTTGTACAAAATATATTTGGTGCTAAATTTCTAAACGACGCGATTAGATACAGAAAAATATGTATTATTGTCATATATTTATAAATAATTCTCGTTTGGGATAAAAGGACAAAACCTCCCCAAGCTGTGATTCCATAATTGATTCTAGATTGCATTGGTGTCCATTCAATATTTTTGTTTTCATATCGTTTGAATTATTCGTTCGTTTGTTCTTGGTATTTTGCTTACAGTTCATCAAATTTCTAGAGGTGTTCGACGCCCAGACAGAGAACGCGCTACGTGTGACTCAGATAGCTATTGTACAGTCTGCTAAACAAGTTATATTAAATAGTTTTTAATATTTTTAGGTAATTAAATTTTAAAAGTGTGGAATAGTTTAGGGATTAAATTGGTCTGATTGGATTTTCTTAGAACGTTTTTAAAAGCAGCTAAAGATAGTATGTAGAATTGAAAATAATTATTATGCCATAAAAGGTGTTTTGGAATTCCTTCAACCTTTTGAAATTGAGTCAGAAAATATAAATTTTATAGGATAGCGGAAAATACCTATAATTTTTTTGTAGGCCTTTGTAAATCGTGGAAATAGTTTATATTTTATTTCTACCTTATTAAGGAAAATGGTACCTATTATTAATAACGGTTGTTTCTGAAACATTACTAAAATTTTCGAAATTTTGTTTTTCTACAAAATAATAAACTATACTATTTAGAAAAAAATTTATTTCTCTTATAATTTTATAAAAAATAACAGGGGAATATTTACATTTTTTGATCTATTAAACAAAACGATAAATTATCTCGACGAATGACACCATGTTCTAGTACGGAAGCTAGCTTTACATTTTTGTTGGTGGTTTCATATCAATTTTTTGTAATTGTAGTTTACACGTACATATACCTCTTAACACTTGTTTGCTTTATTAAAAATCTGATGTGTCCAACACATGACTTTCCTATCTAGTTATTACAGGCTTTTTCCGTTTATTGTGTACAACCTATTGCAGCATCTCTATAAATGTTTAGAGGATAAACTAAATATATATATACATTGTCCACATACATCTACCGCGAAACATTTTTCTATAGATATTCATTGAAAATGAAAATACTGAAAAATTTAAATTTAGCACTTTTCCTACAATTTTTCCATTACGGTCCATTTAAAAAAAATCATGTATGAACAAATATTATAGAGATCGAAATCGCAAACAACTTTTATTTCAACAATTTTCATAAAAATCAGAATTTTGCACATTTTGTCAAATTTCTCGAATACGGACCATTTCAGGAAATTTTTACATAAGGCAAAAATTATAGATAATAATATTAGAAGTAACTTTTATTTGAACAATTTTCTTCTCCAAACATAAATAACAGATATATTCCATAAAATATATAAACGGCCTCCCATAAAGTACCCCCCAGATGTTCCGACTTTGTCCAAAATCTAATCATTTCACGTCAGGCCAAAATAAAACTTAAGTTTAAAATTTATTGATTTTTTCTTTATCCGTTTTTGAGTTTTCTTCAAATTTCGAAATTTACACATTTTCTCAAATATCTCGAATACGGTCCATTTAAGAGAAATTATCTATGAGACAAAAATTATAGAGAATTATATTACAAACAACTTTTGTTTGAACAATTTTTATAAAAAAAAATATTTTTTTACATTTTGTCAAATTTCTCGAATACGGACCATTTTAGGAAAATTTTGTAAATAACAAAAAATATAGATAATAAAATAAGAAGTAACTTTTATTTAAAAAATTTTCTTCCCCAAACGTAAATAACAGATATATTCCATAAAATATAAAAATGACCACCCATAAAGTACCCCCCCAGATGTTCCGACTCTGCCCAAAATATAATCAGCTCATTAGACGCTGGAATAAAGCTTAAGTTTGAAATTTGGTGTTTTTCCGTGTATCGGTTCATGAGTTATGCGTTATACAGACACACACACACACACACACACAGACACACACACACACAGACACACACACAGACATCAACGCGAAAATAGTCAAAACGGATTCAGGGGACCTCAAAACGTAAAAATCCGTCGAAAACTCGAGGTCGAAAAAAATCATGATTCCTATACTTTCCTTATATCTGTATACAGATAGGAAAGTAAAAATCTGATGTGTCCAACACATGACTTTCCTATCTAGTTATTATAGGCATTTTCCGGTTATTTTGTACAACCTATTGCAGCATCTCTATAAATGTTTAGAGGATAAACTAAATATATACATTTTACACATACATCTACCTCGAAACATTTTTACTTTCCTATCTGTATACAGATATAAGGAAAGTATAGGAATCATGATTTTTTTCGACCTCGAGTTTTCGACGGATTTTTACGTTTTGAGGTCCCCTGAATCCGTTTTGACTATTTTCGCGATGATGTCTGTGTGTGTGTCTGTGTGTGTGTGTGTGTCTGTGTGTGTGTGTGTGTGTGTGTGTGTGTGTGTGTGTGTGTGTGTGTGTGTGTGTGTGTGTGTGTGTGTGTGTGTGTGTCTGTATAACGCATAACTCATGAACCGATACACAGAAAAACACCAAATTTTAAACTTAAGCCTTGTTTCAGCGTCCAATGAGCTGATTAGATTTTGGGCAGAGTCGGAACATCTGGGGGGGTACTTTATGGGTGGTCATTTTTATATTTTATGGAATATATCTGTTATTTACGTTTGGAGAAGAAAATTCTTCAAATAAAAGTTACTTCTAATATAATTATCTATAATTTTTGTTTAATGCAAAATTTTCCTAAAATGGTCCGTATTCGAGAAATTTGACAAAATGTAAAAAAAATAATTTTTTATAAAAATTGATCAAATAAAAGTTGTTTGTAATATAATTCTCTATAATTTTTGTCCTATACATAATTTCTCTAAAATGGACCGTATTCGAGATATTTGAGAAAATGTGTAAATTTCGAAATTTGAAGAAAACTCAAAAACGGATAAAGGAAAAAACATTAAATTTTAAACTTAAGGTTTATTTCGGCCTGACGTGAAATGATTAGATTTTGGACAAAGTCGGAACATCTGGGGGGGTACTTTATGGGAGGCCGTTTTTATATTTTATGGAATATATCTGTTATTTATGTTTGGAGAAGAAAATTGTTACTTCTAATATTTTTATCTATAATTTTTGCTTTATGTCAAAATTTCCTGAAATGGTCCGTATTCGAGAAATTTGACAAAATGTGCAAAATTCTGATTTTTATGAAAATTGTTGAACTAAAAGTTGTTTGCGATATCGATTTCTATAATTTTTGTTTATACATGATTTTTCTAAAATGGACCGTAATGGAAAAGTGCTAAATTTAAGTTTTTCTGTATTTTCGTTTTCAATGAATATCTATAAAAAAATGTTTCGAGGTAGATGTATGTGTAAAATGTATATATTTAGTTTATCCTCTAAACATTTATAGAGATGCTGCAATAGGTTGTACAAAATAACCGGAAAATGCCTATAATAACTAGATAGGAAAGTCATGTGTTGGACACATCAGATTTTTTTATAGATTTTAAGAAAATTTTGCATAAAACAAAAATTATAGATAATTATATTAGAAGTAACTTTTATTTGAAGAATTTTGTTCTCCAAACGTAAATAACAGATATATTCCATAAAATATAAAAATGACCACCTATAAAGTACCCCCCCAGATGTTCCGACTCTGCCCAAAATCTAATCAGCTCATTGGACGCTGAAACAAAGCTTAAGTTTAAAATTTGGTGTTTTTCTGTGTATCGGTTCATGAGTTATGCGTTATACAGACACACACACACACACAGACACACACACACACACACAGACATCATCGCGAAAATAGTCAAAACGGATTCAGGGGACCTCAAAACGTAAAAATCCGTCGAAAACTCGAGGTCGAAAAAAATCATGATTCCTATACTTTCCTTATATCTGTATACAGATAGGAAAGTAAAAAAGTGTGTTGTTGTGATTTACGTCGAAATAAGTCAAAAACAACTTGAAACCCCATATAAAATCAAAAAGGAGAAACGGAAAAAAATTGAGCCTGTAAATGAACACAACTCAGAAACAAAAATAGCTATCTAATAATAAAAAAATAAAATTTGATTCTTGTGCAGCTTCATCTATATCATTAACTGTTTTTGGTTTTTTAATGGTTTTTTTTGGTGATGAAAATTCCGATATCTCACGGTTATCGATTCTTTTTTTCTCTCCAGAAATGCGGACGACAGTGTTTTTAGATACTCATGTGGCTGCAGCAACACGATCATTTACATTTTTAAATGGTATTGAAGGTGAATTAAAGTTTCCTTCTCTTCTCATAAACTCTATAACATTGGCTATTATTTCGCGAGATTGACTGTTAATCACGCGGCCTCTTAATTTGCTATTAAACTCCATACTTAGGTTCTATTAAACTGTAATGAGCAAAAAACACAAACGAAAATAAAAGAAATGTTTTAGCGAAATTTACATCTGACATTTACGTCTGAATGAAATAGTGAAATACTTGATGCGCAGAGTGTACTTTCATTGCGTAAATCCGTCGGGATGCCTGTCAGTAGTGCTTTCTCTGTCTAGCCGTCGAAAGCCTCTAGAAATTTGATGAACTGCATTTTTTTTGGTGTCCATTTAGTATTTTCTTTTTCATTTCGTTCGAATTCTTTGTTCGTCTGTTCTTGGTATTTAGCTGTCTTTTCTTTGTTTTATAATTTACTTATTGCAATTCTGCTGTAATTTTTTGGTTCTATTTTTATTATTTTTGTGTGACGTTCTGCTATGGTGTGTCCATATTCCAGCCCTCTTTCCTTGTCTGTTTTGGTAAGGTAAAATAGGCAAATATGGAGTAATTTTAAAGTGTTTTTGTTTGAAAACATTTACAAATTACGTATATTTAAACAGTGGCTTCTAAAATTTTACATTTTTAGTTTTTGAAATATACGAATGCAGGATCAATAGTCCTTTAACGAGTATGAATTTACTCTGTCGAAATGAAAAGTGATAGAACAGTAATTCATGTCAATTATTATTAGTTCATTACATAATAAATCATACAGTGTTCAGATCAGGGGCGGTTTCTCCATTGGTTCATTGTGCAGTGAACACCCAATTAAATTTCATAAAAAATAAAAATAAAATAAAAAAATAACATAAAAATATATAAATTTAATTTTAAAATTTTCATTTTCATACGTGTTAATCTATATTTTTTGTACATCATTGTCCTCTGGCTGATCGCGTGTCATGGAGGTATAATACTAATGGAGATGCCATGAGGCAATTGTTTTGCATATGATAAGTTTTATTAAAAATGACTCCACTGGGCGTGGCTTAAATGGTCGACTAAGCAGGGTTGTATTTAAATATAATTAAAGTCCGTACGCAGAATTACAACTTTTAAATGACTTACTTACCTAAGCTTTGTTTCAACATGATCGATTCGAAATTAATTTGATGACATTGCGCAATTATGACTTCTACACTATTTACTATTATTTATTAACCGTTTTCCGGCCAAGCCAATGCCAAGACCATAAAAGAGATTAATATTATTATATTGTTCTGTCTTCGCCGAAACCGTCCGATATATGACCTGTGTGATCGAAAATCAACGTTCGAATAACACTGTGCATCAGATTTATTAATCTCTTTGTGCTTTAAAACTAAAACCCGAACTACGATTTTTCGTTCAAGGACTCTCTTGTCTTGATCAAAGCTGCCAATGACAAAATCTGACAATCAGGAGAATTATGACATCAAATTACCAAACCAAAAACCAAACCACTACGTGAATTATGAATAAATATATTTCAGTAAAAATACAGCTGAGTTTGTAGAAAGAACAATTAATTACTTTTAAATGTAAAACATTTTTTCTGCTGCAGATGACATACATTAAAAATATGACCCGCTACAGTCAAAAGTTTAAGAAGACCAAAAATTCAGCTAGGTATGACTTTATGGTTAAAAGTAGATGGAAGAAAACCATGATCAAAACTACTCTGTCAAAACCAATCGAAACTAAAAAGACTCAGATAATAGTTGTTTATTTTATTTATGTTTGAAATAATTAATTATATAGGGTAGGCACATATATTACTAAAATTGCAAGCAAGAACTTACTAAAGATTTCTATATTTGGTACTGATATGGTATTAAAACACCCTGTATTTTAATATACTAATAATAAGTATATTAATAATTCAAATATAATAGTAATAATTAAAAATAATGAAAAGTTTTTGATAACCCTGTATTATAAAAATATTGTAAGAAGTCTTAAGAGAAGCAGACTAAGAGATAGAAAAAATGGTTTCTAGATAAAAAAAAAAAGTCAGTTTGAAAGTTAATCAATTTTGAATTTAAAAAAAAATGTCAAGAAAAATTTTGGAATAAAATTATAAATGTAAAGATGTACGAGTGCAGGAGACTTAAATAAACAAATTTGTTCACGATTCATTGTAAAAGGAAATACTTATTTGAGGAAATATTGGAGGAGGAAAAGAAAAAGAAAGTTTACGAAGTTTGTTGGCGATCGAAATAGTGTGACATGGACACAGCAGTGATACCTTAATGTGTATACGGTATTTATAAAAACATTTTATTTATTGATGTAATTATGCATAGACAGTCATAACAAGTTGTTCTTTCTAATAATAATTATAGTTTAGAGTTTGACTCTTTATAAAGTTGTAGCCAAATCTAACAAGAACAATAATTATTAGATTTGGATAATTTTTATTAACAAGAGTTATTTTTTCAGTAGGTGTAGTAGGATAAATATTAGTTTTTTTTTTTAACTGTTCAATGGTATCAGGTGTATTAAAACACCTATTTGTTAAATTTGCACATAGTTATTGTTGTTAAAATTAAACAGTAATTTTATTTTTGTAAAAGGTTTGTTTATTTAAGTATCTCATCACTTAATTTCATAAATATAGGAATCATTTCTCTGTTAATCCCAAATTCAAAATCCTTAAGTATATGGTAAAAAGTATGATTTCCAACGATGATAGTTTTTCTAATGTATATTAGATACTGGCAATTATTGACAAAATACATAATTTATAAAAATAAACTAAATAAACTAAATAAACTAAATAAACTAAATAAACTAAATAAACTAAATAAACTAAATAAACTAAATAAACTAAATAAACTAAATAAACTAAATAAACTAAATAAACTAAATAAACTAAATAAACTAAATAAACTAAATAAACTAAATAAACTAAATAAACTAAATAAACTAAATAAACTAAATAAACTAAATAAACTAAATAAACTAAATAAACTAAATAAACTAAATAAACTAAATAAACTAAATAAACTAAATAAACTAAATAAACTAAATAAACTAAATAAACTAAATAAACTAAATAAACTAAATAAACTAAATAAACTAAATAAACTAAATAAACTAAATAAACTAAATAAACTAAATAAACTAAATAAACTAAATAAACTAAATAAACTAAATAAACTAAATAAACTAAATAAACTAAATAAACTAAATAAACTAAATAAACTAAATAAACTAAATAAACTAAATAAACTAAATAAACTAAATAAACTAAATAAACTAAATAAACTAAATAAACTAAATAAACTAAATAAACTAAATAAACTAAATAAACTAAATAAACTAAATAAACTAAATAAACTAAATAAACTAAATAAACTAAATAAACTAAATAAACTAAATAAACTAAATAAACTAAATAAACTAAATAAACTAAATAAACTAAATAAACTAAATAAACTAAATAAACTAAATAAACTAAATAAACTAAATAAACTAAATAAACTAAATAAACTAAATAAACTAAATAAACTAAATAAACTAAATAAACTAAATAAACTAAATAAACTAAATAAACTAAATAAACTAAATAAACTAAATAAACTAAATAAACTAAATAAACTAAATAAACTAAATAAACTAAATAAACTAAATAAACTAAATAAACTAAATAAACTAAATAAACTAAATAAACTAAATAAACTAAATAAACTAAATAAACTAAATAAACTAAATAAACTAAAATAAACTAAAATAAACTAAAGTAAACTAAAATAAACTAAAATAAACTAAAATAAACTAAAATAAACTAAAATAAACTAAAATAAACTAAAATAAACTAAAATAAACTAAAATAAACTAAAATAAACTAAAATAAACTAAAATAAACTAAAATAAACTAAAATAAACTAAAATAAACTAAAATAAACTAAAATAAACTAAAATAAACTAAAATAAACTAAAATAAACTAAAATAAACTAAAATAAACTAAAATAAACTAAAATAAACTAAAATAAACTAAAATAAACTAAAATAAACTAAAATAAACTAAAATAAACTAAAATAAACTAAAATAAACTAAAATAAACTAAAATAAACTAAAATAAACTAAAATAAACTAAAATAAACTAAAATGAACTAAAATAAACTAAAATAAACTGAAATAAACTAAAATAAACTAAAATAAACTAAAATAAACTAAAATAAACTAAAATAAACTAAAATAAACTAAAATAAACTAAAATAAACTAAAATAAACTGAAATAAACTAAAATAAACTAAAATAAACTAAAATAAACTAAAATAAACTAAAATAAACTAAAATAAACTAAAATAAACTAAAATAAACTAAAATAAACTAAAATAAACTAAAATAAACTAAAATAAACTAAAATAAACTAAAATAAACTAAAATAAACTAAAATAAACTAAAATAAACTAAAATAAACTAAAATAAACTAAAATAAACTAAAATAAACTAAAATAAACTAAAATAAACTAAAATAAACTAAAATAAACTAAAATAAACTAAAATAAACTAAAATAAACTAAAATAAACTAAAATAAACTAAAATAAACTAAAATAAACTAAAATAAACTAAAATAAACTAAAATAAACTAAAATAAACTAAAATAAACTAAAATAAACTAAAATAAACTAAAATAAACTAAAATAAACTAAAATAAACTAAAATAAACTAAAATAAACTAAAATAAACTAAAATAAACTAAAATAAACTAAAATAAACTAAAATAAACTAAAATAAACTAAAATAAACTAAAATAAACTAAAATAAACTAAAATAAACTAAAATAAACTAAAATAAACTAAAATAAACTAAAATAAACTAAAATAAACTAAAATAAACTAAAATAAACTAAAATAAACTAAAATAAACTAAAATAAACTAAAATAAACTAAAATAAACTAAAATAAACTAAAATAAACTAAAATAAACTAAAATAAACTAAAATAAACTAAAATAAACTAAAATAAACTAAAATAAACTAAAATAAACTAAATTTAATTAAATATAAAATAAAAATAAAGTTTATGAAATATAATACTTCTTGAACCGACACCACTCAGAGAAAGAGAATTTGCTCCATATAAAATAAAGTGCTAAAATATATTAAAAAAGAAAGCTAGCCGAGGTAAGTTTAGTTTATCGAGTATTTATAAATTTTGAGGTTAATAGAGAATATTACAGTACCTATGTACAATAAACAACAATCTCACAGATGCACAGCATACAACTATACAAATGGAATTATAGAGATAATTTATTTTAAAAATAGGCATTCAGTTGCGATTTGTGATTACAAAAAGAAAACTTCAACCACTTTTTCTGATCAGTAATGTTAGTGTTATAGTGAAAAAGTTTCTAGAAACTGGTGTTTTTAATCCTAATAAAGCATTGTGAATTTCCAAGAAAAGTGCATGATGAAAATTGTTTTGACCAAAATTTTGAATGTCATGCCATTTAAAAAGAAACCCTGTGGATGTGGATAACATTTGACACAAAATCTTATCCTAAAAATAACTGTTTGGTTGCATTGGAGGAATAATTTCTTCATTGGTACTTTTTTAGGGTGCAAGGATGACTTGACATTACTAAATTTAAACCTTTGTTATAAGTTGTCTTTTTGCTTTAATTTCTGATACACCTGTATTGTACATACTTGAAGAATATAAAATTGTTCAAGTGGGAAGTTTATATACAAGGTGTCTCATTGAGAAAGGGACACAGAACAACTGAAGAGTCTCATTAAAAATAAGACTATGCTTAGAATGCGAATATTCTTCATTTTAATTTTGAAGTTTCTTATAAGTTCCCAACAAAAGTACCTATATAATTTACTTAAAAAACATCAAAAAATATATAATTATAGTTCGAATAAGTCTAACGTATCTTATGACACCAAAAAGTTTTGCCAAATTTGGTAAAATTATAGGTAACTCTTCAGTTTTCTGTGTCCCATTCTTAATAAGACACTACAAAAAAAAATTTATTATTTAAAAAATATTTATTGACCTTTAAACAACACTATTTTGTTGTTTTGATGTCTTATGCTAGCAGCTTTATTAACTCTAGTTTTAATGAGATATGTTAGTCGGATACTAACATATTTATCAACTATGCACTTGATTAATAATATTCTATGATTATCCAACACAAACTGGTCCAAACTGTGCTGCATAATATTCGAAAAGACATTAGAATTTATGAATTCTTTTAAAACTAATGTGCTGATGATATCAACTGATATTTTTTTCTTATAGTCTTTCATCATTTTTAATATTTTTTCACATTTTAAACAAATGTTTATTACATCTTCCGATGGATATTGCAAACCATTTTTATTCTTTATATCAATGAATGAAAATAAAAACAAATCTCTAGTTTTACTTATTAAAGCATCTAGACATTGTTCACAAATTATTTTCTTTTTTAAATATTAAACAACATATCCAGAAATGTAAGTGATTATATATTTAGAAAAGGAGGAGACTGGATCTGGTAAATAATCATGATCATTTTCAATAACATTCACTTTCTCAAAATCGTCAATAATATCAGACATTGCATATTCCTTTGAAGTAACATTTAACTGGCTTGTTATATTGCACTTTAAAATAGTTAATTTCTCCAAAGAAATACAATTTCCACGGAAACTATCTCTTAATTCAACATGAACTAAAATTTTTTTATATGCAGACTCAAATTGCCTGACTGTAAAAATTCTTCCCTGAAGTGAATAGAGCACAACATGCTATTCGGTTTAGGCTCAAATTGGTCTTTTCCCACAAATTCAGACCAAATTTTGAGATATTGGCTGCATTCAGCAGAAGCAACCGATTATCAAACGATAACTTAGCGATGACTTATTGATTAGTGAATCTCCTGAATGAACTTTTTAGGCACTTCAACAGGCGACATAAAAGTGACATGTACTTCAGCAAAAAGTCATCATCTAAAACATAGGTACACAATTTAGAATAAAACACCAAATAAATTACTCAACTACATAATTATAAATGTATTTGCCTGATTTTAATGCATTGTGCAACACTTCATTACCAACTACAATATATTTGATATTGTTATAAACATATATCACTTCAAAGTCCTCCATTTCAGTGAAAAATGACAAATCCAGTGTAAAAATGAATTCAAAATAAACATAAAATAAGGTTATGAGTTATGAGCACCACCACAAAACATTCACTTCAGTTGGTATGAGTTCTAAATCTAATCACGATGTGATAACTAATCGTATTTCAAATTCGATGTTTTAAATGGCGGCCGATAACTCATCATTTAATTACTAATCGCTCTTTTATATATCATTCAGCAGAAAATCATAAATCGATTGCTTCTGCTGAATGCGGCCAATGTGGGTCTTTGGAAATCTATAATAAAAAAAAGATAAGCATTTTAAAAAAAATTCTAAGTACACTCCTTATACTTACTTAAATTAGATATTTTCTTGCGCTCTTTTACTGAAGAGTTTTTACAATTAATTTTAGCACACTTAGTCATGATTTTTATACATATTAATAAAAAAAAACACTTATTAAGTTAGAAATAACGTCGAAATATTTAAATTTGAACAAAGTTCTGACAGCTCTTTGACAACTATGACATGACCACTAAGAGAAGGGGAAGGGGTGTCATTTTTTTTTGGCATGTCATCTCCATAGTATTCAACCTCATTGGTCACAGTATACCTAAGTGTAAAGTCAAAATCGAGAAATGATATAAACTTGAAAATTTTAAGCAAAAATCAAGCTCTATAAGGGGACAAGGCCTATTAATTTTTAACAAATCTGATTAAAAATAGGGGTTAAGATGGGTTGAAATTAAAAAAAAATCCTAAATTAAAAACGAAAATCAATATCAATATGAAATTTAAAAAAAAAAAAAAAAAAAACCTAACTGGAAAACTTAAAATTTTTAGCAAACATCAATCTCTAAAAGTAGAAGAAGCCCTTTTATTTTAAAAAAAAACTTTGAATAAATATGGGGGATTCAAGGGGGGTTAAAATTTAAAAAAAATTAAAAATGAAAAGCAACATTAACATGAAATTTTTAGTAAAAATCAAAGTCTCTAAGGAGATGAGGCCTATTGATTGTAAAAACAATCTGTTTAAAAATGGGGGTTAAGGGGGTCTGTTAAACTGCGAAGAATATCATTTAAAATGCCAGGCATTATATATCTTTATTCTAGTTTGTGTCTGTGTAATATTATGTATTGTGATGGAACTGATCTTATAAAACAAACATTTAAAACATTTTAGTTCTTATTTTATTTGTCAATAAAAAGTATTTAAAAAATATACTTTTTATTTGACATCTGTGACAAATTGTGAAAATGAATACAATAAAAACTAAAAAATGGTAGGTAAAGTTTCATATAAAATTTTTACACAAAAATCAATGTCAAGCTTTCTACATAACTTGATATATAAAAATAATCTCAAATTAAGAAGAAAAGTCAGACAGTTTAGTAACTAATAATGTTTATAGATGGTTTTTAACGTATTTAAAACAAAACAAATATCACACTAACTAAAATATTCATTTATTAATAGCTGTAATGCTTAAAAACAGTATAATGTTAATAACAATAATAATAATAATAACTACACTTAATACAAACTCAAATAATAAAAAAAAGCGATATTGACTCTTGTACAAAGTTTTGATCCGAACTTACATATGATAAAATTATTGGAAAAAGTGAACACCCATTTTAAATTACCACAAGCCGCCACTGGTTCAGATATATTTTATATAACTTTGTGGTATTTTTGCTCTACCATCGTTGGTTATGCTAGACTAGAAATTCTTTACCGGTACATAACTATTCAAATTTATCTGAAATATTGAACGCTTCCAGACCAGCAAGTGCTCGTAAAAATTAAATTTTATCTATAACTAAAACTGTATTAATATATTCTTAGAATTTTAAGTTTTATTTTTAACAACACATTAATTTAGTCTCTAAACTAAAATGTAATAAAAGGTAGAGATATAGTTAAACAAAAATTTGTTATATGTGATAACGATTATCTTTTAAAATGAATTTTCTTTTTCATCTATACAGGTTTGGCTTAAGGGGGAATTATTAATATTGTTTATATGTTAACGAATTGAAACAACACAACTTTGAGACGAAGGTGCTCATATAAACTTGAGGTCGTAGCAAAAATGTCGTTTAATATGTTTCATGAAGTTATTTTTGTTCAGTAATCAAAGAAAAATAAAAATTAAGAAAAACTTTATGATCGATATAAATTTTAATGCTATGTAATGTAATATTATATTTTCTAGGAACTTATCAAGTAATCCCGGTATGCATCGTATATAATTTACCAAAAAAAAACGACCTAGAACTTTATGTTTGAAATTGGTTATAAAACCAGATTATACAAATAACCTAATTATTTATATTTCCGTTAAAAAAAAACCGTATCTCATTATATGGTATTATCGGAGGATTATATTTTTTAAATGGCCGTCAATTTTAATAGTAATTTAATACCTATCTGGCAAATAATTTTTGTATTACTATTTAAATATACAGTGAGAATCTTAAGTCTTACCCCCCCTAACTAACTCGTTACTGGAGTCTTGTTAGGAAAATCGCCGAGACAGGTCGATTTTTGATTTCTACAATGTACATTTTTGTATGATTAGTTTACCCTTAATTTCATCCCTTACTCGAGGGGAGCAACCCTTTCGAAAAATTTAAATGGCATGGGGTGGTGAGTGATAGCTCATTTGAAAGGGGGTTTTATTCTCTATTCAACCGTACAAAAAAATTTTAAATTTGCTTCATTACTTGTTGATTTATTAATGTTTAAAAATAACAAAATCTCACAAAATAGGAAAGCAACTAAACTAATAGTGACCTTCTAATGGAAAAAAGTCTTACTTCACGTCTGAACCAAAACCGAAATCATGCAGGGCCGAATTTTAATTCTAAGGATGAGTGTGCTACGTTAATTTCCGTTATTCTGAAACAAAAATTAGTCGAGAATTAATGAAGCAAATTTCAAAATTTTTTACATGGTTGAATAGAGAATAAAACCCTCTTTCAAATGAACTATCACTCACCACCCCATGCCATTTAAATTTTTCGAAAGGGTTGCTCCCCTCGAGTAAGGGATGAAATTAAGGGTAAACTAATCATACAAAAATGTACATTGTAGAAATCAAAAATCGACCTGTCTCGGCGATTTTCCTAACAATACTCCAGTAACGAGTTAGTTAGGGGGGGTAAGACTTAAGATTCTCACTGTATATCATGCTATCACTGCAAAAATTTAATAATTTATTTAGAATATACCTACAAACGCTGTGAAACAGAAAGATATTTAATATTCAAGTCATATTTAAGTCCATTGTTTAATATTTGACTTATTTATGTCCGAAAATATTAGCCTTAAATGTCAAAGCTTGAAGTGCGTACACCAAAATGCTACTAATGCGTAACTTTTTTTAAAAGCGCTCTACTTTTTTCAAATACGAACAGCACAGCAAGCAGAGAATACCAGAACGTTTGGCCCGTTCATGTTTTGGCATATTTTCCAAAAATTATTTTAAAATTTATAGCTTTTTAATAAATAAATCTTCTGTTTATGGATATATGGATCTATTTTTACCAAACAAAGATTAAATAACTAGACATTGGTTGTTATTTCGCTAAATTACTATTGTCATCAAGAAAAACTACCCTGAAGAGAAAGAAAACATTCTAATAGTAGGGTTTCAGGAAAATAAAATGTAAACAAAAATAAATCAAGAAATTTGTATACCTTGTATATCTATACCTACTCTGTTTTTAAACTAAGAGGAGCGATTTGAAGTTAAGTTGGCAATTCTGTAGACTGCTGATTGGTCAGATTACAGTCAGTTTCACACATTACTTTTTAGCTGATAATTGTTATTTGTTGACAGTTCTATTCTGACATTTTATATTTTAAGTTTTGTTATTGCTTTGATATTTCATCAATTATTACTTAGTTTTTATTTTATTTCTTTAATAACAGTTCTTTATAAAACTTTAGTAAGCAATTGTATTCAACTTCTACGATTATGGGTCCTTCTACATCGAATTATATTATAGCATTTCCTCGCGGAGTCCATCAAAACAACGAAAACGAATGAGTTTAGGCCATTCAGTCTCTCAGAAAATCAGTAAATAATAAATATGTACAAATAGGTTTTGGATAATAATACAACAACCAAAATTGTTGATGTTATATCCAAAATTTCTCAAGCCACCGGTAAGTTTTACTCATTACTTTTAAATTAAAAATAATATTACTCAACATTTTTGTTACAGTTATTGCAAAGTCAACTAATTAACGATTGTTAAAATAATACTGCAATAATGGAACAATATCTAGTCCAAAAAGTATTTATGGAAGACGAGGACTTCTAAAAACATTTGATGAGAGGTTCTAAATGCTATTCGAAGATAGTACAAGATTTCTTTTTCAAAAATGAATTGCCTAGATTGAATAGATTTGAACAGTCAAATGTAATGTTATTTATTATTGGTTTGTTCCACCAACGATCAGAAACCAGTTGCCGACATCAGGATTCTGCGCAGTTGAATATTTAAACCGCCAAATTATATACTGCGCAGAATCCTGGTGTCAGTGACTGGTTTCTGATCGTTGTTGGAGCAGACCTTATGTATATTATTTTAGATATTTGAAAAGAAATTGTCAAAGTGTATTGATAGAATGCTATATCTGTAGATTTAAAATCCATCAATGTAGAAAATAAAACGTGCCAATCTTTTACTTAGATGAAGGTCATAGTAAGGTTTATCCATGGGCCTGAAAAGCCTTACAAGAAAGTGAAGATGCTTTAATGTTATACATGCTAATTCTGAAAATGCATTTACCATGAAGGAAGTATTTTAGAATTGGTTTTCTACTTTTTTACAAAGTTTCCTAATAATGCTATGTTTGTGATGGAAAATGTATCATATCATAGTCGAAAAGTTGAAAAAATTCCTTTGTCATCAAGAAAATCTGAAATGCAGGAGTGGTTACAAACTAAAAATATTAAAATTATTTAAATATGAAGCTATCAACTTTTGCAACCTAATTTGACAACATAAAGATGCACATAATTTGTATGTTATCGATGAAATGGCTAAAGAAACCAAAGTTGTGTAGTGGCTGCCTCATATCACTGCTAGTTAAATCCCATAGAATTTATAGAGGCACAAATAAATGAGGTGGCAGCTAAAAACACTACGAATCTTCTTATGTAGATTAACATATTGAGTACTTTGTGTTTTTTGTTTCTGTTTCAATGTAAATGTCAAGATCTACTTTGTCTTTTCACTTATTATGTTGTATAGGCACTTCTTATGCATTTTCCTGTTTTTTTTTTTTCAACTTTAATAATAAGTAAAACAGCAAATTTACAAAATAAAGATACTACTATTCATATGTTGTTTTTCTAACTTATATTTAAAAAAAAAATACAAACAAAAATTACAACTGCTGTCATTTTTATTGTAAAATTTAAAAGGTGTTACCTTACACACATTTAAAATGATTACTTTTTAAGCCACTCTGTATTTAACTTTTAAATAAAAATTCTTGTTCTGCAAGGTATAAGTGGTAAGAGTAGAATTGAGCAGCTGTTTTTGAGATATCTGGATTTATAAAAGGGCTTCCTTTAAATTTTACAATAAAAATGAGAGCAGCTTTAAATTTTTGTAGTTACAAACTAAAAATATTTAATTTATTTAAATATGAAGCATACAATTAATTCGGCAATCCCTCCAAGCCAAACATTTTGAAAATACACTAATTATTAAAAAAAATATTCATGAACAACTAAATTGAACTTTTAACACTCTGTATTTCCGAAATCATCCACTTTTGGACTGATGTAAGTTGGGTTAAATCGTTATATTTAAGCCTCAGGAATGTGGTAGCATTTTTTCCGCATATTATAAATTGGTCAACATTGTTTTTTGGGTGTTCTACTTCTGATTTTTTTTTTTTAACTAAATAGTGATGAATTTCTAATCAAAATGTAAATGTAACTAAATATTCAAGTAAATTTTATTTATTTAAAAATAAACCATTTACAAAATTATTAATTATCATTTAAAACTACAAAATATTTTGGATATATTTAAAAGTGCTATTCCCATCTGAATATGTCCATAATTTGAGGTGTTTATTCCGTTTTTGTGGCTTTCTATAAATAAACGGTAAAATTTATACTTATGTAATAGAATATAGTTTAGGTCGTCAATGCCGTATAAGCTATTTCAGCTAGGGAGGAAAAGTACAACTTTGCTCCCTGCAATGAGGTCAGGAAATGTATACTTTAGATAGAGGTAGGCGGAAAAAATGTTTTCGATAAGACCAAAGACGACTGATACACAATGTGGAATTTATTTATCTACAAAAAAACAGGAGAATGATAAAAGGCATTATTATTATAATAAAATCTGGTACATTACATTTTCTTAAACTTCCACATATATTTAATGATCTGTTGCCAACAAGTTTACTGTTGAATATAACATCTTTTTAGTGGGGACAAAATTCGTATAGTTATGATCCTTGTCCATTTGATTTTTTTGATTTCGAAACACTTGTCTGCAAACATATCCTATAATATACTTCAGAACTTTGCTACATTTTACCTGAAGAAAGAACCTTTATTAATTAGGAAATCCATACAACAACTAATGATAATCTTGTAGTTTAATTTTGAGAAAAAATATTACAAATAAAATAATGAAACTATACCTTTAAAGAAATATAAAAATAAAATTTATTTTTTGTACCTGCCAAAATTCTGAATTTTTAATAAGCTCTTCTTTAACTACAGTTCCTCCTAAATATGTTTTGTGGGTAGGTAGGTAATAATAGGTGCTTAAATCATTTCAACAAATAGAACTGGCATTCCTATTTATCTAATTTTTCCATCAAATTGAAATACCCACTATTTCCTTTTTTTTCTGTTATTATAAAATGTATATAATTTTATAATCACAGTTACTTATAAAACAATGAATAAAATATCGAATTAAAACTCTATGTTAAACTCAAAATGTAAACAAATGTTTTGTATTTTGTTAGGCGACATTTTACTGACATTTATTCGCTGCTTCTGCTTGGCTTGGGTGATTCTCCGCATCATACAGGTGCGAGCAGCGATATGAGACGAAGTAACGAAAAAATAAAAGTACAATAATTATAAATCAAAAACGGAATGAGTACAATTTAGTATCATCTTTATTCGTTGGTTATCTAAAACGTTGACTTCAATGTATTCATAACAAAGTTTTGAAATGTTTTTCTTGAAATAATACAAGACAAATTCAAATTTACCGCTAAAATGATATCTAGTTACTTTTTAGTTATTTTTCCCTGTGTAAATAGGACTTTTCAAATCGCTCCAGTTTAAAAACAGAGTATAGTTAGTTTTAAATAGAAGTAATATACAACTTAGGTAATGAATTATTCTACCTCTAAAAACAATGTTGTAATTTAATGAGAAGATAATAAATTTATTCAGTGAGAAATTACGAATTATGTGCTGTTAATTTCATTTTATCTCCTTTATCTTTTCTATTTTCGTATTTATTTTAGTAATGTCTAAAACACTTTATTTGTTTTCATACTTTACATAGGTACGTGTTTGTGTACATAAGTTTCAACGGAAATAATCTTGATGATAAATAAATCCGTAATGTAATTTACATTGTTGAATGTATACCTTTTACTTACTGAAACTTTTTTTGTAAATCATTTAATCGGAATTTATATCATTCCTAAACGTATACGAACGTTTTATTTAAATGACAGATTGTACCAACGTTACAAACCTAAAAGGTATTTTTTTAAATTGTTTTTTATTGAAACGAAATATGTATAAAGGATATCTCACACGTTTTGTTGATTTTCCACACCGACAGAATTTGATGAAATTTTAATATATTCTTGAGCGAGCCAATGTAAGCATTTTGTTTCATTGCGCCATCCTTGTAACTATACAGGGTGATACCGAAAATGAATTAAAGTGATAAAAATACTTCAACAATAAGGTAAGTAAGTGAATAAGTAAATTAATTAACAGGGATGCAAATAATTTTTAATAACTTTTATTTGAGGAACAAATAGAACTTATTGTTTCATAATTTTTATTTAGATGGCCAGACAAGAAAAAAAGAAAATCTCTGGTTACCAAAACTTGCTTAACAAGCGAAAACTGGAGGAAAATGACTATTTTTTGGAAAGACCACAGAAGACGCTACTTCTGATAACAGATATTTATTTTCCTGAAACGGTTGCTTTTTCACTATCTTTCTTTGCTATTTTCCAAAATATATTGCCTATACTCGGACAAAATATTGGAGAAGGTGAGTCATATGCATGATCAACACTGTTGTGACGTGGATGAATGCTGGACACACGGTATCTAAAATATGGCAAGATACTTCTGTAACTACTTATCGCCAAGCTTTTATAGAGGTTTGAAAGCACCATCAGGTAAAGGACAACGCCTAATTGTTACCCATATCGGAAGTGGTAGTGGATTTTTGAAAAATAGCGCTCTTGTGTTTATATCGAAAAAAACAGGAGACTACCACGAGGGCATGAATGCGCAATGCTTTGAAAAATGGTTTACTGAAGTATTACAGCATGTAGAACGAAATTCATTTATTGTACTAGATAACGCTTCTTATCACAGTCGACGAGTTGAACGCATTCCGATAATGTCCAGTAGGAAAGCGGATATGCAAACCTGGCTACGGGATAAAGCAATAACATTTACTCAGGAGAAGCTTAAAGTGGAATTAATGGACCTAATAAAGGAACACCGCCATAAATATATTCAATATGTTGTCGACACAATGGCTCGTGATCGTGGTATGACGGTATTAAGACTTCCTCCTTATCACTGCGAATTCAATCCTATTGAACTAATTTGGGCGCAAGTGAAAGGGTTTGTAGCTCGAGAAAATAAAACTTTTAAAATAGCCGACGTTTAAAGTTTATTAAAAACCGGTATAGAACGTATAAAACCTGAAGATTGGCAGAATGCTATTTCTCATGTAATTAAGGAAGAAAATAATATGTGGCGCTTGGACGGTATGATCGAAATGGTAGTTGAACCTTTAGTCACAACTTTAAGTCCCGACAATAAAGACGATTCCAGTGATAATTCTGCAGAATCAATCGATTACGAAACTTCATAGATTTAGAATTCAAGTAAGTGATACCAAGCTTAATTTACATATTTTTATAATAAACAAAATACAATTATAAACATAGATGAATTATTATAACAAAAATAGATAATCAACCTACTTTCATCTAGTAATATTCACAAATACCCGTTTAATTTGCCAATATAGTATTTCTGCGACACTGAAAGAGTGCATTTTGATATGATAACGATACCTTTTGCAGTTTTAAGGCGCACCTTCTTCAATATTTTGTTCTAGTATAATACCACATTTAATTTTCCAATAGTGTTTCTACGCCACTGGCATAATATTTACATATTTTAATAATAAACAAAACAAAATTATAAACAAATGATTATTACTACAAAAATAGATAACCAACCTACTTTCATGTATTATTTACTATTACCGCATTTAATTTGCCAATAGTTTTTATACGCCACTGGCGTAATTCATTTTGGCAATAAACATGCATTTATGACTAGTTGGCATGTGATTCCGATAACTTCTGCAGTTTTAAGCGCGTGATTCCATTCAGTATGCTCTGGTATAGTATGATTGTTGTACGTGAATAGGAAAGAATCACCTTCTTCAATATTTTGTTCGAGTATAAGAAGTTAGATTTATTATAAATATCGCTGTTTAGGACTTATATGTCAAGTGAAAATAATTTTATCCGCTTTTTTGGATTGTGGATTGTGGCAACAGAAAATTTGTCCAATCGCCTTTTGGTATGAACACCAACAAAATTGATGTATCAGTAAATTCAACAAAACAAACTAAATTTCTTAGGACACTTGTCGATTGTAATCTAAAATTTAGGGAACAAATAGATAATATTGCAAAAAAAATAACCTCCTCGAAGACTAAAACACGAGCCGCCTCTGATAATAACCATCAAATCTATAACTTTTTAGGTATATAACTCTTATCGACGACCATTATGCAAATGCGCGTCGAAAATTTTTAGACCCCTTTCAGTTTTACGATGCTCCAGATCTTCCATTTCGAATATAAACAGATTTAATGACTGTGTAAACTCGTTTTCGTTTTCTAACCGCGCTTTTATTCTCTCATTAAACCCGCGCTAAATGGAAAAACTCCCGAGAAATTACCGAAATGTTTATATAAAATGCTGCGCAGCGATGCCAATTCTACTTGAATTTCCCTAATGAAAAGTATTAACTGATTTATTAAGGAAAATGTAGTTCTCACGTTAAAGCAACGCTAGAAACGTATACATATTAATCTGATGTAACCATAGAAATTGAAAATACGTTGAACATGTAATTTAGGTAAAAACAAATTAATAAGAGATAAACAAATTAAATATAGATAATGACATGTTTTCATGACAACTACTATAACTAACAAAAACAAACAAATATGCAAAAATGCAAAATAATTAACATCGTTTAAAAATATTTTCATGTCCCAGACTTTAAAAGTAAAGTTTCAGTTTCAGTTGCGACTCACTTTTCCCACTTTTAACAGTACTTTGATGTGTATTTAAAAATTGGAGAAATAACAAGTGTAACCAAACAAACTAAACATACAAACTGCAAACATCAGAGAAGCTTCCGAAAATTCCACAAAAAATCTAATATTAGGTGTGCCTGATGATGAAGTGACAACTTCGAAACCGGTCGCCAATAAATTGACTTGTGAGAAATAAAGGACCTTTTCTTTAACCTTTACACTTAATCCCTACTACTCACATATGGCTACCCTCACTCCAAATTTTCTCACACTGTTTGTTTTAGAATTCATGAAATCAACTTGTAAACATAACATAAAACCTAACCTAAATCAATGAATTTTTTTTTAAATATTGGCAATAACTTAATTCTGAATCGGCAGAATTAATCGATTTCCATTTCAAAGCTATGAAGAATTAAATAAAGACAGATAACACAATATAATCTAGATTGATAAACAAATCCATCAGACAGGATTATGTAATGAATTATCGATAGCATACGTTATGTTTGATATCCAAAGAAACGATAGTTTATTGATTGCCGATATCATTCTTTGTACAAAAATGATTGCATGACATATCTATTATACAATATCATATTAATATTAAACTTCGAAAAAGAACTGAACAATTATTAGCCTAAATATTCTGCTAGAACCGATGAATTAATAAAATTAATATATCTAACATAATTTTGTTATTTTGGTTCATCAAGATTAAAGTTTATATTTTCTGACGATAGAGCTCTGCAAGATTTTTAAATATTCAACTTCAAGTTTCATTAATATTTTATTATGAACGAAAGATTATGTTTCCCCAAATGTTATCAATAGTGAATTAGGAGTAAAACTCAAAATCAATACCAGAAAATATTTATTCAAATTAAATGTTGTAACCTGACAAACCGGGTCCTAACTTAGTTTTACAAATATTTAAACCTTGACCTAAAAATACGTCTAGTAGAAGTGATTTTTGTAGGACCCCAAAATTTCGCTTAGAGTTCAATGTAGCTGTAATGGAGGAACCAAAAAAAGTAAACACAAAAATAGATTAAGAATAGTTTTATTTAAACTTATTTCTTATAGCGGGAAGTTGACAATAATGTTTGTTTATTTTAACATAACACATGTGTGGCCTTTTCCATGTCTCACTTCTAACCGAAGGAATATTAAGCTCCCATAAACCGGTGAAAGTATGATGACAGTACTACAGCATATTTGTTATCCCTTTATAATACACAATCATACACACTGCTAATATAATACCTGCATACGTATTGTCTGATATAGTGAAGTTCAGCGGTATCACGAAGAGTATGGCGCGATATGAATATGGATATAATTATGTAAATAAGAAGTTTAACTTCAATATGCGTAACACCTTTCCACTGATATCTCAATACCGTATTTTACGATTGTGCTCAGTACTCCATATATAACAATAACCTGTACGACAACAGACCACCTGATATAAAGGAGGATGCCCGTTAGGCCCACTTTTGGGGTATCTTTTCTTAAGATCCATCCTAGCCTCTATCAGGCTTTTATATCCACAGACGTGAGAAAATGTACCATTTTTAGTCGCTACTATTGAGGTTCTACACGTACTATGGGTGGCTGAAGGCTCTTTTTCGGCGCAAGGCTCTTTTGCTCTAATTACCGACAAATCAATGCTATAAATGACAGCTCCGAAACCACAAGCTGTAGTCCCACCTCAATTTCACCTCATTTTTCTAAAAGGATAACAATTATACCGCAGTTCTATAACCTAAGTGATAAAGTGATGCCCAGATGAGCCTAATATGTCCGTTTACCTAAACATAATACCTAAAATTATACTGTTACCCGCCTCTGTACATATTCAATCTTAAAAAGAACCCAAAAAATGTAAATTCTCAACCGTAATTTACTTAACAATAGGACTCGACAAATAAATGTAATACAATTTAAACATCTGTCTACATAACATAACTACCTCTCGATATACAAATGTGTAACGAAAGAAGTCACCTTAAAGGTAACGGTGTATAGCGCAACAGAAGTCGTTTCATACAGAAAATAATTTATCTGCTCCCTCGATATATTTTACTGCGTTTTCCAAATATAACAAAAAAAACTGTCACCTTATAGTTAAACGGGATAAATCAATCAATATACTTGAAGAGTATATAGAAGGGAGTCACCTTATAGATAACTGAATCTTACACTTTTTTTGTCAACTGGACGTGAAAAAGGCAGGAAGAATTCTAACCCAGTTCTTACTTTTGAACCCCGTATTTATACTTTAATTTTCCCATTTAGTCAATGCATAAGACAAAGAAAGATTGAGTAGCGGGCCTACTCAACTTTCACGTAACATAATACCCCGAAAATCAGCCCGAACAATATACGGCTTCCGGGCCTTCCAACAATGGGGCATGTTCAAAAATTTTGAAATTTTTTTTATGAATAGTAGAGTTAAAAATAAAACTACATTTGTTTTATTTTTTTTTTATCTATTCATTTGCCGGAGTTATGAATTTTTTTAAAATTTATGACGTCACCGGGAATAGACCAATAGGAGCTAGCGCACAACGTTGCCGGCTAGAAGGTTTACGAGAAGTGATGTACGTTCGTTTGTGTACTCCTTCTTACTTTTAGACTTCTAAAACATCGTTAAACAAATATCTTTTAAATATATAATATCAAATGTTTTTTGAAAGTATTATTTCTGTTTAAACTTTTACCATATTTAAAGTTTCATTGTTTTAAAAGACACTTAATAATTCAGAAAATAGCAAAATGGCAGCACTGTGTATGGCATCTGTCATCATAGTGTCTCGATCTCGGTCAAGAATTTATTTGGAATTTGAGTGTTTAATTTTGTACTTTTTATAAATATTATGACTACGAAAAAGTGTTTTGTTCCAGAATGTGATAATGATTCACATTCATCTTCAAAAATATTTATTAGTGTTCCTAGAAATTTGGAAAGAAGAAAATCAACCTTCTACTAGTGATGTTTCTCGTGAACTTTTTAATAAAAATACACCGGATTATCAAGATGTAGCAGCAATTTCTGCTAATTGTCCCCTTTAGGAAATTGAAAATGAGGCTACTATAAATTCTTAGGTGTATAACCTAAAAACCCTTCTGGAAGAAAATGCAGAATCTCCTGAAAGTTTTGAAGATACCGAATTTATTCATCATTTTGTGGAAGAACTAGTGATAAAGAAATAATAGAAAAATGTGGGTATTTAAACAAACTGGTTCCTGGATCCCATATAATGGCAGATAGGGGTTTCAGAATATTCAGCTACTTGAAAACATGGGATGCACTTTAGTAAAGCCACACCTAGTGTATCACAGAATGAAAAAAGTTCTCCAGAAGATGTACAATTAAGTAAAAGAATAGCATCTCTAAGAATACATGTGGAAAGAGTTATAAGAAGGGTTAGTTAATTTAACATGTTAAAACCACATTCGTGTGTGAATTTTAAGCAAGTACATTTACTTAGTAATATCTGCATAATTGCTTGTTATTTTACAAGAACCTATTTTATAAGAGTAAATATTAATTTAATAAATTTTTTTTGTTTGTTTTTTTAATTTAATTTACCTAATTATCACATTTCAGGGATTATCATGAGTTTTTAAACAGCCAATGTAATTTTTTATAAAATTTTAACTTTTCGAACAAATCAAAGAGGAAAGAGTACCTGTATATGCATAGATTTTTTTGGGACTAAAACTACCAAAACAAAGGCACCAATTTACAGCAGTTTAAAATGAAACATTTTGACAAAAACGCCTATGTCACAGTGATAAATATTAAAAACAACCAAGTTCAGTTGAATGTGGTAGCAAAGTCTATATATTCCAATAAATCGGGTAACTACATGTGGTATCACTGCTGATAAATTTAAAAATATCACAATTCTTGCCACCTTTTTCAAAAAACCAGAAAGTGCCTTCTTATCAATCCATTATGAAAATGACAACAGTGATAAATGTGAAAAAAAAAATTTAATGTTGCTATTCGTTATTACGATAGTAAAACATGTTTGCAGTTCCGTTTATTTTTTATGAAAATCTAAGTAAAAACAACCAATGTCAAAGGGTTATAATTTTTTTTCTGTCGAACCAAATATATCACAAAATTTAAAAATTGATCATAGGTCAAGCTAAAGTAATACCTTTATTGATAATAGCATTAAAAAAGGAGAAAGAATAATATTGACTTAAGTTATTATTATTAACATTGGTGATTTTTAATAAAAACTCTTCAATTATTGTTTACAAACAAAAATATAAAAATCTGTGAAAATTTTATTTATTAACCATTTAATAAAAAATGAGAAAAATGAAGTAAAAAACAATTTATTTACAAATAAAAAATATATATACAAATCCTAAGAATATAAAAGTACTGATTTATTTTCCTGTAGTGGATGAAGAGGTTTCTTTAACAATCTAGCCAAGTGTACATCAATATTTACGCATTTTGATAAATTAGAGCCTTTCCAATAACACTGAGTAGATGTTACAGATGGTTCCTCACTTCTTCTATGAAGCCACATATTTACAACCAACTGAAAAAAATAAAAGGGTTAGATATGCAGTTACAAAATAACTATATAACCAGCTACAAAATGCCTTTATTTTATGTAACAAGACGAGCAGAGCTTTACTAGCTCTGAACGAATCCAGTAAAGAACCTCGGATTTTCAAAACTTAAAAAAAAAAACAATCTCACCACATTTTCACATTTTTGAAATATTATAGAGCTTTTCGAAAAAAACTGTCATTTTTAAAAATACAATTTTTTGTTTAAACAGCTATGTCTCATTTTAGGCTATTGAGTATTATAAAATAAAAAATTACGGGATGCTTTGTTAGCTTTAAACGAATCCAGCAGAGCACCCCAGTTTTTTTTTAATCCACACCACGTTTTTTGGCTCCTACAATATTATAAAATATTCGAAATTTGGCATTTTAAAAAAAATTCGCAATTCCTTGCTGACTTCAAAGTTTTTTTCTGAAAACAAATGTACTTACCACATTTTTAGGATTTTAAAACAGCCTAAACATGTGTCATAAGTAGTTGTTTTTATATATAAAAAAAAACAAATTAAAAAACTGAAGTGTCCTGCTGACTTTGTTCCAACAAAGCACCCTGTATTATTTAAAAATAGCAATTTTTTTAGTAAAGTTTTACAATATTTCAAGATCCTAAAAATACTCTAAAAATGGGGTGTGGTTTTTAGAAAAAAGCTTTAAAAAACCGAATTGCTCTGCTGGCTTCTTTCGAAGGTTAGCAAGCACCATGTATTTTTAAAAATATAATATTTCGAGTGCATAAATATATGGTGTTGCTGTTTTTAAAGAAAAAACTTTATAAAACAGAGGTGCTTTGCTGACTTCGTTCGAAGCTATAGAGCATTTTAAGTTTTGCAAAAAACGAGGAGCATAAAATTTTTGAAAAGGGTATAAAAATAGCCTAAAAATATGGCATATTTTTTAACTCAAAATTTCATAGGTGCTCTGCAGCATTCTTTGGTATCATAATTATTACTAGGTTCACTAACAAAATCTGTTTTTAAATTATTTTAACACTTGCTGCGATTACAAAAATGTCTATATGTCAAAATTAGAAAAAAAATATTTATAGGAATAAAGGGCCTTATACACTGTTTATTATATGTAATATAAAAACAAAAAAGCATAATAAATATTACAAACCTTGACATGCAGCATATCCTAAGTATATTGTGCACTAAAAATTTCATTTTTGTTTATTACACCAACCTCATCAGAAGGTTTTTGCCGTATTTTATGTTTAGGTGTAATTTGTCTCCTTCTCTCTTATGGAAAAAGAAATTATCCCCATATTCTTGCTTGGCAGATCTAAAAATAAAACCGGAGATAAATATGTTTTACTTGCTCCATATAAACTGTAACTACCTACTATTAAAACAAAGTCTTACCTTTCTGAATTTTGTAAACTGAGTATTGTTAAAAAATGCAGTAATCATCTCGGTAATCATATTTTCGTTTACAATGGGTAAAACACTTGATTCAACTTTTATAAATCCAGCTGATTTTCATATTAATAATAAAATTAAACCAAAACAAAAAACTAAGGTTAGGTGGTGTCAATTTTAATGTCACTTAGATGTGCGTTCACTTCGACATTCTGTTTGTCGGTTTGTTCGTTGGCTTGGTTTTGTATAACAAAAAAAACTTCGACACAAGATGATTGGTCTATTCCCGATGACGTATAATTTCAAATTTTAAATTTCAATTGGGCTTAATTTAAAAACTTTTGGCTTTTTTAACGAACTGACTATTTAGAATAACTTGTATAGCGACTAACTATTACGATATAATTTATAAAACAGCATATCTCACATGTGAACATGGCCCATTTACACTCGATGAACAAAAGACGTGCCAAATAGAATGCGAACAACGCAACAAACTATTTAAAGAAAAGAATAAAAAAATATCAGACCCAGAGGCGTCGCGTTTCAATGTTACTAGTTTCTTTTTATATGGCCATCTTCAGGCAGCTATAGATTTAAATAATATAATTATTAATATCCAAATCCATATGGTAGGACAAGGTTATTGATTTTGCAGCTCTCGATCATAAAATATAGAATTTAAAAATAAATAAAACTTATCGAAAATATAAAAAATACAATGAAAGTAAATAAATAAATACAATTTCTGTCTCTCAGTGTTATTTTATACTGTTCATTGCATTAACACATTGGTAAAAATTCATTATAATTAAAATTAAATTTTCCAATCATCCATTGTTAAACTTTCGAAATATTACAGTTTTGTTATTTGATTTTTAGAATTTTATTGATAAAAGTTCAAACCAATTAATTATTATTTTTTATAATTGTCACCTTGAATATAAAAATAATCTGAACGCAGGTATAATCGCTAAGCACTAATTTTTTTGCATAAAATTAATCTTTTGTGTCATTAAATATCAAAGTTTAATTTCCCTTGTTCAAATTTCGGCGTGCTTTTCATCTCATTATGTAATCATTAGTTGCAGCTCATTCCCGTCACAAAAGCACCCGTAATTTGCTTCGACTTTGTCAAACAATCCCTTGAGCAAGAATAAGCGGGCGTTTTGTTGACGCAACGTTTCGACCGTTATGCGCCCGCCATTCATCTAGAGAAACTAATTACCTAACCGGAGTGAAACGAAATCCTATAACGCAGTGACGACACGTGCCGAAACAGCGTCAGAGAACTTGTTTGATATCTGTTATTTTCTCTAGTCCAGTCATTTAAGCTTAAATTAGGTAAGAATCTCGGAACTGGAGATACCCAGCTGTAAGTCTGTAAATACTTGTATATTGACACGCCAAAAGTTATCTCAAAACCTACATATGGTAGGGTGTACGCAACTATTAAATTTCAAGGTCAAATATCACAAAAATTGGTTTTTTGCGCTTTTTTGTAAATATCTTATTTTTTATGGGTTTTTTGCTATTTGTATTTATTATCAATATTGTAGAATACAAAATTCTCTACAAATTTGGTTTAAAAAAATTCAGATTACAGTAAGAACGTAAAAGCTATGGAGCAGCAGAGAAGATAAAACAATAGTTGTACCAGTTACTCAAGAAAAATTCTTATCAAATCGAAATAACAAAGATATGCTCATTAATAAGTTAATTGAAAAATTACAAGCTGCAAATATTACTACTAAACAAGCCAGAGATAATGCTGATGTTCTTATTGTTGAAACTGCAATTGAAGAATCAAATTCTGAAAAAACTGCAGTTATAATAGGACAAGATATTGATTTACTTGTCATTTTAATTGGGCGTACACTGTCTTACGAACAAGACATTTTCTTTAAAAAAGTTGGGAAAGGAAATGTAAAAACGGGGATATACTTGACTAAAAGTTTTGATAATTATCCTCATTCCAAAACACATATTTTATTTCTGCACGCATTGGTGCTGTGACACAACTTCTGCGCTTTTTAAAAAGGGAAAAAATCATTTTTTAAAGTTTTTGAGAAACTGACAAATTTGAATGAACTAGCTGCAGCATTTGAGAAAGAAAATTGTTCGGCCCAGAGATTATTAGAGAGTGGAACTCAAATCTTATTGGCAGTCTATAATGCTCCGAAATCTGTGAAAAGTCTCGATCATCTTCGTTATATGCATTACGGCAAGTCTACAAAACCTAATTAACCTGTGCAGCTTTCAAATATTCCACCAACAAAAGCAGCTGCTCATCAACCTTTCAAACGTGTATATTATTAAGTTCAAACTTGGTTAAGGCATGATTTGGAACCCCAGGTATGGAGTTGGGCAATGCGAAACGATTTTCTGGAGCCTATCATAACAATTTTACCACCTGCTCCAGAAGATTTGCTAAATACAATTTTCTGCAACTGCAAGAGTGGTTGTGGTTCGCGATGCGGATGCAGGAAAGCGGGCTTGCAATGCTCTTTAGCTTGTGGCCAATGTAATGGGCAAGCTTGTCTCAATGCTCTACCATATCAGAGCGATATTAACGAAGATGGAACCTTTGACCCCGAAATCATGGAAGAACTTGAAAGAAATGTCGTTGAAGACGATAATGAAGACCAGTTTGAAATTTACCAGCAGCCGGAAGACGACGATGAAGAGGAAGAAGATTATTAAAATTATAAATTGTAGTTTTTGTACCTTTTATTCCATTTTTTTACTTTTAATAAAAATAAATGTATTAAATGAAATTTTTTAATAAAAAGATTAATTCATAATTTATTTGTTTTTTTTTTTTTTCATCATGTAAGAATTTATTAATATTAATTAGGTTAAAATTCAAATATAATTCCTATATTTTCATTAACAATTTTGCAATTACATGGGCAGGTAAGTGTTGTTAAATAAATTAATACTAAATAAAAAGTGGATAGTATAGGTTAGGAAAAAAAATGATAAAATATAATATAATAGTTAATAAAAATTGACAAATATTTATAATCATTGATTTATCGATATTTCATCAACTATATATGGCGCGTTTTCGACCGGAGGCACCGGTTGACCTGAAGTGATGCTGTGACCGCGCGCTCTCCGTCATCTATCTCGAAAACGGTTCACCGTATGAAAAATTTTTTTAAACAAAATTTTTAGAGAATTTTGTATTCTACAATATTGATAATAAATACAAATAGCAAAAAACCCATAGGAAATGAGATATTTACAAAAAAAGCGCAAAAAACCGATTTTTGTGACCTTTGACCTTGAAATTTAATAGATGCATACACCCTACCATATGTAGGTTTTGAGACAACTTTTAGGGTGTCAATATACAAGTATTTACAGACTTACAGCTGGGTATCTCGAATTCCGAGGTGAACTTACTATAATGATTGGACTACTCGGTAAATTATTAGTAGACAAATTCTTTATTAGTCTATAAATAGAAATTTAGAGCCAAATTACTATTGAAAAGGTCGGGTGAGATTATAGAATTAGGTAGAAATAAAAAAAATACACAATTAAATTTTCTTAATGATCATAGGTAGTACCAGTGGCGGCTCGTGGTAATTTAAAATGGGTGTTCACTTTTTCCAATAATTTTATCATATGTAAGTTCGGATCAAAACTTTGTACAAGAGTCAATATCGCTGTTTTTTTTATTATTTGAGTTTGTATTAAGTATAGTTTTTATTATCAACATCATACTGGTTTCAAGCACTAGAAATATTAATAAATGAATATTTTAGTTAGTATGATATTTGTTTGGTTTTTAATACGTTGAAAACCATCTATAAACATTATTAGTTAGTAAACTGACTTTTCTTCATAATTTGAGATTATTTTTAAATATATGTTAGCGGTATTTCTCTATACTCCCCACCATACATTCTTGAAGTCCATATACATGCGTGTCAGGATGGACGAGCACAGTGGGCAGCGTTGCCAGAGCTGGTACAATTGTACAGATCTGGTACATTTTGAGACCGTTTGTACAAAAGTACATTTTAATTTTTTTGGTACATTTTGTACAATTTTAAACATTGATCTGACGGCACGAATTTTTCAAAATAAAAATCGATGCATTCACCATTTACCATAAATATCGATAAATTTCAAAATGTCTTTAATCAGTAGCAAAAGAAAAATAAGTATTTTACTGTAAAAAATGAATAGGTTCGTATTATTATTTGTTGGGGTTGTTAGGTCTACACTAAATTTTATACAGTGCTTCTCAAAAGTCCCCTCCCCCCCTCTTTTCTTTTGAATAGTGATACTTAGACTGATGAAATTTAGAGGGTGAAAATTAACTATTGTAAGCTTCTCTACTAGTGGTAACAGGTGACGTAATAGGCATCGGTGACGTCACCAGGCAACTGAAACCAATTGGATTTACGATATTTTTCAAAAATAAAAAAGGTCCCATTTAATATTATTGCCTGGTGACGTCACCGATGCCTATTACGTCACCTGTTACCACTAGTAGAGAAGTTTACAATAGTTCATTTTCACCCTCCAAATTTCATCAATCTAAGTATCACGGTTCAAAATAAAAGAAGGGGGAGGGGACTTTTGAGAAGCACTGTATATTATAGGTGTTGTATTAATAAATAATTAAAACTATTGTAATTAACAGGTTTGTAATAAGAAAAGCAGAAGAGGCAGATCCGAGGCTTAGTATTTCTTAGCCTTCTACTTCATCAGGTTTATTTAGACTAGACCATCTGATAAAATAATAAATTCCGACACAATTACTTTAGAACAAAATAGTGATTTATCAGAATCTGAATTTGCGGCAACGTCATCCAGTCGGAAATGTAGAGATAGATCTCCACAGCAGGCAATTTTTTACTGTAAAATATTTTTGTTCTGCAAATAAATCCTGGCTTTCCAATGGCGTAGTATAACGGCTAAAAATGCCATAATTTATTTTAAATAATAATAAGACCAACGCTTCCTCTAGTCTTTTAATTTCTTTGTAGAGAAAAAAAATATGATCATAAATTTAGACAATGTTTCCATGGGTAAAACTACTTCGTAATAGAGAGAAAATTTGCTCTTTATGTAATCACAGAGTTAAGGGTGGGGCAGTTCATTTAACAAGGCATGAAAAGAATTAGTTTCACAAAAAAAAATGCCAAAAAGGTTACAAATACAGAAAACATTGAAAAATTGCCTTAAAAATCTTTAGCCGAGTACAAATTGAGTATGAGCCTCATTGCAGAACATAATTGCCCAATGTTGCTAATGGATGATGTTCCTAAACTTCTAGTATTCCAGATTCTCAAGTGGTGAAAAATATAAATTATGGGAGAACAAAGGTTATCCAAATAATTAAAATGTTGAAGATTGAGGCTGAAAATGAACTTGTGCAACAACTAAATAGTAGATGAAACAACAGATATCTCTACAAAAAAAATATTTGGCAATTTTGTGCCGTTTTGTAGATATGAACCAAAGTTCCATTAAAGACCAGTTATTGTCACTGGTAGAGGTAGAGAATTACTCTGCAGATGGTCTCACTTAAGCCATTTTGGATTTACTGGACAAATCTGAAATTAATTACCATAATGTTATGATGGGGCAGATAGGTGGCGGGGCGTACAATCAAAACTTAAAGAAAAAGTTAATTCAAATATTTTTGTTGTTGGTTGTATATGTCACTCCTTACATCTATGTGCATCAGAAGCGACAAAAAAATACCTTCTACAGTAGATGAGTTTGTCCAAGACATATACAACTATATATCGAAAAGTCCAAAAATGCTTACCGTTTATAAAGAATTTCAAGAATTTATTGACACGAAACCCCACAAATTGTTAAGATTAAGTCAAACAAGATGGCCTTCATTAGAGATAATGTACAAGTGCGTATATATAATAAAAACAATTATTCGAGTATGTGGAAAATGTATATGTTTAGTTTATCATCTAAACATTTACAGAGGTGATACAATAGGCTGTACAGATCACCGCAGGCCTGAATAAGGCTTAGGTTTAAAATTTGGTGTTTTTCTCTTTATCCGTTTTTGAGTTTTCTTAATAATTCGAAATTTATACTTTTTCTCAAATATCTCGAATACGGGCCATTTTAGAGAAATTATATATGGGACAAGAATTATATCACAAACCACTTTTATTTGAACAATTTTCATAAAATAATTGATTTTTTTACATTTTGTCAAATTTTTCCAATATGGGCCATTTTAGGAAAATGTTATAGACAAAAATTATAGAAAATAATATTAGAACTGCGAAGTAACTTTTATTTAAAACATTTTCTTTTCTAAACGTAAATAACAGATATGTTCTATAAAATATAAAAATTACCAATAATGTACTCTCCCAGATGTTCCTCCGACTCCACCCAAAATCTAATTAGTTCACTGCAGGCCTAAATAAAGCTTAAATTTAAAATTTGGTGTTTTTCTTTGAATCGCGTTCAGGAGTTATCGTGGATAAAATGGATATCCTTTATGAGGAAGTAACAAAGTACTTCCATAGTAAAACGAAGTCCACATGAACAAGAATTTGTGGGAAAAAATTATCTATTTTTTTTTTTCAACGAAATTTTCGCAATTTATCAATGACATTTATTTCATCTATCTCTATGAGTAGGAATTAACATGTAATTTGCCGAATTTATTAAGAAACAATACATATTTCATATTTTGTTTCTGTACAATCGTTTAAAATCTGGTACAATTTTGTCCTGGGATCTGTACAATTTTTTGAAGGCCTTGGCAACACTGACGAGCGGGAGAAGAGAGAAGGCAGACCAGCACAGTGGGTAGTACGCGAATAGACAGTGGCAATACCACAGCAACATTGTAATTAAGAATACTTGATCGTGAATTAAACCATTGAAAAACCAGTTTAGACATTGTTATTAGGGATGATACATCCCTTATGTTTATATATTGTTATGTTAATTTCAAATATATTTATTTATTACATAACTGTCATTTTGACATGAGCTACACGTTGTCTTGTCAATGGTAATGTAAATTTATTTTAAACCCTACGTTGCATATGATGAATTTAGTTGAATTTTTACTTTATATCCGGCTAGAGCTAGATTTATTATTGACAAAATATCATTATTAAATATGCTTAAATATATCTTTTATATTATATACTTGATAATAAACAATTTACTGTTATATATGTTCACCTTTTATTTCAACTCTTACCTCAGGATTAGTAACAGGTTCATTTACTTTTTCAGTAACCCTCGTAACAGAACATTGAAATGCGCTAGTTCAGTGATGATGTAATTATGGTTCCACTGACAATTAAAGTGACAGTAGATTTTTTGAGTGCGTTTTGTTCGTTTTGTTTACCTAATTTATATCGTTTTTTTCACTTTTGTAAATATATTCCTAAAGTAAGTAGATAGCATGTATTAAATATACAATCGTTTAGTTATAGTATTTCCAAAGTCAGTTGGAATAGTGAAAAACATAACTAGCGTACAAAGAGTACTCCGTTTATATATTTCGCTAATGCTGAAGTTTCATAGTATTGGGCTAAATAAATACGGGTCTAGCCTTGTATTACTAGTGACACTTCATTATTTGACAAAGCAGTAGACCAGCTGTATTTTCGCATTATCTTGCCTCTGTTATCATCACAATATCATTGAGTCTCTAGGTAATAAATCTTTTTAACGGACAATTGTTGTTCATTTCAAATTTCAGTACCGCGTGTTTGGGTTTTTTGATAGTTTCTTATTTTTCAGATAACAAATCTTTATACACTGACCGGCACAAAAAGAGAATTACTAAAATATTTTCTTTAAAATCATAAAATGTATATTTATTTTTGCTTTGGCTTGGATTTGGTAAACGTGTATTATTGTTAAGATTATTTAACACTTATTTAAGCTTGGATCCGTAATAACAAAAGTCATTACCATTGTAATAAATTAAAAGAAAAATAAAGAAGCAATATTTAATTAAAACAGATATTCAGATAACCATATAAAATCAGTTATACATGTCAAAAAAATTAAATTAATAACTGGTTTTGCCCCCTCTGGCTCGAACACAAGCTTCCATACGTCTGTGCATCCCTTCCACCAAGTGTCTTATGCCATTTTGGTCCAAGTGTTCCCCTATGTTAATTAGCATATTTCCAAGTTCTTCCAAGGTGTCTGGAGCTGGTACACGAGATCTAAGTTGTCAGCCCATCATGTCCCAGACATGTTCAAAGGGATTTAAGTCGGGGCTCCAGGGTGGCCATTCCATTATCTCAATACCGACGTCAGTAAGATACTGACGTACTGCCCTGGCAACATGTGGTCGAGCATTATCATGCATAAGAATAAAATTGTTGCCAATTAGAGGTGCTCCAATGAAGGTGCTCTCGAGCAAATTGAAGACGAGCTACTCGATGATGTGAGAGAAGTTCTGGGGCATTGGCAGGCCTTCGAGCAATTAAGCCAACTGCATTCAGGAGTCTTCTTACTGTTCTCTCACTTACATTCACTTCCCGAACTTCTTCAAGTCGATTTCTTGCTTGAACAGCAGTGGCATCGCGATGTTGAAGAATAAAAAGATGTAAAAAACGATCGTACACAGGCAATCTGGAACTTGTCATACCCGAACCAGGTTTTCTAGTGTAATTTTGTAAGGCGCATGGTCATACTCTGCCTCGCCTACCTCCCTATTATTGCATATTTAATCCGATAGAATTAATATAGGCATTCATTAAAGGTCAATTACGAAAGATAAATCAATCCCCAAATTAAAGCAAACAAGTTGTTGAACGTATAAAGTTGCTTTTTAATGATGAACACAGTGATATTTGGAAAAACAGCATATCACATGTAGTTTCTAAAGAACAGGAATATGTTTTTTTGCCACCTGTACAGCCAGTTATATTTGACCTCAATAGTTCATCCGACGATGAATTCTCTGATGATGACTAGGGCTACTTTTTTTGTAGTTTTATTTTTATTCATTTATTTTTGAAATTAGTTTGACTAGTTCCAGTTTCTGTTTATTTTTTTTTGTTTTTGGTGTGTAAAGTAGTTTTATTTATACTTGTCAATTTGCTGAATGAAATGTTATGTCTAAATATTTTTCAAACACAATACACTTTTCTGGTTTAATCCGTGAATTTGTATAGCACTACATATGTTTCGGTGAAATTCTGCTACAGTCACAATTATTTTTAAAAACATTGAGGGACAATCAGTTTTACATACGAATCATGGTGTGGGTGAATTGAAAGTAGCAATAATAATTGGTTTAACAAAATTAGAAGATAGGCAAAAAAATGAAGAGTTTTTGCAAAATTACAAATTACCAGTGATGTTATAGTAAAAATTAAATTAGTTTTTAAAAATAACCGTGAAATAAATAAAAACTTTAATTGACCGATTATATTAAAAGAAATTTTATGTGATTATAAAAAATTCTACTATGGTCAGAAAATTAGTCTCTTTATATACAGACCTGGCAAGATTAAATCTACGGGTTTACTTCACCTGTAATGAACTAAATTAAACTTAGCGTTCTCACATGCTCGAGAAAAAGCGATATAAAACAATGTTGTTATAAGCCAATGTGCGAAATGAGAATAACAGCAAGCAGATCAAGAAAATCAGTGAACGAAACGATAATCTATAACACAGTGTATAATAAGACGAATCAAAAACTGAGACGCGAGAACCAAACCTGTCTTTGCCGCACCCATCTCTCCTAGAACACTCACCCTTTCTCTCTTTGTCTCCTACGAAACGATGCAAATCAATTCAATACATTTATTTTAAAATCAATAAAACATTATTTTACATACCTAATCTAAAAAATATGCCTACGCCTATGTTATGCGGCTAAACTGAAAAAAAAATTTTACCAGTTGTTTTTATACTGTTCCAACTGACTTTAGACAAACTATACCAATTACATACCTTTAAACTATTTTTTATGACCTGTAAACAATATTTTGAAATAAAATAAAAACACTAAGAACGTATATGTCAAATTTATTGATGTTTTTGTTAAAAGTTTGGTTAGAATTAAATGTCAGTAGAACCAAAATGACATCACACTGAACTAGCGCATTGCTAACATAGAAAGTAATTTAGCATATCGATTATTACAGATAGAGAAAGGTAGACAACACACAATACTTTATTGTAAATGGAAAAAATATTAACATTATTAACAATATCTACGATTCCTATGGGAAAATAGGTTAAATATGTGTCTAATTCATTCATATTCAACACTCATACTTGCCTAGGATGACTATAAAACTTAAAATTAATGACAAAATTAAAAAAAAAAATTAAGTTGGCAATATGTAAATGGCAAAAATGTCTATTTGCAATCACAGGTCATTGGCATGATCGTGAACCTCCAAATCTTTTGGCTTTTTATGATTATACAAATGGAATACAACTTATTAAAAGTAAAGAATAATTATGCCAATAATTTAAACTGGTAAGTAATTTAACTAATTAATTTGGTACCTTTTGAGTAGAAGTTCAAGCTCAGTTATGAATCACTTTGTTGTTCTTTTCATTTTGTAGGTTAAAAATCCATGATCCTGGAATTATTCTTGAGATTAACTTAAGGGATTTCAATAATATCTCAAACTGTTTCAAAAGACACCTCCAATCTTCCAATTCTCCGGCTTGTCTTCATGACGTCACAGGTATGTTATAATTTTCACTTTAATTATAGGTTTGTTCCAACATAAACCAAATCAGTTTGCGTACTGTCGGGATTCTGCGCAGTCTAGAATTCGTGTTCCAACAAACCTTAGACTCAAAAATGTACAAAAACATAGTGTTCCAACACAACCAAAACTAATCACAAACCGATTTGTGTACTGTCAAATCAGTTCCTAGGTCACATTTTCTTTACATTACAATATATATCAGGTTATGTAGAAAGCTTGACATTGATTTTTGTGTAAAAAATTTTATATGAAACTTTACCTACCATTTTTTAGTTTTTATTGTAAGTTTAATCATTTTCACAATTTGTTACAGATGTCAAATAAAAAATATATTTTTTAAATACCTTTTATTGGCAAATAAAATAAGAACTAAAATGTTTTAAACGTTTATTTTATAAAATCAGTCCCATCACAATACATAATATTACACAGACACAAACTAAAATAAAGATATATAATGCCTGGCATTTTAAATGATACTCTTCGCAGTTTAACAGACCCCCTTAACCCCCATTTTTAAGCAAATTGTTTTCACAATCAATAAGCCTCATCTCCTTATAGACCTTGATGTTTACTAAAAATTTCATGTTGATATCGCTTTTCATTTTTGATTTTTTTTAATTTCAACCCCCCTTAAATCCTCCATATTTAATTAGATTTTTTTTTATAATGAAAGGGCTTCTTCTCCTTTTAGAGATTGATGTTTGCTAAAAATTTTAAGGTTTTTCAGTTAGGTTTTTTTTATATTTTAACCCCCCTTAATTCCCCAATATATTCATATTTTTTTCAGTATCATTAGGCTTTATCTTAAGTAGTAACCATATTGTTGTCCGTAATAGTAATTTTATTATAAAGTGGTAATTTGTGTTTATAACTGGTAAACGGAACGATATAGGTTTTGTTGTAGTTAACCATAAGCAGTTTGTGTTTAAATATATCAAATATTTTTTTTTACATCAATTTCTATTCTATTTTTTAAATTTTCCCACGTTTTGTCACTATATATTACAGCAGTGTCGTCTGGGATTTACTTAAATTCGGAAATTGTAATGTTCGTTCTATTTTACCATCACTTTTAGATTTCTCAACATTTATTGTCCAAGAATCATTTGATGTAATGGCTGTCACTGAAACATGGCTATCGCCTGAAATAACATCTGACATTTTACATATATCGTCTTATAAATTTTTACGTGCCGATCGTAATAGACATGGCGGTGGTATTGGCGTATTCGTTAAAGACCACTTTCAAACGGAAGTCTTGGATTTAAATGTCAATTTTGATAATAAAATTTTAGAAATGCTTTGGGTTAAAATTAGTCTTGGAAATATGGCAATTGTTTTAGGCGTCGTTTATCGTATTCCTAACACCAGTGTTGAAAGAGCAATCGACTGTCTTGATAATATACTATCATTAATAGTTCCTGATTACGATAACATTATGATAGTTGGCGATATTAATGTAGATTTACTACAGATTGGCAATAAAATTAGTAGATGTTTACAGTCTTATGCTTTTGAACAGGTAATTCAGGAACCAACGAGAGTAACCTCGCACTCTGCAACTCTCCTTGATCCTATCTTTCTTAATTTTGCAGCCCAATGTCATAAATCTGGTGTTTACAATACTGATCTTTTTAGTGATCACAGCCTTTCTTATTGCGAAATTTCTTCTATGGTGCCAAAATTACCTCCAAAAATGATTACTTTTAGGGATTTTAGACGTTTTGATTTAGATCTTTTTGATAACGACCTTCGTAATGTTCGCTGGTCTGACATTTTGTATATACGTAATATAGAAGAAAAAGTTCAATTTCTTAGAGAAAACATTTTAAATTTATTCGATATTCATGCACCGATAAAAACGGTTAAAGTTAGTAAACCTAAAGCTCCCTGGTTAACTGACAATTTAAAACTTATCCTGAAGTTACGCAATAAAGCCTTTTCAAAATATAAAAGACTAAAAACAGTTGAGAATTGGGAACATTATAGAGAATTAAGAAACTATGCAAAAGCTTCGCTACGCAGAGAAAAAGCTGCATATTTGCATTCTCTGTCAAAGCAAAAAAATACATCTACCTTTTATAAAGCTTTAAAAAATTTCAAAATACAATATACTAAACCTTACAACATTCCAACACATTTGTCTGATCCCGATGATATAAATAGTCATTTTATATAAGTTTTTCAAAATGACGAAACTGCATGCTCAAGCAATATTGATTATTATCAACATAACAAACATAATTCAGGAAACACTTTTTCTTTTAGAATGACAGATACATCAACCATTTTAAAAATAATTCAAAAAATCAAAAGCAATGCTAAAGGAGCAGATGGTATTACTTTACAAATGCTTAAACTATGTTTTCCAGTTATAGGTGACTACATCACTCATACTATTAACTGTTGTCTTGAGATAGGATTCTTTCCTAATTCTTGGAAAGAAGCTTTAGTGTCGCCACTTTCTAAAGTATCCAATCCTGAATCATGCAATGATCTACGTCCTATCAGCTTATTATGTATACTTTCAAAAATATTAGAAAAAGTTGTCTATCTTCAGTTAAATGATTACGTAAACAGTTCCAAATTGATAGTTGGTGATCAATCCGGATTCAGAAGTGGTCATAGTACAGTAACAGCCCTAACAAGAGTTTGTGATGACATTATCGGTTCATTTGATAAAAATATGTCAACTGTATTAGTTCTTTTAGATTTTAGTAAAGCTTTTGATACGATTAATCACAAACTTCTTATATCTAATTGCAAATATCTTGGATTTGATAATGTGGCTCTTAATTTCTTCAAATGCTACCTTACAGACCGAAAACAGAGAGTCGTTATTGGTGGTAAATGTTCCAAATTAAAATCTATTTGCTCTGGCGTCCCACAGGGCTCTGTGCTAGGACCCCTTCTCTTCCTATTATACACGTTTGATATGACTAAATATTTACAATTTTGCAAAAAACAGTTATTTGCAGACGACACTCAATTATATTTTCATTTTAATGCTTCCGAATATGAAATAGCTAATGTCCGCATAAATCAAGATTTGCATAAAATAAGCGAATATGTGAAAGGGCATGGTTTGAAATTAAATGCTAAAAAATCAAAATCTTTGTTGTTTTCTCCAAAAATATATAAGAATATGCTTAAATCGGACATGCAGATTAGGGTAAATGGTGAACAAATAAAATTTTCTCCATGTGAAAAGAATTTGGGTTTGTATTTAGATGAAAATTTAAAATTTGTTGAACATGTTTCTCAAGTGTCAAAAAATTGTTATTTTCGTCTAAGACTCTTATATGCAAGTAAACAATATTTAACATTTAACATGAAAAAAACCCTATGTGAAAGCTTGGTAATCTCTAAAATAACATACTGCATCTCTGTATACTATCCTTGTCTCGACAGGGCTACTGCAAACCGTTTACAAAAAATACAAAATTCGTGTTGTCGGCTTGTTTGTAACAAAAGAAAATATGACCACATATCATCTTACATTATTTCATTAAAATGGTTGAAAATGGATTCTTTGTTCAAATTTCTTTTCTTATTATTTTTAAGCAATTTATTAAAAGCTAATTCACCATTATATTTAAGAGAACGGATTACGTATAGGATTGACGCACATGCCTTAAATTTGCGAAATCGCCATACTATCGCCATGCCACGACATAGAACTGCCATGTTTCAACGGTCATTTAGCTATAATGTCGCTAAAGTATACAATTCACTAAATACACACTTAAAATCATATTTGAGTACTAGTTCATTTAAAATAATGTTAAAATCATATTTTCTTGGTAGCCAAGCAAATGAAAATATTTAATTCATATTCTATTTTATTTTATTTTATTTGTTTTATTTAATTCTTGTTCTTAATTTAAATTTGAATTCATCCGTAGACATTCAGCGTAATGTAGAGTAGGTTAGGTTTAAGTTAGTTTTAGGATTTGTGATATGGTTAAGTTGAATGGCCATTTGGCTAGACTACGCCATTTATACTTTGTAAATGTTGTTTTGCTGGTATAATAAAGACGTTTATTATTATTATTATTATTATTATTAATTACCTCTCCCTAAGAGACAAATTGAAAAGAATTGGTCCCAGTACGGTACCTTGAGGAACTCCAAACGATACAACTTTTTCTCTACTAAGTTCTCCATTTATCCTAACATATTGTTTTCGGTTAGTTAAGTAGTCTTCGAAAAATTTGTATGGGAGTCCTTGTATCCCTGCATCATCTAAGACGTCTAACAACTGCGAATGACTCACAGTATCAAACGCCTTAGCTAAGTCAAGGAACAATACTGCTGTTGGTTCGGTTTTATCAATAAAGTTATATATTGAGGAAACCAAGGTCTTAATTGCATTATTTGTTGATAATCCTTTCTGAAATCCATATTGTTGCTCTGACATTAATTTATGTTTATCTACCGTCTTTTGCCCTTTCTTTTCAAGCATAACATCGTCACAGCTCATCAGTATGGCTTTCTACCTAAAAAATGCACTAGCGACGCAATGTTTTCCGTTCTTAATGAAATATACACATCACTTAATGATAAACTTTTCACCACTTCAGTATTTTGTGACTTCGCAAAGGCCTTCGATTGTGTAAATCATGATATTTTAATTAATAAGTTACAAATTTATGGCATACGGGGTTCTCCTTTACAATGGTTTAAAACTTACCTAGAAAATAGAAATCAACAGGTGCGGGCGAATGGTGAGGATTCTACAAATCTAGCAATAAGCAGTGGAGTACCTCAAGGATCAGTATTAGGTCCAATTTTGTTTTTATTATTCATCAACGACATCACAGACTTAAGAATAAGTGGTAGAATTACTTTATTTGCTGATGACACCAGTGTAACCTGGAATAATTCTAACATGCAGACATTACAATCTATCATAAGTGAAGATCTAGTGACTATTAAGTCCTGGTCTGATTCGAATGGACTTTGTTTCAACACCAGTAAAACTGTAGCATTGTCTTACAGAGGTACTTTACAACCTATAACTTTAAACAATAATCTAATCCAAACGGTGACTTCAATCAAGTTTTTAGGTCTTTATATAGACGATTCTCTAAAATGGTCTGCTCATATAGATACCTTAGCAAAAAAATTATCCTCCGCATGTTTTGCCATTAAATCGGTTTCTAAAGAGCTGACTCCTTCTACTGCATTAATAACCTACTTTTCCTTATTCGAATCTCACCTTCGCTATGGTTTACTTTTCTGGGGTTCTTGTAGCTTATACCTTTTCGAATCTATTTTTAAACTGCAAAAAAGAGCAATCCGCTATGTATTTGGTTTAAGTAGTAGGACACATTGCGAAAATTACTTCAAAAATTTCAAAATTCTAACCCTTCCTGCTCTATTTATTTTCGAATCCGTCTGCTTAGTTCGCAAGCACATTCAAAATTTATCCGAAAGACCGACTCGTAGATATCCTACAAGAAATTTAGAGACTGATGTTTATTTAACAATGCCCACTTCTGACCTATTAAAACATTCCATTACCTACAATGCCAAAAAATTGTATAATAACCTTCCGATGCAATTAAAATCTATAAATACATACGATAAGTTCCGAAGACTGGCTAAAGCTTTTCTTCTAGAAAGACCATATTACACAGTAGCAGAATTTTATAACGTACCTTAGACATTTGAGTTCCACATACAATGGCATTAATTAAATAATTAAATATTAAAGTTTAAATTTAAATTTAAAAATTAAATTAGAATAATTATAATGACGGATATTGCATATCCATTGCAATTGTTATTCCAATTTTGTCTGTTTGTTTCTGTTTGTTTTTTCTGCTGTTTAGTTATTTTTATAATATGTTTAGTATTTAAGTTACACGCTTTGTCTATAAAATTTTTGTAAATTTTTTTACGACAATAAAGCATATCTCTCTCTCTCTCTCTCTCTCTATAAAGTACATTAATCTTTTTTTTACAGTTTTCTCCATTATTTTAGCCAATGTAGTAATTAAGAATACGGGTCTATAATTGGACATTTGATCTTTTTTATCTTTTTTATGAATTGGAGTGACGATTGCTGTTTTAAATATGGAGGGACAGACTCCACTAGCAAATATTAAATTTATGAGATCAGCGATGGGCCTGATTAGCTCGTTATGCAGTTTTTTGAATAACTCGGCTTTTAAGTTATCTACTCCCGGTGCTTTATTTATTTTAAGTGACAATATTATGTCTAATCTCTTCGTCAGTCACTGGCAACCAATAAATAGTGTTACAATTCTTTTTCCGTGTTGCAGGAGGATTTGTTGGTCTTGATATTTTTCGTGCTAGGTTTTCTCCTACCGAAGCAAAATAATTATTAAATTTCTCTGCAATATCTTTTTTATCTTTAACTCTTTCGTCCGAATTTGTGAGTATTTCATTAATATTATTGTTTTTTTTTTATTTTTTTTTTTTGTTGACCAGATTCCATAAATATTTTGTATTATTTGAATTATTTTGTATTTCGGCTCGGTAGTAATTGTTCAGGCGAGGGTCAACTAAACTTGGTTTTGATTGACATTTGGGTATAGTTAGTACGACGTTTGTCACAGTCTAAACCAGGTTCAGTTGAACCTCCCTTAAATTGGAGTGGTACAACTGGGCCTAAATGTTTTTTTTCTTATTATTTGAATTCTGTTGATGTTTGTTGTTATATACCTATACTCCATTATATTCACTGAAGATACTTTCTATTACTTCAATTCAAGTTTCAGTGAATTTCTACTCAAGTAGATATTTCTCTTATTGCACCTATTTAATATTATTTCCAAAAACAGATCTATAATGACTGCACTAAAGCGTTTGATGTGTGTAGCATCTGTTCCCGAATATCGAGTAGCTTGTGTCAGTTTTACAAATCGTAATTTTTTTTGTCGTTAAGCTGTAAATCAATTAGGTAAATAATAACGTCAAGGTAATTCTATTTTTAACGTTATGACATTTGTGTTTTATTTTATTTAGAATGAGTAAGTAAAATTCTTTATGTGTTTGTAAACTTTTGTAAAGTATATCGATTTTTTTTTTAATTTTAAGAAAACCCATCGTTCAATGACTATTAACCTCAGTGACCAGGCCAATTAGTTTAAAGCGAAAATAAGTTAAGAAATAAAAAAAATTGTTTATTTTTACCTGTAACAAGACAGAAATTACAATCGGTGTGGTACGATTGCCCCGATGGTTTACTATGCCTGTTAATCTTAGGGCATGATTGCACCGTCGAACTTTTATAATCCGTTTGCCTGCATTTGTAAGTTACGTACGTACCTATTGTAGAATTTTCTTAGAAATACATTAGAACACACTTTCAATTTCTTTTCGCTAACATGCCATACATTTACTTAATACGTATTTTTAACTTATTTTTTTAGTTAATGATAATTTAATAATAATAATAATAATAATAATAATAATAATAATAATAATAATAATAATAATAATAATAATAATAATAATAATAATAATAATAATAATAATAATAATAATAATAATAATAATAATAATAATAATAATAATAATAAAAATATGCCCCAAAATAAGGGTGGTTCTTGAACATCTCATGGGTACCTGGAGAACTAATATTTTGATGAATAACAAGAACGCTGATAATGTACGAATATCAAGAGGGATATTCCAAGGAGACTCCCTATCGCCTGTATGGTTCTGCTTAGCATTGAACCCTATATCCACTCTCCTGAATAAAACAAATATCGGGTATAGACTCAATTTGAAAAACAGGCGAAAATTATCTCATCTTTTATATATGGACGACCTTAAACTCTTCTCTGAAAATGAGAATGGTCTACAATCCCTTATTAATACAGTAGCTACATTCAGTAATGACATAGGCATGTCGTTTGGGCTTGATAAATGTGCCATCATTAACATTAAAAAGGGCAAAGTAGAAAACCAAGAAACGCCATTCAATAATATAGAAAATCTACCTCCAGATGAAACTTATAAGTATTTGGGAACACCACAAAACCAGCGTATAGACCACACGCAACTTAAAAAAGTATTCACGGAAAAATACAAAAAGAGAGTACTGAAAATTTTAAATACGAAGCTGTCAGCGAAGAATCAGATTGTCGCTCTAAATTCATGGGCAGTACCTGTATTGACGTACACATTTGGCATCCTGAAATGGTCCGATGCTGATCTAAATGAGCTTGATCGCCTAACCCGACGTCTAATGACCAAATTCCGATATCTACACCCTAATGCATCAGTCAAGAGAATATATCTCCCCCGATAGAACGGTGGCCGAGGAATGGTTAACATTTATAAACTATGCAGGACACAGGAGGTAAAACTAAGACAGTGATTGCTTGAATCGGAAGATAGTCTAATGAGGTTAGCTACCCAAGAAGATCGAGGGTATACACCTCTAAACTTACAACACCATCATCTTTTGTTTGATATAAGCACAAGACAAGAAGATCAAGAAACATGGGCGGAACGAGCTCTGCACGGAAAATTTCCAAAGAGTCTGGAGTTAGATAACATCGATAAGGCACCATCATTGGCTTGGCTTGACGCTTGTTATCTATATCCGGAAACAGAAGGATTCATAATGGCTATTCAGGACAGAGTTATGAGAAATACTGCCTAAAACTAGAGGTCGAAGACAGATGCAGAAAATGCGGATCAGTGGGCGAAACTATCGAACACATAATAGCAGGATGTCGGTACCTAGCAGACAACGCATACCTAGGACGTCACAACCAAGTTGCTAAGATCATCCACCAACAACTTGCTTTAAACAACGGTCTCCTGAGCTCATGCCCACCTTACTATAAATATCAGCCCGCAGCTGTTCTGGAATCAACAGAAAAGGTGCTGTACTGGGATAGGCCAATAACAACGGACAGGCCAGTCGACCACAATAGATTAGTCATCGTCATTATCGATAAACAAAAGAAAACAGGATTGATCATCGATATAGCTGTACCACTATCATACAACGTCACTAAAACCGAGACCGAGAAGATCAGGAAATATGAAAATCTGTCATATGAATTAAAGAACATCTGGAAACTAGACGAAGTCCCCATAGTCCCACTGGTGATGTCAGCGGAGGGAATTATATCGAAACACTTTTCTAAAAATCTCCAAGATATAGGATTATCAAAAAACATAGTGAGATATGCACAGAAAGCAGTCATTTTGCAAACCTGCGACATCGTTCGCAGGTTCTTAAACGGTACCTAAGTTGGTTAAACTGAATTGTTTCCCTGCTAGGTTGTCCGAGCTCAAACATATTGTATAGCGAAAAATTATACCAGTATCTGCTGAGAACACGAAAATAATAATAATAATAATATTAACAATATTAAAGGAATATACATGGTAATTTTGTAAAGAAGCAAATCAATCCAATAAGTGCTAAAGTATTACTATACAAACCACTTATGATTTATATGTATGTATGTATGTATGTATGTATGTATGTAAACAATTAATGTATTTAAGAAGAATCAGATGAATAATACTCGTATAATTACAATTTAAATATTTAATAAAGAAAAGGTGAGATTGCGAAGAACTATTAAAAGTATTTTTTGAGTTTTTTTTCTAATATACAGTTTTTATTTTTTTTGTATAAAGCTTTCAGAAGAATATTTTAATACGTGCATATGAAAGTCATCAGATTTTTTGACTATAAATTTTGGAAAACCAATATTTTCTGTATAATAAAGCTACATTTGTTGCATCTCGCTAGGACGCGCCATTTTCAAGAGAAAAGCATGTTACCTTATTTGAAAGTGTAAACAATAATTAGTAGGTCTGTAGAATCAGAATTTTTTTTTTTAACTAAAGAAATTTTAGAAAATATTTACAAAAATGTTCCATCTGGACTTCACTTGTAACACCCTGTATCTCGAAAACGAAACGTTTTCGGACCTATGTTTACATAAACTTTTACTCCTATTTTTAACCGACTTCAAAAAAGGTTCTCAATAATTCGTCGCAATATTTTTTTTAATTTTTTTTTATGTATGTTCAGCGATAATTCTTTAACACGGTGTCCGATTTCAATGATTCTTTTTTTGTTAGAAAGTGGATACTTTAGGGGTGGTTCCATATAAATTTGATCAAAATCTAATAATTGGACCCATGTGAAAATCCTCAAACTCTTCATTTTTTGTGTATGTTTAGCGATAATGCTTTACCACCTTGTTCGATTTATATGATTCTTTTTTTGGTAGTAAGGGGGTACCTCAGGGGTCATCCTATATAAATTTGGTTAAGATGTGGTGACGGCATCTGCACGTTTTTGAATTCGGTTTTTTTAAATTTTTAATTTCTAATACTTGTAGGATGTAGATTACGCCGTTAAAATATAACCGTCTAATTTCGGGATATTGGAAATTCGAAATAATAGTTATGACGTAGCGGTATTCTTCTAATTGTAATCGGACCCTAGGTATATGGATACGGAAAGTGATGAATTGGAGATAGGTAAATTGTATTTATTGTATTAAAGGAGCAACAAATATAAGTACAATTAAATAAGTATATTAATATAACAATTTTTTAAAGTCTATATAAAAAAATTTTTTTTCACATAGATTATTAAATTAAAAAAATAACTATTAAAACACGAAATGTAAATTTTTTCTCTTTTACAACACAAAATATACAATACTATTGAATCAAAATTTTCTCTTGGCGGCAGGTGGTTTTTGTGACGCGACAATTATGATGCTTTGCATCTCATATTCTCTTTCAATCTTAAGGTGATCATACCCCTTATAATTTTCGGACAAGAGTATCTCAAAATATTTAAATTTTGGCAAAATAAATTAGGCAATAATATCTATAATATGCATATATTTTAATATTTTAATATTTTAATTCCTTCCAGTTTCCCAAAAAAAAAACTAAAAGGGCTTTAATTTTGAAATATCATAATGAAAATAAATGCATTCCTCGACAGCACTATTCTTAATATAATCCCCAAATTTAAGCTCCTTATGTCTTGTTAATGATTTCTTAAAATTCACCAAAATTAGTGGCTAAAACGCTTCTGGTGTAAACTGGTGTAAATTATTGCAAGAAACGAATAAAGACAGAGTGTACGATACGATAGTTACAAGCGTGTTACACCCGAAGGCAGCACATAACGAGGCATTTTAGCCACTAATTTTGGAGATTATATTAAGAATAGTGCTGTTAAAGAATGCATTTATTTTCATTATCATATTTGACTTTTTTTCCTGGAAACTGAAAGGAATTAAGACTTTAAAATATAGGTATATCTAGTTAATATTACCTAAATTATTTTGCCAAAATTTTAATTTTTAAACAAAACTACTTTTTGAAATATCCTTATCCGAAAATTATAAAGGCTGCTGCATTCACCTTAATATACCAACATACAGGGTGTTTCAAAATTCATGGGACAAATTTCAAAAGGTGATTGCTCGTATGAAATTAAGATGGGTGTTTTTTATAACAAAATTTCCTCAGCCCACCCCTTTCCGAGATATCACCCTTAAGAGGTGATGACTAAAATTGATTTTCTATTTTTTTTCTAAAAGCTTCTAAAGCTAGAAACTTGAAATTCTGTAATTTTGTAACTTGAAATACTTGTTTCATTTAAAACATTTTTCCCAAAACCAATACCTTCATAGAAAAAAAAACTGTTTTCCACTCAATTTATTAAAAAAAATGATAAATTATGGTGTTAATTTTTTTTTCTCTGAAGCTATTGGTTTTGGGAAAAATTTCAAGAATAAAAAAAAATTAAATAAAACAAGGATTTCATAAAAGTTTATCTCGGAAAAAAGTTTTGATATGAAATAAAGTAAGTGTTGCTAATTTCACCCCCCTATAATGTAACAGAAATATTGAAAAAATACCCGTGGTTAGTCCTTTGCGATTACAGAATTTCAAGTTTCTAGCTTTACTGAAATTTTAGAAAAAAAATAGAAACTCAATTTTAGCCACCACCTTTTAAGGGTGATATCTCGAAAAGGGGTGAGCTGAGGAAATTTTGTTATAGAAAAAACCCATCTTAATTTCATACGAGCAATCAGTTCCTGAATTTTGTTGCATGTATTTAGAAACACCCTGTATATTACACATTTTTTTAATCGGGCAAAATTCTTGACAATCTCTTTTCCCTAATTGGCACATGTCGTATTTCTCTAGGATTTACTAACTCTGGCAGCAAACAAATAAAATAGAAATTTATCAGCTGTGCATTTTTGCCTTCCAGAATTTTTCATTTCATAAATTAACTAAAAACTAAATTAAACAAAAACCTAACAACGCCTCAATAACAAACTAAGACGATCACAATAATTTCGCACCTGTTCAAAAACAACTACCTATTTTTCGACACAGGAATTAACAAATTTAACTAAACAGCAGCTACCCTTTTAACCACGGGCTTCATAGACTAGCAGCGTTGCCATATTTACTGGTATCATTGTTTTAATAGAATTAGCGTTGTATGAAGAAAATATAGTAGGATAATGCAACAGTAAAAAGTGTTGGATGCAATCTCGAGCGGCATCTAGTGACGATTTAATGAAGTAGTCAATTTGTAATGCTATGCAGATACGCCATCTACGTCTTCTTTTCGTTCAGGTACATGGCCTCTATAACCTACCTATTATAGTTAAAAACATCTTTATTTATTTAAAAATAACAATTTATGATAAAAGACATGAAAAATTAAACATAATAATGAAAATTTATTGCAGTTGACAAAACCGTACGAATAAAGTTTTTGGATTAAGGTGATAAAAAGTGGTTAAGGACTTTGGTCAATATTTTGGTTATGTGCGGTTATGTCAAAATATATAAACAATAACAAAGAATACCTAATAACAACTTATAACAATGTCCAATGTTTTAAATAAATTGAAAAGTTCCAAGTAGAAAACAAAAAAGGAATAAGCTTCTGAAAATGTTGCATGTAATCTAAGTACCTCTAATTGGACTAAGTGTTGGAAAAGTTTATAACCATAAAAATAGCTGAATATTTTTATAGTTTTCAAAATTTGAACAAGCTTTGCTACAAAATTTCATCAAAGCTATCAACAGTTTGCAAGATATTGAGTTAAGGAACAAGAAAATCACACTAATCAGGGAAAAATCAATCAACACTGGAAAACAAATTAAAAAAAATAGTCACAGGGATATATTAGTGACTTTCAAATGTATCTTGGCTGTTGATCATGAATATAAGAAAAAAATGTTCTCTCGGCTGGCTCTGAGTGTTGAAATAAATCACCTTGAAAGGAAGTTTTCAATAGCTCCACTCTTTAGGAATAGCTCAAGACGAAATCAATAGACCTACAAGTGGTCTATCTGTGGCAGACATATTCAGTTAGTCTTTATATTTCATTATGCAATGTTACAAGGTTCAGCAACTTGCCAAAATGGTTAAAATTTATTTCCAAAATCAGTGCTCTTATTTAGTACAGAATTCTATGAACGACACAATAATTATAAAGTCCTAACTTTGAACATAAAAGAAAATCTTATAAAAAAACATTTTTTTTATATAATTTATCACTGTTTGGAAAAGTATATTTGTTTGTAAAATATTTGTATTTACAGTTATATTTAATCCAGGTTAAGTGTCAGTGCGCGAGTATAATGTTAAGTATGAACAAAATCCGCCCATTCTGTTTATATGTTTGGTTACCGACCCTAGTAGATAGGCTATTTGTTATTACTTTTAATTTAGATTTTGGATTAACGTTTTTGTATATGACTTGGCTGTTTAGTAATAAATGAAGTCAAAACTGTAACACGTGGTTTTATTCTGGAAAGTATTTTTAAATTGAATCACGCACGCCGTTCGAGTGAAAATGTTTTAAGTAGTTCAAAACAACAATCACTCTTTTTCATTGTTTATAGAATACAGCCTTTCAGTTAGCTCAGACAAAACTGATTAAATAAATAAATTAATGTCTTATTATTTTTTGAATTTTTTTTTATTTTGACTGGTTGACTATCTTAAAAATTAAAGCCAATCAAGCAAAACGTGAGTCACATTTCGCTTTTTTAGAAGAACAATAATGCAAGTGAAAATTAATGATTCCACAGAAATAGCAAATTAAAGAAAATGTAATATGAAACTTACAACTAAGACGTTAAAGAAAAGTTTGGAAATAATCGATGGGGACTTCGAGATAGCAAATTTATTTTAGTTTTAGACAGAACTACTTTATTTTATTCGTTTTGAAACAATTGAAGATTTATAGGCCGGAAAAGCGATTTTAAACTGAATATTCAGTCCAATAGGCTCTCGACTGAAATCCTTTCCATTTTTAGAATATTATCTTTCAAATTCAACAATTTTATGTTTTGTTCCAACACGGATTTTAATAATAGATTTATAAATTGTTTTTGTTTATTTTAATGTTAAAAGTTCTTAAAACTAACTTTAACATATATTTCCCATGCTGGCGCTTAATGTTAAAATAATGAGACGATTAAACGAAAAAGGCTTACGAGAGCCAGTTGCCCTCTTTTGGTACACATTTGTACAAGGCAACTTTACAAATGTTTCCTCCTTTTTTCTCTTGTAGAAGATGGACACGCAGTGGAGCGCACAATGATGGTATTTTAAAAAGCCACGTCACATATTTGATTAGATAATTAACTTGATATAAGTGCCTTCAAGACTTAAGTCGTTAAGCATTCAAGTTTGGATTTCCCAACCCAGATTCAATTACATATAAAAACATTCTTTCTTATTTTGGAAAAAATATGAAAAATATAATTAATGCAATCTTTCTGCTAAATTTTGTAGTTCAGAAAAAAATAGTAGTAGTCAGTAACTGATCTTTACGAAACCCAAAGTTGAGCACTTAACGTCCTGGAGCAATGAAAGTTTATGTCAATGTTAATTATCTAATCAAATATGTAACATTCGCATTTTCTATAATTTATTTTTTAAGACGCATTCGTTGAGAGCTTTATCATTGTAGGACATGCAGCAGACATGCAGCAAAGTATTTCCATGTACAAAAAAAAAAAAATGAAAAATTTTTAATTTTGCCTTTCGAAAATAATACTCCTAAATGTGCCTACCATAAATTGGTACTCCATTCGTTTTCAAATGGTGTCAAAAGTTAAAAACTGAAAATTAGTGGCTTACATGTTTTTATTACTTAGTATAATTTCACCAAACGTGTTTGGTATTATGTTATAAGTTTACCTAACAGCAAAAAAATCTGTTAGTTAAATTTTGTCAGTGCCGATTTTAGTAAAATTATATTGAATAAAATTATAACTACCTATATATTTACCCATTATTACTTTTTTAATTTTCAACTTAACATCCTGTATTTCAGAACATTTTATCCAAACATTTTTTATTTTCGTCTATTCGTCTCATTTTGAACAATAATATTCAGTTGTTCATGTCCTATTCTTAATTTGATGATACCATTAAATAAAAGTGAATATAAATTAACAGCGTACAACTCAAGTTTAATTAACCATCAGCGATATATCCAAAATCCAACCACAATATAGAAAAAAATGTTCCCTATTATAGTAAAATTCCACCCAATCTCAACTAATTCAATCTTTTTCAAACAAAAACTGGTTTATTTTATTATATCGATTATTTTCGCATTTTATGTGACCTTCAAATACCCTGTATTCTGTGCTTTTGTAATAATTTGAAATAGTAAATTGTAACTATAAAAATACATTACCGAAGACAAGTAGAAATGAAAAAGAAGATTTTAAATTATAATTCATACTCAAGCACAGACATGACCTAAAGACCTGACTTGGACATAAGTACAGTATCGCCATCTACATTCTATGTCCATCGTCCTCCAATGATAAGTCCATAAGGTTACCCTACTATATTTCTTCATACAACGGAATTAGTATCGGAATGAAAACTATGTTAATCTTCGGTCCTGTTTAAAATTGGTAGTCTTTTTGAAAAAAAGTTATTTAGAAAATAGTTAAGATATTTGTTATAGAATGACGCTAATGAGCCAAAAAATTTAATTTGTTAAAAAGTTGAAATTTTTGTTGTTTTTCTTTAAAAATATAAGTTTTTCGCGGTTTAGCGTCATTCTTGGTTCTTTTTTAGAACGATTGGCCTGAACCATTTTTTTTTACAATTTTTTTTAACTGCCTCAAATGTAAAATTGATTTTTGGCGGAGGAGCGACCGTCATGTTTGCTCTTAATGTCTATGAACCGCATCATATTATTTTATCTAACAAGTATGTGCACTCGTTGTGATAATTAATTAATTTAAACAGGATATTAAGGCCATGTTGAATACAACACTGATGCGATGTTTCTATATTACTGAATAGTTTCATATTCTAAGTATCACCTCATTTTGAACATTGTGTACACTCTATCGATTTCGTCTGCATAAATTGGGAAGTGCTGATACAATAGGTCTCATCAATGTAGTATATAATAGGTATTTGTAAAAAAAGAATATTTAGGATTAAAAAAAACAAGGAGTACAGTTAAACAAATCGATATAGTATAAGCACAGCTTATACAATACAGCTAAAACACTCTCTTGGCGGCAACGGTTTGCGTCGATTTCGTCGCGCATCGCTTAAGCTCCGCCTTCGAAGGGAAAAGACGGTTTTGGCGTTCAGAAGCGTACTTAGGCAAGGTGTTGAGTCGTGCGTATAATTTCGTTGATTGTATAATTTCGTGGAGCCTATAATTTCGTTGATTTTGTTTGAGTTAAAGGTACTGTTATTATTTTGGTGACTCTTTAGCTGTGAGTAGAATGAGTTTGTGCAGTCAAAAGCTGTTTTAATAAGGGTTATACCTGCAAGAAAACATTCTTTAGTTTTCCCAAGGACCCAAACCGATAAGTACTACATTATAAGAAATTTTCATTGTTAAAAATATAATTTATACAGGGTGTCTCATTAGTGCGTTATTGTTCATTATTTTGTTGTAGACACGCAAGAAAGTTTTAAATAAAAGTTATATGGATTTGAAAAATACCTACATATTTTAAAAATATCTTTGGATATACAGGGTGTCACGTTTTTGCCTGGAAAATTAAAATGTATGTTTTTTAAATGGAACATCTTGTATTTTATTTTATGATGAAATTATTAACACCCTAAATTATTGTAAAGACGAATTGCTACAGAAAAATTTTATCAGGTATGTGTGTGGTTACCTTTTAATAAAAGCCTTGCGGATCCACTCCTGCGATACCTGTCTTAAATATAACAAAGATCACGTTGAATTAGACGATTTTTCTTTTTATTGCTTTTAAAAGGCATATGATAACGCTTCAGATACATTTGGAAATCTGCAACTGTCAAATGATGAATTTGTAGAACTAATATTCAATATTGAAAAGATATTTTAAAATAATTTTGAAGAATTGGCTACAAAAAATAACATTTGTACCACACTTTTAGAATTAATTAACCCAATACCCTTTAGTCATCCATGCTAACGTTTTCCAAAAGAATAACTTATTTTATTGTATGTTTAATCTCAATAACTAAAAAATATACTGACAATTAGTTTGACAGAATTGTCATTTATTTAAAATTTTAAAAATAATAGCAGTCGGTTGATCAAAATATGAACGGTGATTGGCGAATTTATTTTTTTTTGCAGTGTTCTCACTACCTAGAATGGATATGAAATATATTCGTTCAATTGAAGGCAATAGCATACTTTTTCGTTTTGTAATCTGTGCATGGATATTAGCCAATCTACGCACATACTACAAAACGAAAAATTATGTTATTGCGTTCAAATACGAATATATTTCATATCCATTTTAGGTAGTGAGAACACTTTAACAAAATTAAATCTACAAATCACAGTTCATATTTTGGTCACCCAACTCCTATTATTTAAAAATTTTTAAATAAGTGATAATTCTGTTAAACTAATTGTCAATATATATTTTAGTTATTGATATTAAATATACATTAAAATTTTTGTGTAGACTCGATAAATAATAGCATTTTTGTTTTTATTATGTCCACATTTAAAAAAAAATAAATTTTAATCAAACTACATGATACTAATTTAATTACGAGTATTAAAACTAAAGTCCTGAAAGTTTCGGTGAAGTTGAGGACAGAACATCTGCCTTCCATGCGAAAAGCCCGGGATCGAATCTAGGCCGAGGACTAATTAATTTTTCATGTTTATTTTATTTTATAAATTAGTCAACTTCGTAAATTATTTTAAAATTAGTTATTTTGTCTAAATAACCTAAAATAATTTTTTAAATTTGTAGATTTTCGTTAGTGGGTCGTAGAAAAAATATACTGACCATATCGAGTGGATTGTTCATATCACAATCAGACGATTGAGTACTCCGCCTACGACGTCGTGCTCAAACTTCGTCTTTGTGTGATATGGCTATCATATCCACCCTTGTTGAACAAACTACAATTTATTTGTTTTCTTGGTTTAAGTTTTACATCAGAAATAAGAACTAAATTAATTTACTTTTCAAGTTTTCTTGTAAAAATCGATATTACTTTCTCCAAGTACAAATTTAGTACCTACCTAAAATAAGTACTAATTATGTAATATCGTGTAATATTGTAATTCAAATTTCACATTACTATAAAGTTTCAAAATTCCCTACTTCGGTATGGTCAGATAAAAATTGAATATATTGTATTAATAAAAACTGTTAAAGTATTACTTCTACAAATCTGTATTTCAATTAATAAGAATACATCTAAATATAACCAATATTGTTAAAATAAAAGCACAAATTCTTTATAATTCCAAAATACCATAGAGTTCCCAGACCTCAGTCGAAGCATTCGTTTATCTAGGTATAAACCCTTTGCGCGAAGAGTAATACTTGCCAGAGACACGGGGTACCACTTGATTTGCATCCACGAGCGTGACACATTTCTTTAACAATTGAAGCCCTTGGTGTAAAAAGGATCCAAGTCACAATTTGTCGTGAAGTGACTGTTTTAGCTCAAAACATTTGTTAACGAGGATTTTACTAGCCACATACAAATTATTTTACCTCTAATCCGAAAGATGTGCTATTTTTCGTAATATTTATATTTAAATAATTTTTTTAATTATATTTGACAGATTTAAAACAAATTAAAAATTTAATTTCCCAAAACTTACTTAACATGGCATGTAACCAACCTTATTACGTCAAGGTTTTCAATTTTTTCAATAATAAAAAAATTGCTTAATCCGGGACTTTTCCCTTTAATCTAACAGAGATAGCACCATTCCGTCTTGCTTGGTTCTCGACCGCCAGATCAAAGACGCCGACACGGAGTTGTGGAGCTGTATTGTATAAGCTGTGGTATAAGCTTTAAAGTCATATAAGAAGAACTAAAAGGGTAGTTGTTGCTGACTAGTTAGAAAACCAACCAATTATGGGGAATTCAGCAAACAATAGTGAAAACAATAAAAAAGATGACAGGATGGTATTAATATAGATCCACACGGTATAAACGAACTATAGATGCAAATAATACAAAAAAAGCAAATAATGGAAAGAGTGTATGACCACAAAATAATATTAGAAATGCTTCTTATTGATTTTAAACAAGACTTTGACTCAAAAAAAAAGAACGAAACTATAGCTAGTCCTACAAAAAATTAGAAATAATAAAAACGTTTAGGCGTTTAATAATAATGACGACGCAAAAATGAAAATAAAAAAAAACGGTATAATCGTGCGGGATAGACGAAAATGAAGGGACATTGTAAGAGACTGGTACTGATCCACCCAAAATATGGAATTACACCTAAAAAATTGTTTACTCTTTTTATAAGAAAAATAAAATATTCTTATGAGGTCAGGTCTACAAGAATATAAATATGGTTCATCCTGAATTTTAAATATAAAGGGTGAGATTACTGTAAAAAAAATGGATAAGTTATATTTTAAGGTTATTCCAAAGCTATTGAATAATGAATTTATTTTCCACAAATTTAAAAAAAAAAGATTATTCAGTTATAAAGGAAATCCCAACACAACCAGTTTTCATTGAATAATAATTACCCAACAGTAAAATTTGGCTAACACAATTATTATGAGCACCTCTAATGCAATTAAAAAAATGTTTTTATGGGCTATAATCTGATAAGTGAAAATTTTTTACTCTTTACGTAATTCTTAATTCTAGACGTTCTAGAAGTAAATTGTTTACAGTGTGTGTATAAACAAGTATCGTAAAAAGTGTTAATTGGGCTAATAACATTAAAAATGTGTGTTATTATTACTAAATGAATGTTTTTCAAACAGAATTTTTAAACTGCGGTCAATGTCATTGACGCAACCTAGCAGGGGGGTAATATTATAGTACGATTCAATATTGTGTGCCCCCTTTGTGTTTTTCACCAGTAACGTATTCACTTTTGTTGCACAAACTATTTGCTTTGTAAAAAAACTATTTTTGGTAGATTGTAAGTTTTGAAAATAATGTACTAAACAAAATAGAGCGTAATAAAGTCAGTATTTTCAAAACTTACCTACGGTTTCCAATTAAAAATTATGTATAAAAACAAATGTAGTATTGTTGAATCAATCCCTTCATTACAGTGGCGGTTCGTGATAGTACGAGATGGTATACTCGGACAAAATATTGAAGAAGGTGAGTCATATGCATGATCAATACTGTTGTCTATGAATGAAAATTCCGACAGAGTCAGCATAGGTAGCGTATTAAATACCAAATAATTATTTATTAGGTATTTGTTAGTAAACTTTATTAAATTTGTTTGTCAACATCTTTATTTAAACAAAGATGATGCGTTAAATATACGTTTTTGAGAGTTTTCAAGAAATTAATATATTTATTCCCTAATGACTTCGTTATCTGTGTTTAATATGTGTTTCAAGTAACAATGAAAACAATAAATATGACTTTTGTATAATTCATCAAAATATACGAAGTATAGGAAAGAATATGGATGAACTTAATGTCTATTTGTCACAAGTTAAACACAAAATTCAAATAATCGTTTTAACCGAAACTCGTCAGTTAGCAAATGTTGATCAGTTCACACTAGATGGTTATGATACTATTTACAACCATGGAGATATAAATTTATGTGATGGAGTAGTGGTATTTATAAATTCTAAATTAATATTTAGTCACCAAACAATATCAATTGGTATATGGAAGGTAATAGAAATAAAAATTAAAATAAATGGGGAAATCATTTATTTAACAGCTATATATCGATCACCAAGCACAAACAAAAAAATATTTAATAGAGAATTTAGGGAATATTTACAAAAAATAAAGAAATATAAATGTAATTATCATCTAGTAATAGGCGATATAAATTTTAACATTCTAAATGAAGATAATGATACCTATGAATATCTAAATAATTTTTATGAATTTAATTTTCATTCTCTTATAAATTGCATAACGAGACCAAGCAGCAGAACTTGTGATGATCATATATTTTTGAAAAACACAAAAGATAATTTAGATGTGTTAGCATCAACAATACAATTATCAGTTACTGACCACTATATGGTATCTGTTGATATTCCTATCGACATTAAAAATGTTTCCGCAAAATACAATTTAAATAATACCAAAAAATATATTAATTATACTAATCTAAAAAAACAACTAAAAACCTACGATTGGAACTTTCTTTACTCTATAGAAAACGTAGATGAATATGCAAAATTATTTGTAAACAGATATCAGTCACTTATAGATAAAAACACTAATATACAAAAAATCAAACACACTCAAGTACAAAGGAAACCTTGGATCACAAAAGGTATTGTGTATAGTATTAATAAAAGAGATCAAATGTTTATAAATTACAAAAAAAATCCGTTAAATTTAGAATTAAAAAATAAATACATAATTTATAGAAATTACTTAAATAAACTTATTGAAGACACAAAAATTACGTACTATAAAAATAAAATAATAGGCAATTCTAAGAATTCGAGTGCATTATGGAAAACAGTAAAAGAGATAAGTGGCAATAAAAATTGTTGTCAAGTATCACAAATAAAAGATGAAAACGAAAATCGACTAACATCAAATGCGTATGAAATTGCAAACATATTTAATAATCATTATTCATCTGTCGGTAGAACATATGCCAATAAAATCTCAAAACCACAAATTAACCCTTTACCAACCATTAAAAATAGTAACACAATCTTCATGAAACCTGCAACAGAAAAAGAAATATTAGATTACATAAATAATTTAAAATCTAAAAAATCTCCAGGTGATGATAAAATCACAAGTGAAACTTTAAAAGAAACTAAAGAATACATTGTTAAACCACTAACACATTTAATAAATAATGTTTTATGTAAAGGACATTTTCCGGCTATATTTAAAACAGGCATAGTTAAACCCATCTACAAATCTGGAGATAAACAATTGGTAATTAATTATCGACCTATTAGTCTTATATCAAACTTCGCTAAGGTAATTGAAAAAACTATTAAAAACAGAATAATAGAGTTTCTATCGAAACATAAATTATTATCGGAAAATCAGTTCGGTTTCCGAGAAGGCAAATGTACCACAGATGCTATAAAAGTTCTAACGCCGAAAATCCACTTGGGCCTAGAAAAAGGAAAGGCAAGTATGGGAGTATTTTTAGATCTTGCGAAAGCCTTTGATACTGTGGATCACAAGCAGTTGCTAGAAACTTTGTTTGATTACGGCTTTAGGGGTGTATCCTATAATTTGTTAAAAACCTATCTAAGCAGTAGGGAACAACATGTTGAAATTAATAATACTCTCAGTAATAAAACAATAATTGAGTACGGAGTACCACAGGGAACTGTATTGGGTCCAGTACTCTTTACAATTTATCTAAATGATATCTTACACTTACCATCATCAGGAACAATAATTAGTTTCGCAGATGTTACTGTGATCTACTATGAATCGTCTAGTTGGAAAGATCTAAAACATTCGGTAGAACTTGATATAAATAAATTAATTGACTGCTTCAATCAGAAATTACTTACCTTCAACTTTTCGAAAACACACTTTTTGCCATTTGCATGTTACGAAAATACTCTACCTACATACAATCTCTTGAGCATCAATAATCATGGTACTGAAATCCGAATACAATCTTCCAAATCTGTAAAATATCTGGGCATTTATTTAGACTGTCATATGAGATGGGATGTTCACATTGGAAAAGTTACAAATACTTTAAGAAGTTTTATGTACAAATTCAGATTGCTAAAGAGTATTTTATAATTGCCACAATTGAAAATAATGTACCATGCACTGATAGAATCTAGACTTTCGTACGGAATAATTGGATAGGGTGCAGCTGCGACTTGCTACACAAATGTAGTATTGTCCCCTCATTATTTTTATTGTTTTTGAAATTTTAGGTGTTCATTTTTGAAACCATTTGCCCTTATTTTTGAATTAATATTTGGATTATTTTTAAATCCTGACTTTCGTTAGCAGTAATATTAAATTTAGATGAACTAATTTTGATTAATTTTTTTAATAAACGGTATTAAACAGTTAAGCAATCTACAAAAATAAAAAATACCAGTACATGTAAACAGATTTATAAGTAGACAACTAAAATCATTATTTGTAGCTAATGTAAATTAAACTTACTTTTTATTTACTAATGCGGTATTAAAAAAATAACGGCTTCTATGTATTTTTATTATAATAAGTTAAAATTATTTACCCATAATTATTTTCACAAATGTATACTAATTAAAATTCAATGAAAACTAGTTCTACTCGAATTTCAACAGCTAGGCATTTAAAATACTTGCGTTATTTACGCTATTTACGAAATTATTATGCATTTGCGTGTCAATTTTGTTATCAAAGATTCCTTTACATAAAAAAAAATAGTTACCGCTTTGTATACTAGATTTGGGAGTTGATGGGCTTTCAAATTATAATAAAGAAAACGATTATATTTAATAAAGGCCATTTAGTAATACATTACACAAAGAACAATAGAGTGTGTCCATGGATGGACTTAATTATACTGAATGTGAATCAAATTTATTTAACAAGTAAAAGAAATTATGAAGAATTACTTTTTTAATTTAAAATAAATATTTTCACAAGTATAGTTAAGTCCATCCGTGGATACACTGTATAATGCTGTAAAACTAATTCACATTATAATATCTATAGAAAGTTTCAGAGCAACTTTCAGGGTAAGTAATTTAAAAGTGCTAGTGTGATGTTTCCCGAACTTCACTTTGTAACCTCTGTGAGATGTGCTATAAAAGTCTTGCCGTTGCGGACATTCGGTGGTTGCAGGGATATTGGGGTTACATTAAAAGTGCATCGCATGTGAGCTTAAAGAGTCTAAAATTGCAGCTTATTAACATAGATGGAATGTTTCTGTGCTAGCTGGATTATAGCTTGTCAATAAGAAATTTATTTTTTTATTTCTGACGATAATTAATTTGTGAAATTCTATGGTGGTTTTTGTTGTATATTTACCCCAGGATTAGTACTCAAATACCACAGCTTTTATGAACACTTTATTGAACATCTTACAGATACAAAGAAAACCTCTATTCAAAGACGCGCCAAGACTCGCCTTCTATTTTATCATACATAACCTCCAACATCAATGTTGCCAATTGACATTTTTGGTGCGTTCGGTTGTTGCACAATATTTGTTCGTTTATGCAACAGTTTTTAGAACATGTATGTATTAATATGTATTAAACCATTTGACAATTTGGAAATAAATTAATATCATAAAGAAAAACAATATTCAAATGTTTTGATTTATAGCTTAACTTGTTTGGTATCTACATTAATAGAATAATAATTAGATAATATAGATTCAAGTCTGCTATATCCCATTACATCTCTCACAAAGATTACGTTACCTTTCAGAGTTCTGTTTTTATTACAAGTACGGTATGTCAATATTAGGGATCAGCTTTTATTATAATGTACATCATCGGATGTGAATCAATATCTTGGCTTTTCAACGTGGGTAAAGCAAAAGCTTTCAAATTAATATAAAAAAAAAGTAAAGAAAAGCTCTTATGTGATGGAACGAGTAGGTACGGGATTTATTTGTATAAAAATAGTAGTTTATTTTGTTGATATCATATTATCATTCCATTTTGAATGTATTAAATATCATTATTTATAATTATTGTAATTTAATAACTCTAAAATTAGAATTAAATATGATTTACAAGATACGATTAGAAAAAGTAATATTCACTCTCAAGGGCGTCAATACAGGGAGGTACTCGAGGTAATTACCACCAGTTACAATTTCATATTTTATAAAATTATATATAAAACAATTCATTAGTTAAAATCACTTTTAAAACATTCTTTTACCAGTAAAAAATGCAAAATAGATAAAAAAATATCTCTGACCTGATACATAGGTAATCTACATGCTACTCCAGTGCATGCTTTATAGCATATATATAAAAAACCACCTCTATACCCATACTTTTTAATTTTTTTATCGAATGGTTTTAATCAACAGAATCAAATGTATTTTAAAGAAATTCAATATGGCGGATTGTATAATAGGCAGTTAAAATTTAGACTTAGTTTAAACTATGAACCTTGTCGTATACTCATCGGTTATTGTTAGACATAGTTTTAAAAATGACATTTGTTTTTGAATATAACTAGTTAAAAATAAAACTCTTGTTAATTAAAATGAGTTTAGAATATTTTTTGTACAACCTGCCCATAATGTATTTTGTAATAACTATAAATCATAATATTCTTGTAAGGAAGTTGGAAAGCTTAGGGTTTGATCAGTCGATGTTGAGATTTTTTTCATATTATCTAAATCATCGTTTTTCGACATTTTTCGACGTTCTTCAACGTTTTTCGATGTTTTTCGACAGTTTTCAACGTTTTTCAACCTCTACGCATGATCGGAGAATGTTTTTCTTGGAATAAGATTTAAAATAAAATTAAAAGCGCTAAAAACGTCGAAAAAAGGTCGAAAAAACGTCGATAAAACGTCGAAAAATGGCTGGTATAAAGTGGAGTGGTGGGGGCTCCCAAGTGGCCCATTACCCATTCCTGATATTATCAACTTTTTATCAATAATATTAACATTGTATAATGGTATTATCATCGACCAAAAATATTAAATTACATTGAAAAAAGATAAGTACTTACCAAATTATTTAGGATCAATCACAGGCGCCAAAGTCAGAACTATCACACTATTTGTTTTTTACATTGCAATCATTTTTCGGCAATCACTTTTTCGCAACAATCACGAACAAAAAACAAAATTAAATCACTGTTTAACAAAAAAAAAAATCACTTTCTTTTCAAATAACTGTTTGTTTTGAAGATGTTCTGGATATCGAATGTTCTTGACAGCTCAAAAAGTCTTACTTAGTAGCAAATGGTAGAGTTTGGATCAAAACTTAACCTGAAAATAAAAAAATGTATTTGGTATACTAATTTCATTAATAGCATGCGATATTTTTTTTTAATTTTGACTAGATTAATTATAAAATTATGTTTTGATAAAACATCCCGACATCTAGGGAACCAATATCACTTTCTTGTATTGTTAGTTGCATATGCATAACTTCACTCATTTCAGTGACAAACAAAATCATATTGATAATTTAGAAAATTATTTTTTTCAAGTTTTTTTTGCTGTCAGATTGTGAAATATTCTTCTAAAACTCACAATAACATTTCTGACGAAATATATGTTTGATGGCAATGATTTCAAAGACAATGAAGATAACATCCCTCTTAAACCACCCTGTATATTTTCGACACTCTTTAGACATATTAAAATTGAAGTGTTTGGAAATAAAAAGGTATAAGTACAGTTTTTTAATTATTGAAATATAGAAGTCTCAAGTTTATATTTGACATAACATATAAGGGGTCTATTTTTAAATGCACTTATTTTTTACAGGCTTGCATTATTGGGTCGAAAATTGGAAAAGTTTTGTATATTTCTTCTAAAAGTAAGTATTGTCCTATCTGGGCTCTAGCTTTAACTAAAAACATAAAAGATGCAACTCATAAATATTCAAAAAATTGGGATGGTTCGTCGACTTCTATGGAATCGACAAATTAAGGAACTATGAAAGTGCTGTTTTAATGAAATAAATTTATAAAATATGATTTAAATTATGAGAGATTTGGTTTCTTGCAACCGGATGGTTCTAGATTGTCAAAAACATTAATTATCTCAAAATTAATTTCTTCTAAATTCATTGATTCTTAAAACTGGATAGGTGGAAAGTCTGTATCTTGGTATTCGTTATCGGATAATGTGTCGTCATTCATGCAATTAAAGTAAGTTTCTAACGATGCTCCGAATCCATTACTGTACTCTACGCGTGACGTCATGCACGTGGCCGTCCTATTTTTGATAATGGATATCATACCTTTTATTTTTTATACCAGTGGTCGCCAACCTCTCAATGTGTTGAGATACTTTGTTAATTTTGGAATAAACAGCGAGCTACCCACACGGAAGCCACGTAACACAACGTAAATGAAATAATCCACAGTTAATTTATCATTATATGTATTTATTTTACTATTTAACTGGTAATATATAATACATAGGTACTAATAATAAACTAATAACAAAATAACTAATATTACTAGTACGTACTTGTTCATAGCTACATTCCTACCTACCAAACGAAGGTGTTTGAAAAATAAACACAAACTTTTATCCAGCCACAACGGCATGTCTGGTAAGATTTAAAAATAGTTAATAATAACAACAAAAAAGTAACGCACTATCATAAACATAAACACTGAAAAATAAAAAAGCACGTTCAATGAGAAGGCTGACACTCAGACTAATCGATAATTTTTTTAATGTATAATTTGATAGAGCCATTCGAATACAATTATCCAAATGTTCATCTGTAAGTCGATTGCGATATTTGTTCTTAATAAACTTCATATTGGAAAAAGAAGATTCACACAAATAGGTTGAACTGAATAATGCTTTCACTTTCAAGGCAACACGGTATAGAACTGAATATTTGTCTTTACTTACAATATGCCAGATACATTTGGTACTTGAGACTAACGATTTTAAAGCTAAATCATTTTAAAACTCAATTACTTCCATTTCTGTTGCAGCGATGTCTTCGCCAAAGTTCTGCATAACACAAGTTGCAAACTGTTGGATATCATTTTCCATAAAGGGTGAAACAACAAACTGCGCTACTAAAGCTATTTCGTTGAAATCCTTAAAACGATTTTTGAAGTTATTCTTCAGGGTAGAAACTATTTCTACATGAAATTTGCTGTCATAGGGTTCTAATGGATTTTGAGATATTTTTTCTGAAAGAATAGGAAAATGCTTGGCATCGCTGTTAATTAGGTTTTGTTCCCAAAACTCCAGCTTTTTGATAAATGCTTTTATATTTGAAATCATTTCCGCTAGTTCTTTGTCTCTCCCCTGAAGCTGCAAATTAAGTTCGTTTAATTTATCTGTAATGTCCACGAGAAAACCAAAATCTCTAAGCCAGATTGAATTTTCTAGTTCCGGAGTCGGTTCATCCCGTTGTTTGAAAAATTGAACTTTGCCAGATAGGACATCATTAAAACGTTTCAGCACCCGTCCTCTACTTAACCATCAGACTTCAGAGTGAAGGAGTAGGTCCCCGTATTGACAGTCAACTTCATCGGCCAAGGTTTTGAATAATCTTCTTTGTAACGCTTGAGCTCTAATCTTGTTCACAATTTTTACCACCAGTTTCATAACGTTGTTTAGTTTCAGGAAATTTCCACATAATGCTTGCTGATGGATAATGCAGTGGTAACAGAGAAATTGCGGAAAAGTTTCATCTTTACGACATAACGCCACCAGACCCTTATCACAATCCACCATAGCTGGAGCGCCATCAGTTGTCAAGCCTACCATTTTTGATATTGGAATTTTCTCGGAAGAAATAATATTTAAAGTGTAAAAGTTAAAGAAAAGGTCCTTTATTTCTCACATGTCAATTTAATTGGCGACCGGTTTCGAAGTTGTCACTCCATCATCAGGCACACCTAAATGGAATGTCAAGGAGTCAGTTGTAATAAAAACAATTATAAAAGCATGAACGGACTTTAACATATACAAAATAACAGAAAAAACACAAAAGAAAGTTAAACAATTACCTTGACTCACCTTGACTAATTCCATAAAGGAAGCGCTACAAAAAGTTTAACAGAACGAGTTAAAAAAGTCATGTGTAATAAGTATTTTTTAAAAAAATTTTAATGTAGGTTAGGTTAAACCACCAGATGTCTTTTTAAATAAAATAATTAATCTACGTTTCAGATAATGCAGAACTTTTTATGAAGAATAACTTTTTTTCCTAAAATTAATAATAAAAAAGTTTTCCTTATAATTCCAACCTAGGGCGACATACTGTATACCCCGTACTGGATCATGACTTCTCGTTCAACTGTTAGTAATCTGGCAGTTTTTAGTCAATATCTCTGCGAATCATTAGATAGTAGAGGACAGATTGATGCAGTATATACCGATTTCTCTAATGCCTTCGATAAAATCAGTCACAAAATAATTCTGCAAAAGTTTTCTAGTTTAGGTTTTGATATTACTTATGTACATCTTCTTAAATCATATTTAACTAAGCGCAAACAATATGTGTGTTATAATGGATTTAATTCTAATTACTTTACTTTAACTAGTGGAGTTCCTCAAGGGTCCAATTTAGGGTCACTATTGTTTTTAATATTCATTAACGATTTGTGTGACTCGCTTGAATGCAATAGGTTAATGTTTGCAGATGACTTAAAATTATATACCAGTATCTCTAGTACAGCTTATTGTTTATTAACCTATTGCAGGAATGGTGTCACAGAAATCGCCTCTTTTTAGATATTTCTCTGAATTTTCCTTATTCCATTAATAATATTATTTTGGAAAGAACAGATATTATTAAAGATTTGGGTGTTCACTTTGATTATCAAGTTACTTTTAACTACCACATTAACTCTATTGTGAATTCAGTGTACCGTGCAAATGGTTTTATAATCCGGAATTGTAAAAATTTCAATAGTCTCTTGGCATTAATTTCCCTATATTTTAGCTTACATTCATTAATTAGACATTATTGAGCAAATTCAAAAGAAAGTCTTAAAATTCTTAAGTTTTAAATTAAATGGATTTTATCCTCCAAAAGGTTGTAACTACCTAGATTTACTACACTAATTTTGTATCATTAGAAACACGTAGAAATCAGGCATCTGTTTTGTTTTTGCATAAATTGTTAAATGGTGAAATTGACTGCGCTCTGTTGCTCTCTCAAATAAATTTTTTTGTAACTAAGATAACATCTAGACATAATATTACATTTTCAAGTAAACGAGCTCAAACTAATTTGTTGACAAAAGCGCCAATTATCTTAATGTGTAGTAATGCAAACAAACTATTAGATATTTGCGATATTTTCTGTTGCAGTATATGGGAATTAAGAAACAAAAAATAATTTTTTATTTACTTATCTTATGTATTTTCTTAGTTTAAATTTGTCTTCTAAATGAGAAACTGTCTAATTTACCCTCAGGTAATACTTAATATGTTACAGAACGATTCCAAATTCCCCTTACACCAATTTTATTACAATTTTTGTATCACATTTCAAAAGTATGTACCTTTCCCAGTGAAACAGATGCTCTTCTATTACAGCTTTGAACAGCTTCGCTTTATAACGACACTTTCATGAAACCTTCAAACACATCGCCCGCGACACCGCCAGCGTAACTTTTATCGAAAAAAAAATCGCGATCTATTTGGAAAAACGCGATAAATTCACGCGCGTTGCAACCGTCAAGCTCGCGGCAGTTATCACTGTCGATGTTGGAGTTGGCGGCGGAACGATTGCTGCTTCCACAGGTGGCGGCCAGGATGCGCCAACGCCGAACACACGGTGGAGAGAGAGTATTCTCCTGCTGGATCGCGTCTACGCCGTCAAACCGTCAAACCTGACGAGGGTTTCGGTTTTGATGGTCGATGTTTTGTAAATGAAAACAAAGGGAAGCAAAATAAGAAAAGATAAGTCCTTATTGATGGATATTGTAACGATTTTCGTGGGAAAAGAGATCTCAATTTATATAATTGAAAGGACCAAAAGAGGTTTACGGTTGTCTGCATGGGGGGGGGCAAGGGGGGTAGTTGCCTCCCCTGGCTTTTACAAGATAATCAACAACGCGTAATATATACATTACAAATAACAATCTCATAGAAATAATAATATTCAGGCTAATATAGGTTGAATATATTTATTGCATATCTGGATTCACTTACGTCGCTTACATCACGCTTTTCCGAAGACTTTGTTAGTTTTTCCTTAAGCCTGTTACATCCCAAAAACATAAAAAATACTTTTTTCACTGCCGATTAGAAAATGAAAGTAGTGAAAAAATTTGGAACCGATCATTTTGCACACAATGAGCTCTCCATTAATGATATTGTCACGTTATACGTGTTTTTTAATAAAATGTATCACAATGAATGCTATGTCCCTGGGGTTAAATAACAAAATATATGAATTTGGGCCTCAATCACAGCCTTAAACTTGGCTCTGTAGCCCTTAACTGTATCAGATTTCTGCTCCTGCTATAAGAACCTAACACGTCTTTAAACAAGGGCTGAAGGAAACACAGTGTTCTCAAAACAAGTATAATGTAATTACAACGATTATATAAAATGTCTCGACATACACAAATACAGGCTCAATATAATAATAAGTACACAAAACGTAAACTTACCAACTCCATTAATATTTTGGCACATGTCACAACCCCTAGCTAACTACAGTTCATCAAATTTCTAGAGGTGTTCGACGCCCAGACAGAGAACGCGCTACGTGTGACTAAGATAGCTATTGTACAGTCTGCTAAACAAGTTATTTTAAATAGTTTTTAATATTTTTAGGTAATTAAATTTTAAAAGTGTGGAATAGTTTAGGGATTAAATTGGTCTGATTGGACTTTCTTAGAACGTTTTTAAAAGCAGCTAAAGATAGTATGTAGAATTGAAAATAATTATTATGCCATAAAAGGTGTTTTGGAATTCCTTCAACCTTTTGAAATTGAGTCAGAAAATATAAATTTTATAGGATAGTGGAAAATACCTATAATTTTTTTATAGGTCTTTGTAAATCGTCGAAATAGTTTATATTTTATTTCTACCTTATTAAGGAAAATTATTAATAACGGTTGTTTCTGAAACATTACTAAAATTTTCGAAATTTTGTTTTTCTACAAAATAATAAACTATACTATTTAGAAAAAAATTTATTTCTCTTATAATTATATAAAAAATAACAGGGGAATATTTACATTTCTTGATCTATTAAACAAAACGATAGATTATCTCGACGAATGACACCATGTTTTAGTACGGAAGCTAGCTTTAAATTTTTGTTGGTGGTTTCATGGGTTTCATATCAATTTTTTGTAATTGTAGTTTACACGTACATATACCTCTTAACACTTGTTTGCTTTATTAAAAAAGTGTGTTGTTGTGATTTACGTCGAAATAAGTCAAAAACAACTTGAAACCCCATATAAAATCAAAAAGGAGAAACGGAAAAAAATTGAGCCTGTAAATGAACACAACTCAGAAACAAAAATAGCTATCTAATAATAAAAAAATAAAATTTGATTCTTGTGCAGCTTCATCTATATCATTAACTGTTTTTGGTTTTTTAATGGTTTTTCTTGGTGATGAAAATTCCGATATCTCACGGTTATCGATTCTTTTTTTCTCTCCAGAAATGCGGACGACAGTGTTTTTAGATACTCCTGTGGCTGCAGCAACACGATCATTTACATTTTTAAATGGTATTGAAGGTGAATTAAAGTTTCCTTCTCTTCTCATAAACTCTATAACATTGGCTATTATTTCGCGAGATTGACTGTTAATCACGCGGCCTCTTAATTTGCTATTAAACTCCATACTTAGGTTCTATTAAACTGTAATGAGCAAAAAACACAAACGAAAATAAAAGAAATGTTTTAGCGAAATTTACATCTGACATTTACGTCTGAATGAAATAGTGAAATACTTGATGCGCAGAGTGTACTTTCATTGCGTAAATCCGTCGGGATGCCTGTCAGTAGTGCTTTCTCTGTCTAGCCGTCGAAAGCCTCTAGAAATTTGATGAACTGTATTTAAAAATGTAATTATTCTAAATACAAAATAGACTTTTAAATTAGACTATGAAGGTCTAAGCTGGAGCTGCTACAGGGAATCTCCTACAAGGGGAACCTTTATAACTTTCTCATAATTTATTGTTATTAAAACTAATATTTAAAACAAATTGTTGACATAATTAAACAAAGTTTTATGTACAGGATGTTATTTAAATAATTAATTAAAATTAGGCAAAATATGAATTTATACGAATCGTGACAATATAGCGTCCAAACATTGTGAATTTTATCCAGACATACAAAGTGGTTTAAACAATATTTCTATCGAGATAAGTACAGCATACAACTATACAAATGGAAATATAGAGATAATTTATTTTAAAAATAGGCATTCAGTTGCGATTTGTGATTACAAAAAGAAAACTTTAACCACTTTTTCATCAATCAGTAATGTTAGTGTTATAGTGAAAAAGTTTCTAGAAACTGGTGTTTTTAATCCTAATAAAGCATTGTGAATTTCCAAGAAAAGTGAATGATGAAAATTGTTTTGACCAAAATTTTGAATGTCATGCCATTTAAAAAGAAACCCTGTGGCTGTGGATAACATTTGACACGAAATCTTATCCTAAAAATAACTGTTTGGTTGCATTGGAGGAATAATTTCTTCATTGTTACTTTTTTAGGGTGCAAGGATGACTTGACATTACTAAATTTAAACCTTTGTTATAAGTTGTCTTTTTGCTTTAATTTCTGATACACCTGTATTGTTGTATTGTACTGGGTCTTCAACAATACCGAAAACCCACGTGACCAAAACGTCATGACAGCGATTGGTGAAAATAAAAGTAAAAATCCCTAAATTTGAGCCAGTGCCGTAGGTGTTTTATTACAAAATAGATCTTCTTCTTTTTTTTTATGGTCTGCAACTACGAGAACAAAATTTAGTTAGGTAACTATTAGAATTACACAATATCATAATATTAATTAGAGGTATTTTACAGTATTGTATTTTCACGTTAGAATTCGATATTTTAATTAGATTTAGTCAAATGCAATAATCTAATTTTTTAAATTATGATATAATTAACATAACCTTATAAACTGAAATATGGTTATTGCCAGTATTACAAAAAAAAACCTTTTGCAGAAAGTTATGGATAAAAATATGAATAAAATTAAAAATTTACTTTAGATTGACTCTAAGATATTTAGCTACAGCTGAAACTTTAAATACGACAGGCAGAAGATAATGGCAGTATTTGACAATTATTGCAGTTTAAGTAAACGAATTTAAAACTTACTGGGATTGTACCTGGGCAATGGAAAGTAATAAACAAATATTTTTTTAAGTTTGTTCTATTATTTGTTACATTTACAAAATACATTGTTACTTATATGTAGAGGGCGGAATATATGCATCAAAATATAACAAAATATGCGCATATATATGCATCGTTTTTACCAAAAATATGCAGTTATTTTGTCCAATTATGCCTAAATATGCAAATGCATATTTGTTAAAAATACTTAAAAAAAAGTAGGCGGTGGGTAGCTCAGTGGTTAGTGCGTTGGCCTGTGAACACAAAAACTAGTAGAAGTTAAGTATAGAATAGTATAAAAATATTAAATAGTAATATTATATTATTACCTTAATGGGCTTAATCTCTTAAGAAAGTAAAAACCCAGTGCATGCCATCCTCCAAGAACTAATTAACAAGAATTTACAAGAAGTGACACTTAAAAACAATTACAAAAATTTAAAAGGTCTTTATTTCAAATATATCTGTATAATCTGTTAAAACAGTTTTTGATTTGCACAGTATAGTAATACATTTTTTTTTTGAAAATATGCAATATTTTCTTAAATTTTCTGAACTTTGGTAAAATATGCAATATTTTATGAATTTTGGAAAAATATGCAATATTTTCTGAACTTTGGTAAAATATGCAAAAAATGCATTTTGCATATATTCCGCTCTCTACTTAAATGTATACAAAAAAATATTATTATTTATGTAACAAGCACATATTTGTTTTACCTTATAGCTCTCACTTCTCACTTTAAATTATAAAGGCATACCTATTGACAACTATTTTATTTAAAAGGATATCGAATAGTAATCGGTTGTGCACAAACGATACTAATTCACAGTACCTATTTGTTCAAAATCTTTACCACCAGCTTTAATGCAAGCATTAATCGTTCTTTTTTGAACACATTATGTAGTGTCTCCTTAGTTATATTTTGTATTTTATTTAATATAGGTGCTTCAGTTCATAAATGTCACACAAACGATTTTGAATTGAGTGATCTGTAATATTCCATGGGTAGGTTTAACAAAATTAATGTAAAATGATTTTTGCAGTAGCAAAACTTTCTTGGGGGTGAAATATCAGAAATATTTTCAATATTTTATGGCTAGTTCGTGGCGACAAACCTAAAAAAAATATGTTTTGAATTTCATTCGTCAGAGTCATTCTATGAAACACTGTTCATACCTGTTTGAGGTGCTGTTTTTTTTTACTAATTTATTGGGAATTTGGACCATGTTAATTCGCACATCTTCAACAGCTTTTATTATACTGTGGGCCTTTTAGAGCTTTTTCCTTTTTTATAATTTTGAACATGTATTTGTTTATGAAGACAAAAAAGAATCACATTCCATTTATTCACCTGGAAAACGTTCCTCAAATTTTCGAATACAATTACGAATATAAAATAATTTTGTTGTTCCTGTGTAACACCTGAAATAAATTATATAGTCATTAACTTTTACGGTTTACAGTAAACAAATTTGTACTTACCAACAAAAAAGAATTAAGCCAAAAATAATCTCTAAAAATAACTAATTGCTTTATTAATATTAATTTAAAACTGGAATATAGTTGCTTATAAAATGTAAACAAATATAATATAAATATTGTCAGTCCCCAAATGAACGCCAGTGACATTTCTGACAGGACTGACAGTTCAGTTTGGTTCCTTTTACGTCAAATCAGGCCCTTTCGATGGGTTTTTGATGGTTATCAGATCACGTGGGTTTCGGGTATTGTTGAAGACCTGGTACATACTTGAAAAATATTGTTTGGCCATTGTTAGATTATTAGAAGCACCATCAAATGTTAAACTTACAACACTAACACCTACTTCATATCATTTCTTTAAGCATTCTAATACCAGCCCCTTTTTCTGTTCACCTGTCATAATTGAAATTAAAAAGTATCCTACTGGAATTTTCCAGCTTCCATTTACACAATTTAATAAGAAAACAAGAGCATTGTTTGCAAGTGTAGTTTCATTTGCACCCGTTCCTACATCTACACAACCATAACTTCTACGTTCGCTTCCAACAAACTCCTCATGTTGACGAATGGCCATTTCATCCATAATAAGTGCACAAATTATTTTTTCATTGGAAGAATTTTATTTAATCTGTAGGGCATTGAAAGCCTCACTTGTGAATCCAGGCTCACCTTTTATACTTTGATACCATCGACTGATTGTACGGACCTGTGGAAAGCAAGTGTCAAATATTCTTCTTACATAATTATAAGCAGCAGGTGAGTAATAGTGGAGAGTTAAGGAGAACACTTTTAGCTTTTCTGAATACTTCTTAGGTAATGGTAGGTTAGACTTTTTTTTAATTGCCTGCTACATATTTCGATGGGGCCCCCAAGTTTTGACATTATATCTAACTCATCTTCCTGTATCAAACGTTTTTTACTTAAATCATTTAATATATTTTTTAAGTTGGCAATTTTATTCACTTTTCGAGAAAGTTGTCGTCTTAGCAATTTTAATTTTTGCTTTCTTTTTGCACTTGTTGCCCGGACAGAGGAGAGTGTATGTAATATTTTTTGTTTCTTTGGCGTCAGCGGTTCTTCATATGGAATATTTAGAGAAGAAGTAGAGGGTACAGGTAATTCGATATGACTGGTTTGATTTGCTGGTTTAATAAGAATATTTGATAGGATCCTGATTTTTGGAGGAGGAGGTGTAGGTATGGATGGGTTAGTCTGGAACAAGATTTGGTATGTTATAAAGCCTTAAATATAGATCCATGATACAAAAACTACTAGTTTAAGTTCCAAAACTACTAATTTTTAAATATCTAACTTCGTAATATGTTTTAAATTATATTTATTGTGTATTGTGAACAAAGTCAGCAGGTTTTTAAATTAAGGAACATCAATTTAATATTTGTTTATTTAATATTAATAATAATTGTAATGTGGTACATGAGCGGGCATATTATTTTATATAATGAGGATGAGGAGGTACATAGCAGTGAGTGATGGCCACAAATCTAATTAAATAATAAAAATACATCACCAGTATTTATTATTATACAGTATATTCATTATCAAAACGGTATAATAATAGGAAATTAGGATCTAATAAAAACTGCTTTTAAATACTTGAAATTTTATTCTAAATTATGTGTTACTTAAAAAGTTAGTCATTTAAGTGTAATTATAAGTTGGTTTTTAAGTTTAATTATAAAGTTAGGTATTTAAGTTTTATTATAGTTATCTAAGTTTTAATATAGTTATTTGTCTTTATTATAAAGTTAGTCAAGCCAATGTTCTTTATTAAGTTAGTTATTTAAGTTTTATTGTAAATAAAGTGTATACTAACTAAACATTCATTTATTGTCGGAACAGCATTCTTCAATCTGGCCCTAAACTCACTCTTATCAAAAAATTATTCCTTGAAGTGAATAGAGCACAACATGCTATTCGGTTTAGGCTCAAATTTGTCTTTTCTCACAAATTTAGACCAAATTTAGAGATATTGTGGGTCTTTTGGAAACCTATAATAAAAAAAAGTTAAGCATTCTAAAAAAAATTCTAAGTACACTCCTTATACTTACTTATGAAAACTTTAATTAGATATTTTCTTACGCTCTTTCACTGAAGAGTTTTTACAATTAATTTTGGCACACTTAGTCATGATTTTTATACAAATTAATAAAAAAAAAAACACATATTAAGATAGAAATAACGTCGAAATATTTAAATTTTAACAAAGTTCTGACAGCTCTTTGACAACTATGACATGACCACTAAGAGAGGGGGAAGGGGTGTCGTTTTTTTTGGCATTTCATCTCCATAGTATTCAACCTCATTGAAACAACCTCGGTAAACCTTAGACAGTTTCCCATTAATTTAAAAATAAAATGTGTTGGCATGGGCGTCGTTACACAATTCTATAGGGGGGGGGGCAAAATTTTGAAAAAATTTAGTATGTTTATTCATTGAAAAACAAAGAAAATTAAACATAAAAGAGAATTTTTTTTATGATGGATTTAATTATTCTGTGACGTCATGGCTTACTTCCGGTTTTTCCAGAAATAACAGAAAATCGCAAATTATTTTTTATTTTTAAATGAAAACTCGTTTTCTTATTGAAAATTTGAATTTCTGGTACATTTTTGTATAAGAAGCGTGTATTAAAAAATTTTGTCAGTAACATATTAAAAAAAATATTTTCCAATATGATGATCATTTTGACAGCTGACAAAAAATTTTCAACACATGATTCTTATCCATAAATGTCCCTAAAATTCAAATGTTCAATAAAAACGGGGGTTTTTATTTAAAAATTAAAAATAAATTGAGATTTTGTTATTTCTGATGAAACAGAAGTAAGCCAATTGAATCCAGTATATGAGAGTATTTGTCCCAAGCTTTTAAACAAATAAGTTTTCATTCCAGTATCTCAATTAACAACGAAGATAAAAGCGGATAGAATTATTAAAATAAAAATGCTTAGATACGCTACTTGTATACGGTAAATGGGTCTCAATGAGAATTTTGAAACCTAAAAAGATTTTATAATAAAGTTCGTACATTCCTATATGTTTTTCCATAAACGAATGAATAGTAACATATTTAGAAAAAATATTATCCAATATGGCGGCCATTTTGACAGCTGACAGAAAATTGTCAATACACGATTGTTATACAAAAATGTCCTAGCAATTTAAATTTGCAATAAAAAAGGCTTTCCTTTTAAAAATAAAAAAAAAATCTGTTATTTTCGGAAAAACCGGAAGTAAGCCATGACGTCACAGAACAATTGAATCCATCATAAGAAAGTCTTTCAAACAGAACAAAATTAATCCAATATCTCACTGAATAGCGAAGCTAAGGGGGAGTGGAACTGTAGTAGTAACCCTAACAATGTCACTTACCTGTTTGACAGAATTGATACTTAAGTTGTCATAAAAAGTCTCTAATAAATAAAACAATCCAATAAAAAAAGACAAAATAAAAGTATATGGATTTATAAAACAAGTGAAAAAATTAATATTATTATTATATATTTTTATTACTTCAGCTAAAAAAAGTAAGTATAATCAATAAAAATCAATAATAAAACATAGGTAGGTATTTACGAGAAAATGTATGAGATCTTGCCTAAGCCTAATAAGTTGTCATTGAAGAATAGGTTAAATAATGTCAAAATAAAAACACTACTATTATATAATAACGTAGAATTAAAACGTATTAACAAAAATAATTGGTATATTTGCGATTGTAATTTATATTTTCTTCATTTTTAGTTCGAAAGAACCCATACTGGTTTCCTATCAATAAGTCATAAGATTGCATTTCAGCCATATACAATACAGCACAGACCACTTTTTTTTTGTGGACCTGTGACAGGTCCACAAAAAAAAAGTGGTCTGTGCTGGGTGTTCGACAAAGATTTTCCGACGTATTTTTTACCGCTGAACACGAATCTGAAGTCAAAATTGAGGGTCAAACTGCAAAAAACGGAGAAAAATTTAAAAAACCGATAAGATCCATTTGATTTTATCGGTTATTTTACTGTCAAAGCTGTCATTGCCCTTGCCGGTTTTACTTTTCCGTCAAGAGTTTCATAGCTCTTCCCAGCATTTCGATTTTTATATTTTTTAACCGACTTCAAAAAAAAAAGGAGGAGGTTATCAATTCGTCGCGATATTTTTTTTTTTTTTATGTATGTTCAGCGATTATTCTTTAACACGGTGTCCGATTTCAATGATTCTTTTTTTGTTAGAAAGGGGGTACTTCAGTGGTGGTCCCATATATATTTGGTCAAAATCTAATAATTGGGCCAATGAGAAAATCCTCAAACTCTTCATTTTTTATGTATGTTTAGCGATAATTTCTTAACACGGTGTCCGATTTCAATGATTCTTTTTTTGTTAGAAAGAGGGTACCTCAGGGGTGGTCCCATATACATTTGGTCAAAATCTAATAATTGGGTCCATGAGAAAATCCTCAAACTCTTCATTTTTTATGTATGTTCAGCGATAATTCTTTAACACGGTGTCCGATTTCAATGATTCTTTTTTTGTTAGAAAGGGGGTACTTCAGGGGTGGTTCCATATAAATTTGGTCAAAATCTAATAACTGGGTCCATGAGAAATTCCTCAAACTCTTCATTTTTCATGTCTGTTTAGCGATAATGCTTTACGACCTTGTCCTATTTATATGATTCTCTTTTTTGTTAGTAATGGGGTACCTCAGGAATGGCCACATATTAATTTGGATAAGATGTGCTGACGGCATCTGCACGTTTTTGAAGTCGGTTTTTTTTAATTTTTAATTTAGATCACTTGTTATCTATTATTCTTTTTTTGGAAAATTTTCTGTCAGTAGGTGTAGCTTGGATTACATTTTGTTCTAAATGTGGTTCCTTCGATCTATTTCGTATTTTAGAGCTAGAACTCCGTGTTTGATGGAAAACTTCTTCATCAGAGGAAATATTCTCCTGTTCAGGGTTACAATCTGAAAAAAATAGCCTGTTAGGATACTTGTTAAATTTTCTGAGTCTCAGTTATCTATAAAAATAAATGCTTACCTTCGTCAGTTTCTTGACCAAAACTTTCAGCTATTTCCATCTCTTTTATAGTTGAGTGTGTTGGTCTTCATCATAGACAGTACTCTGTTGATGGTCCAAGTCTGTAAAAGATACACAATTTAGCGTTTTAAGTTGGAAAAAATAAACAGTTAGGATACTTGTTGCATTTTCTGAGCCTCTTTTGGCTATATAGATAAATGCTTACCTTCGTCAGTTTCTTGACCAACACTTTCAGCTATTTCCATCTCTTGTACTAGTTGAGTGTGTTGGTCTTCATCATAGACAGTACTCTGTTGATGGTCCAAATCTTTAAAATTATTAAGCTACATATTATTTTGGGCTCCTGTGGCTAGAAAATTATCAGAAAATCAAGTCTTACCAAGGTAAACTTTTTACTGCCCCGAAATATTACTTGGACCAGCCTCATCATCATTGCAAAAAATTAATTGATTAATATCCCCACCGGCATTAAAAATGTCATTTTAAACAACTAGCAAGTTTTAATACTGTCTCCTTGACAGGGCCGTACTCTGAGCAATGATTTTCGAGTCTGTTTTTATCTAGAAGGCTGATTTTAAAAAAAAATTATGGATTCAGACCTAGACCTCTCTGTATAATTAGCAGATGTTTTCGTTTGTTAAAAAACTGTTTTTAGTTATTTGCCAAACGCTTGTTAAAAAAAAAACAAATATTGAACCAATTTAATAATACTATAATTTATATTATTCAAAGAAACTATTTTTATCATCGTCAGACCAATATAAATTAATATGCCGTATAATTTCTGAAGCCCACACAATATCGATGAGACTTATTCATACTTAACACATAATGGCAAAATAAATGTGTAGGTATCTGAAAAATTGGCTTGTTGAAAATAATTATTCATCGCAAAAAAGCTAACGCGACTGGACTATAACTGTTCGATAGTTATCCTCATTATTCTCTTCTATTTTAATTTTTGCATGTGTGCCTCCATCATTTATCATTATGTACGAGGGAAGGTTGAAATATTTACTCGACCCATTTGTGACTATGATCGCTAAAAAAAAAATATTTCGATTTTTTTTTTATCTCAACTGGTTTACTGAAAGGTTTATTGAGGAGGAAATTTGGATCGCGTTTTTGAAGGTCATAATGTTACGTTATAAAATAATTAATAAATATCTAAATAAATAAATAAATTAAATGACGCCCAATATATATTATAAAATCCATCTAACAAAATATTTTTATTATCAGCAATTTATTATTATCTAAACAATTGGTCAATATTAAAAACACCGTGGGGAATGCGAGAAAAAAATGGATACGGGGTCATGCTGGCTTGGGGCGTCGGCCTAGGGGGTTAAGTTAGATTAGATACAAAAGTTAGGTTGTGTCTAACCAGTGAACAAAGGGTGCCCTCAAAAGAATGTAAGTAGATTGTTCTTATTTTATTATGTCTATATTTTTGATAGTAGAAAATATAATTGGGTTTTTTGTAAGTGTTCTTATTTTTCTGTGTTCTCCTCCAACCCTTTCTGGTAGTTAGTGGCTACGCTGACGGGGTTAATAAAACACCCCGTAGCATGTGGTGGAGGTGCCGGTTTCCTCTTTTTGTGTAGTTGTTTTTATATAATTAATAAACCGAAAATATATTAATTGACGCCACTGACTACTTGATTGTTCCAGATATTACTTAAATTTAGATGGGCATTACTATTTTTTTTTAATTTTCTTTAACTTGTCTACATGAGTTTTTTCTTTCTTTCTTATTTTTTTTTTGTTAAGATGATGTGATTATAGTAATATCTAGAAAAGGGAAGATCACATTTTCCACAAATATGAATTTAATTTGATAATCTATTAATTAAACGTTTTTGCAAAATAGTTAAAATTGCAAGCAAGAACTTACTAAAGATTTCTATAATTGGTACCTACGTATAATAAACAACAATCTCACAGATGCACAGCATACAACTATACAAATGGAATTATAGAGATAATTTATTTTAAAAATAGGCATTCACTTGCGATTTGTGATTACAAAAAGAAAACTTTAACCACTTTTTCTGATCAGTAATGTTAGTGTTATAGTGAAAAAGTTTCTAGAAACTGGTGTTCTTAATCCTAATAAAGCATTGTGAATTTCCAAGAAAAGTGCATGATGAAAATTGTTTTGACCAAAATTTTGAATGTCGTGCCATTTAAAAAGAAACCCTGTGGCTGTGGATAACACTTGACACAAAATCTTATCCTAAAAATAACTGTTTGGTTGCATTGGAGGAATAATTTCTTCATGGTACTTTTTTAGGGTGCAAGGATGACTTGACATTACTAAATTTAAACCTTTGTTATAAGTTGTCTTTTTGCTTTAATTTCTGATACGCCTGTATTGTACATACTTGAAAAATATAAAATTGTTCAAGTGGGAAGTTTATATACAAGGTGTCTCATTGAGAAAGGGATACAGAACAACTGAAGAGTCTGATTAAAAATAAAACTATGCTTAGAATGCGAATATTCTTAATTTTAATTTTGAAGTTTCTTATAAGTTCCCAACAAAAGTACCTATATGATTTACTTAAAAAACATCAAAAAACATATAATTATAGTTCAAATAAGTGTAACGTATCTTATGACACCAAAAACTTTTGCCAAATTTGGTAAAATTATCCCATTCTTAATAATACACTACAAATTTTTTTTTATTATTTCAAATAATATTTATTACCTTTAAACAACACTATTTTGTTGTTTTGATGTCTTATGCTAGCAGCTTTATTAACTCTAGTTTTAGTGAGATATGTTAGTCGGATACTAACATATTTATCAACTATGCACTTGATTAATAATATTCTATGATTGTCCAACACAAACTGGTCCAAATTGTGCTGCATAATATTCGAAAAGACATTAGAATTTATGAATTCTTTTAAAACTAATGTGCTGATGATATCAACTGATATACTAACTAAACATTCATTTATTGTCGGAACAGCATTCTTCTTCAATCTGACCCTAAACTCACTCTTATCAAAAAATTCTTCCTTGTAGTGAATAGAGCACAAAATGCTATTCGGTTTAGGCTCAAATTGGTCTTTTCCTACAAATTTAGACCAAATTTTGAGATATTGTGGGTCTTTTGGAAACCTATAATAAAAAAAGTTAAGCATTCTAAAAAAAATTCTAAGTACTATACTTAAATTAGATATTTTCTTACGCTCTTTCACTGAAGAATTTTTACAATGCATTTTGGCGCACTTAGTCATGATTTTTATACAAATTAATAAAAAAAAAAAACACTTATTAAGATAGAAATAACGTCGAAATATTTTAATTTGAACAAAGTTCTGACAGCTCTTTGACAACTATGACATAACCACTAAGAGAGGGGGAAGGGGTGTAGTTATTTTTGGCATGTCATCTCCATAGTATTCGACCTCATTGGGTTACAACAACAAAAAATTTCATCATAATTACTTAGCTCTGATTCGTCTAAGTTAGGTACCTACCTTATTTTAGGCGTGAGATTAACTGATTTTATTGGCGGAATAAACATTTTTTCAATTCAACTGATTATTGTCAATTAAATCTAAAGTATTTTACGTTATTTATTCACTATAAAAAGTATTTTTATTGTATACTGAAGATTTCCAAATTATTTCGGAAAGTATACCTACTGTTGATTGTTAGATACCTCACCCCGTAGCCCGTAGGTATCTAATTTTGGCACGGGCAACGATTTGATCGTATATAGGTGTATACACTATTTATTTATTCAGAAATATCTACGGATGCGGGAAATAAATTCTTATTGTTTAACCTGAACGCATAATTTATCCTCTCTAATTATAAATGCTTAACCCCAGCAAACATTTTCTATAACATTAGTTATAACTCGACTTTGTTAAAGACGAATTTACTTATTGAGGTAATTATTACGTAAAATTGACTAGAAAAATATACCTCTAATGTAAATTTACCAAAGGGTTTTAATTTATATTTAAATTTACGTAAATTATACCAAGAACTCTACCTTTTACACAAATCTGCTTAAAAGTAACTTTAACCATATCAGCAAGGGAAAAACTACTAAAAAAAATAACCAACAATTACTTCAAAGTTAAATTTCCTTTGTAGTAAAATTAGGTGCCATATTTAGGTAATATCTACCTGTTTGGCAACTAAAAATCGTCTTTATAGTAGAATATCCAACTAGGTAAACTCAAACAAATAATGATTGAGAGTGAACCGTGTTGTCATATCTCAATTTTACCTTACTAGTTTTTAGCAGAATCAAAATAGAGTAAGTAGTAGAATTGTAAGTTGTGGCAAATTATAGATAATATACAATCATAGTACTAATAAAAGATATTAATTATAACAAAAATCAGTAATGAGTAATACTTATACATTTCTTGATCATTTAAAATTAATTATTTTATGGATTGTTCAGTATTTGTTACAACTAATGGCATCGGTGTACGGAGCGATATTTGTGTCTTTGTCTGTTACGCGTAAAATCCATCTCGTCGATGACGTTCTCAGTAGTGTATTTCTAACCACGAGCGTAACATCGGGTTTTGAATTATACGGTGTGAATTTACAGTTAAGTTAGTAAGTAATCGACGTGTTGTAAGAACAATTGGTGAAAATATTAGTGCTAATAAGTGTTTAAACATTAAATAATAATATTTCTACACCGTTCTAAAACTATGCAAAAAATGGAAGACATTGAAGGGCCTTCAACGTCGAAAAAGGTAAAACGGTCGAAGTCTCGGTCGCTAAGTGAAAAACAAATTGTACTTCGAGTATTTCACTGTCTTGAAAGAGATCATCAGCGACCAAAAGATAACTTAGTGCATATATGCTGTAATTCTACGGATGTACCTCCGAATAACCAACCGAGCGTTCCAACATCATTAACTTCCACAATTACAAAAGATAAATTAGTTGATATGTGCTCTGATTATACGGGTGTACCAAAATCATCAGTTTACAAAATACTAAGAGAAAACAAAATTCATGGGGAAGTACAAACGCCAAAAACTAGTAGCGGAAGAAAAAAATCACAGTTGATGAAGAAGCCAAAAACAGTATACGCACAACTATTGAGAAATGAGCTGCCCACTTTGCAAAAAGTTCTGGAGGCAGTTAGCGATCATGAATTGGTCCCACAAATGAGTAAAGAAACTTTGAGGAAAATTTTACACGAAATGAAATTTACGTACGGAAAAGTCGACAGGAAAAGCATTCTCATTGAACGTCAGGAAATAATAGTATGGAGAAGAAATTATCTCCGAAAAATTGAGGAATTTCGGAATATCAAAAAAAAAATGTACTACATGGATGAGACGTGGGTTAACCAAGGACATACGGTCAAAAAAGTATGGCAGGATGGTCATATAACAAGTGCACGACAAGCCTTTATTGAAGGCTTGTCAACTGGGTTAAAACAGCCGTCTGGAAAAGGTAGTCGTCTGATAGTTACGCATATAGGAAGCGACAGTGGATTTTTACCAAATGGTGAATTAATATTTAAATCCAAGAAAACAGGCGACTATCATGAAGAGATGAATGGGGAGGTGTTTGAAAAATGGTTTGAAGGCATCATTCAACTTGTGGAACCTGGGTCTGTCGTCGTCATGGACAATGCCCCATATCATAGTCGGTATTTAGAATCATTACCGAAACAATCATGGAAAAAACGAGCAATTCAAGAATGGTTAATTAATAAAAACATCCAATATAAAAAAGATAGTTTAAAGGCCGAACTACTTCAGTTAACAAAATTACACAGAGACAAATATAAAAAATTCGCAGTGGATGAAATGGCGTTAAGTCGTGGAATTACAGTATTAAAGTTACCACCGTACCACTGCGAATTAAACCCAATAGAATTAATCTGGGCGCAAGTAAAAGGATATGTGGCACGAGAAAACAGAACATTTAAATTAGTGGACGTGCAACGTTACCTACAAGAAGCCATTCAAAATGTATCTGCAGAAGACTGGAAGAAATGCATTCAGCATGTTTTAAAAGAAGAGCAAAAAATGTGGGACGTAGACAACCGTATTGAACACAATATTGAACCAATCATAATTAACTTTGATGATAGCGGTAGCAGCAGTGACGAATCTGAGGTTGAAGATTAGAAGAAAATTTGTACACAAAAAGAAGTCTATATATTTAGGTATAATTTTTATTTTTACCATTCACTATTACCATTTAGAAATTATTATATAAATTTGTATTTTTAATTCCTGTACACAGACATGAACAATGTCTCAGCAGGATACAAATGTTTATTTATTTAATTATTATTATTGTATCAATTTGTACATTGTTACATAAATTTGAAATAAACATTATTATTATTATTATTATTATTATTATTATTATTATTATTATTATTATTATTATTATTATTATTATTATTATTATTATTATTATTATTATTATTATTATTATTATTATTATTATGTTTGGCGGTCAAGAAAACATAATCCTGTAGGTTATATCCAAACTAATTATCTTACTTAGGGATTTCCGAAATGATAGGTGCGTGTAAACTTTTATGATTTAAGTACCAATCAAATAGTAATTTAAGCTTTATAATGTCTTTTAATGTTGGCCGAACCCAATTAGGGTTTCTTGGGTAAGGCTGGCTAGTTTCGAGGAACTGCAGGTAAACCGGGAGAGAGAGAGAGATATATATATAGAGGTATGCTTTATTGTCATTGAAAAATTACAAAAATTTTATAGACAAAGCGAAGTAAATTAAAAACTAAATATAATATAAAAAGATTAAAAAATATAAAAATTTAAAAATAACTAAACAAAACAAAATAAAAATATCAATTGCATTGGATATGCAATATCCGTCATTATGATTTTAATTTAAAATTTAAGTAATACTTCTGTATGTGTAACCCAAGAAGAAACTTAAGAGACAGTTCCTTACTGACTTCGGCCGCGACATAATATATAAATATACGTTAATTTGTGAAATAAAGTTAAATTCATTATTAAAATAGTAAAATTGATAATATTGTTTCTGTCACCAAACCAACCCCTGATTAGGTATCTTTCTTATTTTTAATTTGAAATATATATTGTGATTTTTATTAATAATCTTAATTTATTTGGTTCCTACTATAATTACCACAATTATTACTCCGTTTTCATAAAGCCCCACTAATGACTACAACGATTAGGTAAATTACGATATTGCAAAGTTTTCATGAAATAAATAAAAGAAATTGTATAAATATTTTAAATAATTGTACCCTCTCAAAAATAATAAGCACGCCTCCGATTTGGTGGTATTTCTACCTGCTTTGTTTGAGTTTTTAGTATCGACGTCAAATTACACCAAAATGTTTGGTGGAACTATTATGGGAGACAAAATTAAATTAATTGTAGCCGGTAAATACAAATGTCTATCTATTTATAGTTATGTTTTGCGGTATTTGGAATTCGTGCCCACTTCAATTACGGTTGAGTTTAATTATGAATGTTTTGAATGCACCGCATAATATGCAGCATCAAGTTCTCATAAAATGACAACATGTTCTTTGTCAAAAGGTTAATTGTAGGTATTTCAATAATATTCAATATTATAATAGAGATAAAATAGAAACACCTATAAATAAGGTCACTGGCTTTAAAATAAAATAATCCCAATAGGATAGTTTATATACCTATTACTTTTTTATTTTCCTATCCTAACGGGATAGTGTATGAGTAAATAACAAAAATTTACATCAACGATATAGAAAAAGATAATCTTCACGTAGGTAACTTAAAGTGTTGAAAATAAATGAAACCTTTATAAATATACAACCTTTAATAAAAATACCACTTTTTAGTTTTAATGAGTTAAATATATAGAATTTCAAAACAAACCAAAATAAATCAGATATATCTACAATATTAGCAGATTAGCTAGGTACCTGTATTTCACGAAATTATTCTTATTTAAATTCGATTATTATGTCGATAAAATATATATCCAAGGAATTTAAGATCTCCGTTTTTAATTTTTTGGAAATTATTAGATATATTAGGCAACACAATAACCACTAATACGTATTTCTGTTTGCATAGTTCTATAATTGTATTATCAGAATTATATATTTTAAAATAGAAATAAAAAATTAAATTATATTAAATAAACCAATTTTTCTTTAGGGCCAAATAGAGAAATCGACATAAAAAAGTCGCATTAATTCCTTTCAAATTTCAAATTGTTAAAAAAAAAAAGAAAAACACCGCAGCAGTGCCTATTGTCGCGGAAAATTTCCCGGTGGGCCAATCCGTCCCTGTTTCATTACTTGAGCTATTTTTTATCCAAAAAGTAGACATAAAAAGGCAAATGTAATACATTTTATACTCGTGCCTCCATCTATGAGTGAGTTTACAAACAACAGTAGTTGATAATAGATTACTGTATTAATATGGTCCTTGTTGTGGCAACTTGTCTATAGATGGTGCCACCAGTACAAATAAATGGAATTCAATCATTTTATGTTCATATTTTGGAGAGAAAATGGCTTTGATAGCAGTGATTTTTTTTTTTTTTCGTTTTTCTTACTAACTATACATGGAATAAGAGTGGGGCCCCAGGGCAAAAACACTGGCAAGGGCCCCTTATGGCAGATTTTACGGAAAATAGCGAGGTATTTTTATAAAAAAACAATGTTACATTTCTAAAAAAAAAAAGATCCTCAATTTTGGGCAAATTTCTATAAAAAAAGTCCCCAATTTTGTGGCGAAAAAAGACAGAAGAAAACAGAAAAAACCAAAAAAAGGCCTCAGCTGATAAAACTAACGGGGCCCCCTTGTGCCCAGGTCCCGGGGATTTCCCCTCTTCCTGCCCACCCTCTTGTCTGGCCAGCATCGATATTAAGTTATTACAAAAAAATATTTCTCGAAAAATAAAAAAAATCTTTATTTTTTGAAGGATTTTGATATTTAAATTTTGTGGAAAATATACATACTGCTAAATATTACCGCACAGATTCCAAAAATGAAATCAGTTTTTTGATATCTCAAGCCGTTTTCGAGTTACGAGTAATGGTAAAAATGTAAATTCTTTGTTTTTTATTTTTGAGATATCTGGAAGAATTTTGGGGTTTCGATTTGGTTGAAAATGTTTCTAGGTGGGCCCATTCGACCATGGTTTTTATATTTAAAGTGTGATTTCATATATTTTTGAATGACAAAATGATTTGTTTTTATTAAAATATAACTTTCAAAGGAATACAAATTACATCAAACTAATAAATATTTGTTTAATAATGGTGCTGTTTTAAATTGACGTGATGGTGTCTCTTCCAATGTTTCTGCAATAAGTTTATTTTAAAAATTCAGTATATAGATCATTTATTTATTTTCTCTAAATTATTTAATTTCATTTGTTTTGTTTTGCGACTGCAGTAGGGCGTCTTTGCGTTTTTTAACGTATCTATCGTGTCTTCTTTTAATTTCAAGGATTTCTTTCATTTCTTCTTTAGCTTCATCCTGGATAAAAAAAGATATTATTTAAAAATATTTAATTCTATAAATTAAATAATAATTAAACAAATAATAAAAGTTTAGACGTCTAAACGACACGTCAAATAATTACCGATTGATTTAGACGCAAAACCAAAGCTCTTTTTTCATCAGACATTGGTTGAGAATAAACCATTAGTTGTTTATGTCTTTCTTTTGGACTAACACCTCTCTCAACAACCAAAACTATTCTGGCCCACTGAAAATTAAAACAAATCTCATTTATAATATCTGAAAAAAGTTATTTACATTTAATTCACCTGTCGCTGCCATTCGTTTCTAGTTTCTGCTATTTTTTGGTAAGTATTTCCCATCATAGCGATCAACATGTTAATCAGGAGAATAGCAACTATGGCCATAAATATAACGAACAGTATCTAAAACAAATTTATAAATTTACCTGCTTGTTATCAACAGAAATAAAAACACTCAGTCTAATGACAATGACATACAACATTCCCTTGACGGACTGAAGACTGAACGTTTCAAAAATTCATTAAATAATGACAAATGGAGAATTCTATGTACACAATTAATAGCATACAGACTCCCCTAGTTTATCACAACTAAACAACGACACATCTAAAAACTATATTCCATTTCTGATATACAAAAACAAGTACAAATCCTAATTAATAATATCTGGCAGGTAAGAAATGAGAGTAACAATAAAAATAAAGACATCTGCAAGAAAATGTGATACGTCTTTATTCTAGAATATTATATGATAGATTATTGCGATTGAAAATAATCTTTATTATTATTATACAGGGTGTCTGTAAAAGGTCTTTACAAAAACATACCACATATTCCTTAGACCAAAATAAGTCGATTTAAGTAAAATTACCTTAGTACAAAGTTGCTTCGTTTGGGCTCCAGAGGGCCTTGAAGTTACAATTTTTAAATCGTTTTTCCCATATAAATTTAAAACGGCATATGAGATTTTGCTGAAATTTGGTATATTGGTAGAGTTTTATGTGGCAAAAGAAATGGTATTAAAATTTTGTCTGATAATAATACATAGGCGTAGAACTTGATTTTTAAATAATTTCACCTTTAAAAATTCTACGCCAATGGAAGAAAAGGAGTTTGATTATGAAATTTAGATTGCGCAACTCATTTACTTTAAAAAAGGTACTCTCATGGTTTTCGCTAAATTTCTGTTTTAATAATTTAGAGTGAATAGGTTTCACAAAAATATTTATTTACAACATAATCAAAATAGAGATTTTACAAAAATTGTTCAAAATGTTCACCATTTTCACGCAAAAAAAAATTAAAATGTATCCTTTCCATAACTTCTTCATCACCTCTAAGATTGTTTATTGCATCTTGAATACGTTGCCAGAGTTGTTCCTCATTTTCTACAGGTTCCCTGTAAACTGTGGATTTCAGATGTCCCCATAAAAAGTAATCCATCGGTGTTAGGTCTGGGGAACGTGGTGACCAGTTTACAGGTGCGTCATTACCTCTGCCTATCCATTTGTGTGGATATTGTTCATTCAAGTGGTTTCTAACGTTTAAAGAAAAATGTGGTGGAGCTCCATCTTGAATAAACCACATATATCTCCGAAGTTGGAGAGGTAAATCTTCTAACAATTCTGGCAACGTATTTTATAGAAAATCCAAATAATTTTCTCCAGTTAATCTTCGTGGAAGTATGACAGGACCAACAATGAAATTACCAATTACTCCAGCCCACACATTAATTTTGAATTCGTGCTGAAAATGGTTTACCTTTATTGCATGCGGATTTTCAACGGCATAAACATGTTCATTATGGGTATTAGTTATACCTCTTCTTGTAAAACCCGCTTCATTGGTAAAGAGAACCTTCTTGACAAAGTTTGGATTTCTTTCTCTTTGCATATTAAAAAATCGACAAAAACCCAAACGAATTTGACGATCATGGACTAATAATTCTTGTACTGGCTTCTTATGGTATGGATATAGCAATTGTTCTCTAAGCACTTTATGAACGACATCTTTACTTACTCCTAGTTCCCTTCCAATTCATCTGGTGCTTAATTCTGGATCTTCTTCAACACGTTCTAAAATGTCTTCTTCAACTTCAGGAATCCTTACAAAACGTTCTCTCCATTATCAACAGTGTTGGGAGCAAAGGAACCGGTCTCCCGAAGACGTCTCTCAACAGCAGCAAAAGTTGGGTGGCTAGGTACACGACGATTTGGAAACCTTCCAGAGTACACCTTGACACTCTCTCGAGTATTTCCTTCACAAAATCCTAATGTCAGTATGTTGATAATGGGGTGTTAATACACTGCGACCTAAAAGATCTATTGTGCCCCCTTCTGTCGCCACTGCACTAAGGAAATGTCTCAATGCCTATAGCGACCCTTCCAATCCTATTTTCTCAAGGAAGTGTAGGATTTGAAGTGGCTTCAAGTTAGGTAAGTCTCCCTCTTCCATTTGATATCCTCCTAGATATAGTGCCCTTGGATTCTGGAGTGCTACACATTCAGTTAGGATGTGACTGGAGGTTTCGTCCTCCTCCTCACAGAATCTGCACTCACTATCCTCTACTACTCTCAGTTTACTTAGGTGTCCTTTTAGTCGGCAGTGCCCGATAAGGATCCCTGTTACAATACGTAGCCTGTTCTTGCTCAGGCAGATGCAGGCTTCCGATCTTTTTTGGTTATATTCACCCAGAAGTATCTTGGCCTGTCTCAGCCCCAAGAGATTGTTCCAATTATCGGTTCTTCTACTACCCAATTCTTTTTTAATCTCTTCTAATATTATGTTACTGCTGATACCGCAGAACGGCTCAGGTCCTACAAAGGGTGTTTGAGCCCCTTTCCTTGCAAGACTATCTGCAATCTCGTTACCCTGTACCCCGTTATGTCCCGGGACCCAAGTGAGAGTAACTCTATTTTTCTCGCCTAGCTCATTCAATTGTTCTAGGCATCTCCATACCATTTTTGAGCTGATTACGTAAGAACTCAGCGCTTTGATGGCTGCTTGACTATCGGACATGATGATAATCTCTTGTCTATGATAGTTTCTCTCGATGTTAAACTGGATACACTTCTCGATGGCGTGAATTTCCGCCTGGAAGATGCTTGGGTATTTTCCCAAGCTTTCGGAGTGCTTGGTTCTCGGCCCATACACTCCTATTCCAGTTCCTTCTATGGTTTTGGAACCGTCCGTGTACCACTGAATAGCACGTCTTTCGGTTGCAAGCGCGATGGATTCTTGGCTCCATTCTTTCTTGCAGCCCAGCTCTGTGGTTTTGAAGTTTTTCACAAAACTGTACTTCTTTTGCATTTCATCCTGGGGCATGTCCCAGGTATCTTTAGTCCTGAAGCAAGTAGACTTTCGTCTGATTACTCCGCTCCTGATCATTCTATATCGTGTCCTTTTTGCCACATTCTCTATCATCAAATGTAGAGGGGTGAGGTTGAAGATCACCTCCATTGCGGTCGTAGGACAGGTTCTCATTGCACCAGTAATGCAAACACAGGCTAGTCTTTGTACTTTTGAGATATTAGCTCTCGTAGTAACTAAACTAGTTCTGTTACTCCAGGCTATAGCCCCGTAAGTGATGATTGGTCTCACTATTGCAGTATACATCCATCGCAGTATGTTTGGGTTACATCCCCATCGTTTACCCGCCATGTTTCTGCATACCATTAGGGCTTTTGTGGCCTTATTTACTACTTCCTTCTCATGTGTGTTCCAGAGAAGTTTGTTGTCCAGGGTTAGGCCCAGATATTTGACTTCATTTTTCCATTCTATATCTATCCCGTCTAATTTAACGGTTTTGAGATTAAGTTTTCTTTTCCTTGAAAAGGCTACTAGTGTTGTTTTTGTAGGGTTTATACTAAGTCCCACTTCACGGCACCATCTTTTGGTATGTTCTAGTCCTCTTTGGACTATATCACACAGGGTATTACTAAACTTGCCACTAGCAAATATGACTATGTCGTCGGCATAACCTTGACAGGGTATGCCGAGGTCAGTCAATCTGCATAGAAGTTCGTCTACGATTAGGCTCCACATTAGTGGGGATAGAACTCCTCCTTGTGGACATCCTCTGGTTGTGCAGATGGAGATGGTGTCCTGCCCTATCTGTGTCTCTGCAGTTCTCGAAGATAACAGCTGAGCCATCCATCTGGATGTGATGTTATCTACTCCTCTGTATGCAAGTGCTCTTTTTACAGATTCATGTGGCGTGTTGTCAAAAGCTCCTTCTATGTCTAGAAAGGCACACACGACCGTTTCTTTGTTTGTCAGTGCATCCTGGATTATATTAGTCAACTGTACCAGGGCAGTTTCTGTAGATCTTCCTGCTCGGTACGCGTGTTGGCTGTGGTGGAGTGGCACACTCTCCAGGACTTCTGTTCTGATATAGTTATCAACAGCCTTCTCCATTGTTTTTAATACAAAGGATGTGAGGCTGATTGGACGGAAAGATTTAGGATGTGTGGTATCCTTTTTCCCTACTTTTGGAATAAAGGTGACTCTGGCCCTTCTCCATGCTTCTGGTATATATCCCAGCTCCAGACTGCTCCGGGATAGCCGGATTATGTGTGGTAGTAATTCCTCCTGTGCCTGCTGAAGCAGGGCAGGAAATATTCCATCCACACCTGGAGACTTAAACGGTTTAAAAGTGTTTACGGCCCACCTTAACCGATTTCTGCTGCATATATGCTTGGCCATGTCAGTAACATATCGGTATATTCTGCATTGGTATATTGTACAGCCATATTAATAAACATCGCATTTGTTTTTTTAATTATTGAGTCAGATAGAACACTTTCAATCGTTAACAAGAGATTAGGTGTTAAAACTTGACAATATTTTTATTTAAAAGAAACTATAGAAACCAACACTAAATGTTTTTGTATACGTATTGCAGGCAAATAATTAACATTCCTCAAAAAATCGTACATGGCAAGAATCGAGTAATTTTGTTAAAAGTATCGATTAGAGGTGTTGAAGAAGATATGAAAAAAGTACATTTTTATGTTTTTCATCGTATAAAATTTTGTCCGATAATAATACATAGGCGTAAAACTTGATTTTTTAAATAATTGCACCTTTAAAAATTCTACGCCAATGGCAAAAAAGGGGTTTGAGTATGAAATTTGGATTGGGTACTCATTTACTACAAAAAAGTACCCTTGATAACACTCGGTTTACTCTCATGGTTTTGACAAAGTTTGTATTTTAATAATTATTGTTTATGTTCTAAAATTACTAAAATGCAAATTTCGTCAAAACCATGAGAGTAATCGAGTCTTATCAAGAGTACCTTTTCTTCCATTGGCGTAGAATTTTTAAAGGTGCAATTATTTAAAAAATCAAGTTCTACGCCTATGTATCATTATCGGACAAAATTTTAATACCACATAAAACTCTACCTACATACCAAATTTCAGCAAAATCGCATATGTCGTTTTAAATTTATATGGGAAAAACGATTTAAAAATTGTAACTTCAAGGCCCTCTGGAGCCCAAACGAAGCAACTTTGTACTAAGGTAATTTCACTTAAATCGACTTATTTTGGTGTAAGGAATATGTGGTAAGTTTTTGTAAAGACCTTTTACAGTATATTAATATACAACTGACAACAAAATTAAGGATTAATTATATGGATTAAGGTAGAATTGTTCACCAGATCTCCAATAGTAGTCGAGGAGGAAAAATCAACTCAGTAACATAAAATACTGTTATAAAAAATACATAATTACAAATCTGTACCCCAGAGCTTAGAGTATGGTAAGTCCAAAAACTTAGTTTTTCAGGAAAACATTTTTAATATATTCATTTTAGACTGTGGACTTAGTGGACTGGACTTATGATGGTGGGTGAGGTTTTCTGGGTTTTCCTCACCTGTAAGTCAAATGGCACCATCAATCATCTTTAAGTCGCCCCGGAGCGCCACGGCAAATAATAATAATAATAGCCGTCCCTTCCCCTACACAAGTCGTTCAGTCTACTTCAGGGGTTGAAATTCACTCGTAAGGGGATGAATTATTAGGGAGAGTATTATTATTATTATTAGTGTAGTTAAAAAGGAGCTATTTTTGTAATTTTAAAAGATACGTCAAAACGATGCACCGCAAAATTTTAAGTCACTTAACATATTTACCTAAAATTTGGCCAATTTGGACTTATCATAGTGTGGCTCCGAGGTACAGAACTTGGTATAAACCAAAAGTCTTACCTTAGCTTCTATTTCATGTTCAGTTCTAGCAAAGGCATCATAGTAATCTCCAAAATTCGTGAGAGACATTAAAAACATTGCCATAATCGATTCAATAGGAGTCGACATCGGATTCGTAGCAGAGTCATCAACGTCGTCAGGTGTTAAAGGGTTATCAAACGAAAGAAATATTATATAATAAGCTGAAAAAAAATAATTTTAAAATGTCTGATATTTTTTTAATGCTTTGATGTACCTTGTGAAAATCCCATTACGAACACTAAGTAAATAGTTGCAAATCTGATCAAATCACCCATTACCATTCTGTAGATCATCACAACGAATGGACCCACTGTTTTAAAACCCCTAAAAATATATAGTGTGATCATAGAACATTTAACATTTTAAAAATCATCTTATAAAAATGTTATTTTAAATGAGAGCTACCCCGTATATATATATATATATATATATATATATATATATATATATATATATATAGATAGATAGATAGATAGATTAATTTCTATTAAAATTATTTAAAATGTTAATGTCGGCGTGGGCACCGTTGCTGAGGGAAATCTCGCATAGTGGGAGGGAATTAATTTCTCGCGAAGTGGTGATTTTAAATTATTATCTACCTTCTATTCTTAATCAATCGTTGACTCGAACTGTTGGGTCTAGACTGCAATAAAGCAATAAAGTAAGTTTTTTAATGTCATTGGAAAAATCTAAATAATCTTTACATTTCTACCTTTTTTTTAATTATAAGTATAATTTTTGAAAATCAATTTTGAATTATTCGATGTGTTTATTAATTCCTTTTGTGTTGCTGGAAATTCATATAGTTAATATTAATTTTTAATACTATAAAAAAGTAAATGTATTAATTAATTTTGTAATTGTTGGAAATTTTTAAAATATTTATTGGAAAGTTCAACTTATATCTCTTGTAAGGGCCTTGTTTAGAGAGCGAATGTTTAGCAGTCTAGGGATCGTAACTATCAAAGCTGAACCTTGTTGTGATTGCCTTACATGAAGGAATTAAAAGATGACTCGTTGAGTTGAATCGCAGGAAATCAACGTCCTAATTTCCACATGCGTAGCTTGGTGTCGATTTAGTAGGGTCCATCATGAACATTTTTTAAGTAATACTGATAAAAATAGCTTGTACGATGGTCAAATTTTCTGAGCAAAATTTATTAGACCACTAGATTTCGTCAAGTCTCACGGTCGTAACAATACACAATAGTAATTCAACTAGCGAATTTAGCAAGCGTAGGGGACACCGGGGCGGAATGGGGTATCTAACGTATTTTCTTTTAAAGACGTGGTAAAAATTCAAAAAATGCACAACTATTATAAACAATTCAAACAAGAATTTTTTTTTTTACTTTATACAAACAAGTGTTCTTTACCCCATTCTGGACTACTTATAAAAATAAGCTCACAGAGTATAACAAAGAAATACGCAAGGCTAAAAGAAACTCATGGAGGAAGTTCTGCGAAGAGGTCTCAGAGACCACCGCCAGCGCTAGAATCCATAGAGTTATAGCCAAAGACAGTACATCTAGTCAAGTGGGATTCCTCAAAAATGAGGATGATACCTACACAACGACACTAGAGGAAAGTCTGGAGATACTAACTCAGGTGCACTTTCCGGATTATTTTCTCCACTCTAGGAAAGGCAACCATACAAGCAAAAGTTACACGGGGCTGCCCACAAGGAGGAATACTATCTCCAATGCTGTGGTCAGTTCTTGTGGACGACTTACTCAAAATATTGTCCAAAGAAGGCTACCAGTGCCTAGGATACGCAGACGACCTAGCAATCATCGTCAGGGGGCGATTTGCAGGTACAGTTTTGGAGCGATCTCAAACAGTTGTAAACATAGTGAACAACTGGTGCAAAAAGGAACAATTGTCCATCAACGCACAAAAAACAACAGTTGTACCTTTCACAAAAAAACGAGTACTCACAGGTCTAAGACCACTAGTACTAAACAGCACAGTTATCCCATTCGTCACAGAAGCCAAATACCTCGAAGTCATATTTGACCAAAGGCTGACATGGAATCAACATCTCTAAAAACTCACACATAAAGCTACAATAGCTCTCGTAAGCTGTAGAAGAATATGTGGGAAAAACTGGGGTCTAAACCACAAAATGACCATATGGTTATACACAAGGGTAATAAGACCCATGATAACCTATGGCGCAGTGGCGTGGGTAACCAAAACTGCGCAGGCGAGTGCAATAGGCCAACTCACTAGCATTCAGCGGCTTGCCTGTTTAAGTGCTACTGGGGCCATGCGCACTACGCCGACCGCAGCCGAGGACTCCTTTTTGTGTACTGTACGACCAGCTTGTGGTTCAGAATCATCGACTGGAGTAGGACCTGCTTGTATTTCAGGTTGAAAACCAGTTTGTGCTGCAGCATTGGAAATATTAGTCATCATCAGTGAAGGTATCTTCATTTGTTGGCAAAATCCCGGTTTTCTCGAATCCTTTTAGAGCAATTTTCATGTTTGCACTATTAACAAATGCTTTCCAAAATATAGTTGATATTTCGAATAAAGTAACAACTTTACCTGGGTTTGACCGCAATGGGGAATATCCAATCCAGCCCTACCCTATTCTGACACAGATGATTTTAATAACAAAAATATAACCTTTCAACAGACTTATTTATTAATATCTTGAAGAATCTATGTTAAAAGATACTTAAAAACATGCCGTATATGCCGAAAAGTTATACGAACATACACAATTTCACCGCGTTTAGTTGAAAATACTCTCAACCGTTTGCAATAAAGTGATTGTTGCTGTCAGATGATGCGTGGCCTTCTAATGAATGATAGCAGAGGGCACTAATAATACCAGACTCTCGATGCGGGAAATTTCAAACTAATCCCGTTTTGTCCTGGTACCGCGTTGCGCCCCGGTGTCTCCTATGCTCGCTCAGTGCACGTACTGAGCGACTCGTCTAGACAGTGCATAGATAGATAATTGCAAAAAAATTAAAACGGTTTTGGCCCTTAGAACTTACTGGAATATTCAGTATGGCCCTAAGGCTGGATAGTTTGAAAACCCCTGTAAATACTAGATATACAGAAAGGAAAAGTATGTCATTGTGTTCCACTGAACCACTAAACTTATATAATATAATTTCATATTTATTCTTTTAAGGGCACTGTACGGATATAAAATCCACCAATCACAGTTCTTATTTTATTTATTTTTCGAAAGTTTTAATTCGTTTTCGAAAAATTGTAATTAGATTGATTTACTTTCTAAAAATGAAGTTATTTGATATAGAACAATTAGTTTTCGAATAATAATAAATCGAAAAATTAATATTCGAAAGAAATGATATAAAAAAAAAATTTCTAAAATCGTCTATACCCCAATAATGGGTATAAAATCTTATTATGTCAAAACATTCATCTTTAATTTAATTTGGATTCGTAAACAAAATCTAAAACAAAACAGAGCAATGTCTTAGTTTTATCATTAAGTAGTTGATTACTTTTACAAAAAATATTCTAATAAAACAATGATTTAATTTTGCGCAATAAATGTTTACTTAATGGATTAGACGGGGATCAAGCTATCAAATTATTTGAAATCTTTTAATTGTTAAAACAAAGCCAAAAATGTTAGACGATTGCACTAGATCTTTCATCTTTTATCACCTTATTTAAACAATAATTAATCAATGCGATTATGGAGCTTAAAATTCTTGAAAATATAAAATCGAAAGTTACTGAATCGTCTACATCAGTTCAAAATGATCGCCAAATTTTCGTTTGTGCTTCTATTGGTGGTAAGTATTTCAAAATTATTCTTCAGATAACGATGTTGTGGGTTTTTTTGTAATATCATTTTGAAACCAAAATATTGACAAAAAAATTAATTTTTGGTTTTATTTATTTAATTAATTTTCATTTATCTTCTCTTAGAACTAATTCACTCTTTTGAGAATACAGTGACTTCCTGTACTAAATTTTTCTATTATTATCAAACTCCAAATGTTTTCTTTAATAGTTTTATTTGTTCAGTTGATTTCAGTCAATGCAGAACCAATCAGAAATAATGAATATATCACAAAACTCCACGAAATCATCAACCAAAAAGATGGCCGAGAACAATTTACCAATCTCATCTTAAGTTTACTGAATGGACCCAATGGCAAACCAAAGCCAAACGTAGTTGAAGATATAAACGAAAAAACGACTCTTATACTATCAAAATTCAGTAGAACTTTGGACGATTTAGCCAGTGAACCTAATGGGTTAGAAAGCAGAGCTTTGTTAAGCCTCAGCAATACGATTTGGTTGAACGAGAGAGTGAAATATGTTATCGATTTTTTATTTGTTAATTTCGAATCAACTATTGGCAAGTTTGTTTTGCATCCTGTTAGACATTTGGTTGATGTATTAATCAATCGGCTGTTGCCTTGTGGCGTAGAATGTACTCTTCTAGCTTAAATATAAAGTGTTTTAAGTACCAAGTTGTTTTAATAGATATAATTATTAAAGTATATGTATATAACATGTATATTTCTTTGTTCTTTGCCAGTATTAGACTCTGAACTCATCTCCGATCTTCTCAATTTTTTTGCGACGTTAAATATATATCAACATTATTAGTACTGTAACGTTTATTTATTTTAAACAGTTTTTTATATACTTTATTTACAGTATTCACTAATTTATTTTAAAACTGAGCATTTTATCTCAAATACTTATTTATTAATTTACTTTGGCAACACATAGTGTGGAACTGCCAAATGGAATAAATTCGCTAATAAATAAATGGGGACGTTTTCGGAAAAACGCTTAGACACGTCGATGGGTATTTTTAGTTGCGCATTTTTTTTAACAAAAACTTTTTATACAGGGTGTGCCATGTAACAGTGGCCAATACTAACTTTTTTATTTTAAATGCAACACTCTGTATATTTTTCCATTATTGGATTCTTCAGAAAATAAAATAAAAATTAATAACATAAATATTACAGGCATTGAATACATAAATTTTATTAAAAAAATAGTACAAAACCACAAAAAGGAATAGTAGACAGCATAACTGATATTGGGGTCTATTCTGTAACAATTCCTTTATATTTAAAGGCCTTTAAAAATATTTTCTTCTTAACTTCTGTCATTATTTAAACGGATCTTTAAAATACATTAGAGGACTATCTTAAAGAAATCTGTTTAAATAATGACAGAAGTAAATTAACGAATACAAACATATTTTTAAAGGTCGCCGATATTTTTAAAGGCCGTTAAATATAAAGGAATTATTACAGAATAAACCCCATGACTTGCTACCCTAATAGAGAAACAAAAATAATAAAATACAAAAAATAAATAAAATAAAAATATAAATATACATTCTATTATAATTTTTAAAGGTTGTTTTGACCAGATATTTTCTGACATCAAGAGGTGTTTATACTTTTGCTTAAATATATTTGTCAAAAGATGTTTGAGTTTAGGAGGAACCAGGTTATATAGTTTAAATATTATATAAGAGAATGAACTTTGAAATTTGAAGGTACGATAGAGAGGTGGAGATATATGCCATCTAAACCTTGTATGCACATCACTTGTAATTTTGTCATAGAGATAAGAGGTGACTTCTAGTTTCCATATTTAACCATTTAGTTTCAATTAGTTTATGACTTATCCTTTCGTATTTTTTTATACCATATATGTAACGAAGACAATAATTCTGAACTCTTTGAATACGATTAATATCCACATAGTCAATACAAGGCCCGTAGACGACATCGCAGTAATTAAAACCATAGTATTACAAAGTAGTATTTTTGTATTTTGATCTAAAACATGGCGATGCAGGTAAATCATTTTTAAATTAGCGTAAGCTCTTTTTATACAATTATTCACATGGCTTCAAAATTTTTGGCAACATCTACACAAGCCACCAAGACAGCATCAATACTCACAGATAAATGTTCTGTTAGTTCTTTCTTATTTTTATCAAATACCAGTATTTGTGTTTTTGCGGGATTGATAAATGTCTGTTAGAAAAATTAACGATTTTTATTATTTTTGTGGCAATATTCCAGTTTCTAGGTCTAAACAACTGAAAGTCTTGAAATTATTATCCTTAAAGGGTTACCACTTTTTTATATAAGCCAGAGCTCTTTGGTAAACATTTAGAACATTTTTCGTAAATTGTTTTGACTGATAATCTGAAAGATGGCCTTTCCTCAATGCTATATGTATTTTAATTATACAATAACATTTTTAATTTTTTCTCAAATTACACAAATTTCGACATGGAATCACGGTTTTTCGGTCTAACTAGCCCAGATTTGCGTAAGTTGATCTACGAAGTAGCTGAAAAAAATAATATTAGACACAATTTTAACAAAGAAATCAAAATGGCTGGGTGGAAATGTTTCTTTTTTTTTTAAACGCAATCCCCGCATATCTTTAAGAAATCCTGAAAATACTTCGTTAGCTAGAGTTCAGGCTTCTAACAAGCCTAACATTTTGGCACATTTTAAGTCATTAGCGTCGATTTTGGACAAAAACGAATTTCTTCCTCAAAACATATACAATATGGACGAGTCTGGCTTGACAACTGTTCAAAAGAAGTCGCAAAAAATATATGCTTGTAAAGGTCGCAAACAAGATGGTGCCTTTAGCAGTGCAGAACGCGGTTAACACCATGGAGGAAGGATAAAATAAGAATTGCAGATTCCACACAGAAATTTAGCAACATGTTTGCCTTCAGCGACATATGGGATAGTTTTGTGCAACTAATATTCAGTCGGTAATATAAAAAGCTGTAATGCTATTTTAATTTGAAAATTGGCGGGCTTTTGAATATATTTCGACAAAATATAAAAATTTTACATTTTCAATAGCATTTTTTTATAACACGCATCTCATGCGTGTTAAAAAATGCTAATGAAAATGTAAAATTTTATGTTAAATAATTTTAGAGGTATAAAATAAATAATACAAAATTGTATTATAACTAAATATTATATGTAGAATCTTTATTGGTTACAACAATAAACATAATATAACGAACAAAATTTTTCTTTAATCGTGAGAAATAAAACAAGAGTTCCATCCATAAATCTTGAAACGAAAAGAAAAAAAAATGGTTGAAAGCGAAAAACTTCTTAAAACATATGATTTTGATTGTATGTGACTAATTACTAGAGCTAGGAATATATGCAAAACGCCATATTTTGCATATGTTGCATATATATAGAGTGGAAGGGTAGTCTTTGCTGAATAGTAATGTAAAATTCAAACTAATTTATTGGGGGCAGCAGCAATATGTAATAAAGAAAACTCTTTAAAGATGATCCAAGCTTTCGGAAATTTAATAACTTATTTCCATCTTCAGGGAATCTACAAAAGGTGTGGTGTGTCTTCATAGGAACATAATATTATTAAGAGAGTGAGTTACTTACATCTTTGTGAGGATGAATTATTAATGATCTTAAATATGTTAAATGTTATGATTTTGATGCACATATAGAATTATAATTACACAGTTTTACAATATAACTTAAAATTATTGTGGTTAAATTTCAGTTTGAAATTTAACTGTTATGTCAAATTTTGTGTCATTCGTTGTTTATGTATACAAGTGTGTTAGATTAAATATAGAAATTACTAATAAGGAACCTAGTTAGGAAGATTACTTTGTACCTAAATTATTATTTAATAATGTTTTATCTGAGAATGCAGTTTGATTAATTATTTCATCATCAACAAAACTGTCACTAATTGTTGTGATGAATGAAAGGATGTTGTAAATTATTTCATCATTATTTACAGTATTGTACTTGACAATAACTCGTTTTATCCAGACAGAATTGCTTCCGGAAGTCGTTCCAACAGAAAAATGTTTATTGCTGTTATCCGATGCTGCCCCGTACATGGTAAAAGCCGCACAAAATTTAAAAATGTTTTATGAAAACTTAATCCATGTTACATGTTTGGCGCATGGCCTCAACAGAGTTGCAGAAGAAATTGGGTCTAACTTTCCTTTAATAAATGATTTAATTAGTAATGTAAAAACAATATTTTTTAAAGCTCCTCTAAGAACTCAGTTGTACAAAGAAAAATTTCCTGAATTACAGATGCCACCGGAACCTGTGATTACTCGGTGGGGTACCTGGCTTAAAGCTGCCTTTTTTACGCAGATAATTATGAAAAAATTAAAGAAATCATATTTGATTTTGATGATTCATCTAAGGGAATATCTAATACAAAGAAGTTGTTTCAAAATCACATATTACCAAAGCAATTAGTGTTTTTAAAAAAAAATATGCATTTGTACCCAAAATTATATTAGATTTAGAACTAAAAAATTTACCTTTGGTGACTTCCGTAAATTTAATTAAGACGTTTGAATCAGAGTGTAAAAATGTCCAGGGCGATATTGGAAAGACGATTTTTCATAAATTTTGAACACGTCCCTATTTATTTATTACCGAATTCATTCCATTTGGCTGTTCCACACTATATAATTATCTTAACTATTGATTATATCTGTTTAGTCTATTATTGCGGTTATTGAACCCACTATTGTTACTTTTTAGGAATAATAGTCTGATAACAACGTGAATCTCAGAATTTTCAAATATCTTCATCTGTAGCTGCCCGAGCCCTTTCGCAAGCTGCATTGAGGGGTTGCAGAGCACACCACAAAACTGACGCCCGAGTAATTTCCGGACCTTTAGCGTAAAATCTATGAAGACAAGAAAACTAACTTTACCTAATGAACCTTTTAACTTCTACGTACCTACAAAAAAATAGGAAATACGGTGCTGTCGTTATCATAACCATGACAGCTATTGTATCTTCAAGTTCCTCGTGGCAAGCCATCCGTAACATTGGTATGAAAAGCATAAGAATACAAGAAAATAAAAACATTACTCTTGATGGGGATGTTTTCTAAAAATAAAACCGAAAATAAATATTATATTTTACGGAAAATATTGCAAGCGTACCCAGAAAATTGTCATTAAAATAAAATATTTCAGAAGGGATTGTTTTTATTAAAAAAAAAATAATAAAAATAATCTATAAAAAAAAATTGAATTAATGTTTTGGTATTTTAAACTCATTAACTTAAAGAGATACCCGTATAACCCTCGGTGGCTACGCCACTGAGCCTAATACAAACTTACAAGGTTTTCAAAAAACATTCTCAATCCTAAAAATCTTGCTTCTCGAACGGCTGAAATAAGGTATAAAAATGATCCAATTGTTATAGCGATTTCAGCGCTAAATCTTATTTTAGCCTCCAGAGAATCCAGTTGCATTAATCTACATTCTTCTGCTAGATTATCCCACCATTCTTCCATATCGTAATCATCATCTGTAACGATTGCTTTCAGTATATCCTAAATAACAATTTACTTAACATTAAGTATGTACCTTTATTTTTAATTTTCTTAACGGTTTCGTTCAATGGCAGTTTCAAAAGGATTTTCACGGAATTATTAGTGCTGCTATTTGATAGATGGTGATCGGTAACATTCGTGGTATTTTTAGCAGCCGCTTTTACTTCTGGAAGACCAGGACGTAGAGTGAACGCCACTAAAGATATTACAAAGTAAAAAGCGAATGTGAAAAATTGTTGGTAAAATTTGAATTTTACGAAAGTGTTCCATTTTGCATGCAATAAGTCGATAAGGAGACCGTCTAGTAGTTCTAAGTGTTCATCTTTATCCTAAAAAAATATGTGCATAGTATTAAAATATTCTTTTATACTTTATACAGGGTAATCTTCACATAAAACACTCTAGGGCCGCTATACGCATCTCGTCAGAGAATCACATAGTAAGATATGAATTCGGCAAAATAAAACTATATACTTTTAATATCGTGTGATCGTAGAAAAAATCTTCTGTGTAATTCGAGCGGAAAGCTATTTACCGCTTACGATAAAATGCCGCACTCCGCGGCACGTCGCGCGGCAATTTTTAATCTTAAGCGGCAATGTAGCACAATACACAAATAGCTATTTCCTAACAAGTACAGAAAGTGTTACTTTTCCAAATGCAACTACTTTTATAACGACGCGCAGATACTTACTCCAAAAACGACCAAATTTAAAGCTGATATTTTACAGATGTGCCCTGTTTCCATATCAATAGTGTCTATTTGTGACAATGGATAAGCAGCGCAGGTTATACTACCTGAAAAATTATCAAATTCATTCGATTATCATACTGAAGCATCCCAAAAACAAACCTATTTGCCAGTATATTTCTCGTTCCAAATTTAAAATGTGAAAAAACATGTCAGTTCTTGCTATTTTAGCAGCTAGAGTCAATGCAGTAAGATTTTGATTGTTACGTATGCCTAAACTACTTCCAACTTCGTAAGCCATATCAAAATGTTCCTAAAAAATGAATTATTTTTAAAAACTACCTTACGGCAATTTTGAATTTAAGTGGCGCAGTCAGTAGGATAGGTCAAACGGGATTAGTGGATATAATTTTCGGTTCGTATTAACGATTTATTGATCTATTCGAACATATACCGTGTGTTAGGAAATTCCAGTTGGGTAAACTGAGTAGACATCAAAAGGAAATGTACTTCGGGAATAGGAAGAAAAAACACTACTGGGATCTTTTGCTGGTTCTTCACATGGAAGGAATATCAATTTTGCTGTAAGTACTTATGTCATATAGAGGTAAAACTGATCAATGTGCTTCAGATTGTTTGAAATTATAACGGGCCATTTAGGCAACGATTCCCCTTTTAATATTGAAATTGAGCAAAAATTATTAAACGATATATTTCAAAACATAAAGAAAAAATTAAACTTATTTATTCAAACATAAACGAAAAAATTCAAAATATGAAAGAAAAAGTTATAGAAAAAGGTAACAAAAATCGAGAAGAATTACCTAAAGATATACCTCCTAGAGTATTTGTTCGTAATAAACAAAAACAAGTATCAAGCCGAAAACATTAAAACAATAAATAAAAATAAAAAGACAGCCAAAATTATTCCTAGACACGGAAATACCGCTGAATATATTCACCTATCTAATATTAAGAGACCTAGAAAAAAACTTATGCTTTTATTTCAGATTCCTCGCCATTGGACAAGGAATACAAATCAAAAATATAACCCAAAATTTAGAATTACTCCCAATTAATTTAGGACCGGCAAAATTACAAAGAAATACTCATACTTTCATACATTTTTTTGATCTAAACCCACTTTTCGAGGAATATACCAATTTAAATAACCATTATGATTATTTAAAGCTTACTTTTTTTTAAACACTGGGAATTTCTGAACGATACATGAGAACCGCATTAAATAAAGTCGACGAAAGTGGCGTATTGGAAGAAGAAAAACGAGGTGGTTCAAATTCCGCTGCTGTTATTAAGAGAGGTAAAGACCTACGCGAAGCCATTATAACACACATTCGCAGATTTCCTAAAGTAGAATCACACTACTACAGGTCCAGTTCTACAATGTAATATCTGCACCCAGGCTTGACAATATTGAAAATGTATGATATGTTCATAAACGAACTGATCCATTCAAAATATTTTTCAGAAATAGTCACCTTCAAGAAGACTTCGATTCGCTTACACTTAAAAGATTACAAACTGATTTTTCTGAAGTTAATTTGGAGCCTCTAAATCAAAAACTCAAAGCTGAGAAATACCTTGACCTTAAGTCACTATGTGAAGGGTCTTTGCCAGTAGTTAGAAATCAGGAGCATAAAATATTCCACACAATGCTTGATTCCCAAGTAATATCTGATTTCATTATCAGTTATTTTTTTTTAGAATTATTATTTATTTTTTAAATTTTATTATTATACTAACAGAATGTTTGTTTAATTTGTATTATTTATGTTTGTTTTGTATCTGGTGTATGTTTGTTGTTGATTTTTAATAAAATTGTGGTTAATCTTTTAATAAATTTATTGTTTATTATATTTTTTTGCACTATAGTATATCCTAATGAATTGACGTAACTCAGTTTTATGTCGTTACGCAATGGTTTTTCAATTTCACAAAGTGACGTATCTCATTGTCGGCCATTTTAAGAAAAATCCAATGAGGTTGAATACTATGGAGATGACATGCCAAAAAAAAACGACACCCCTTCCCCCTCTCTTAGTGGTCATGTCATATTTTATTTATTTATTTATTTAAACGGGCATACACCCTTTTACAATATATGTACGTTTATAAAATAATAAAGTATTAACTTAACCTAAATAAAATAACAAAAAAAAAAACAATTGAAAGGTAAAATTAACAGAGTTGGCAGATATATATCACACGATATATATCATGATATATATCGTGATATATATCATGATATTTATTGCTAGATAAATATCAATGTTGATGATATATATCCAATATTTAAATATCTTTAAATCTGCTTAATATATAACAACCTGGCAACGTAGCATTGCATCAGTCTGTTAACAACTGTCTGGGATTTTTCTGGGTAGAGTGTTTACATTTATCGATTTATTCTCTGTTGTGTGCTATTTTTAGTTACAGTTAGGCATTGTGTATTGCAACTATTATTTTTCTCTTTTCTATACTGTTTATTTATTATTAAAAAATGCCAAAAAGTAAACATTCAGTGTGGGTAAATTTTCGATGCGTAAATAAAGATCAGAATAGTGGTAAATGGGCTATTTGTAAAAAATGTGAAAAGGAGATGCAGGGAATCCCACAGAGAATGTTAAAACACATTGAAAAGTGTCTAAATAGTGAAGCTGGAACAACGGATATAAATACTATTGGAAATATTAATCAAACCTTGACCCTGGAACAAGAAGAAACTGAACGTGTTAAAAATAAAAATGGTAAGTTATTTTATTTAATAAGCGCTTTTTAATAACCAAAAATGAAAATTGCATGGTAAATAAAGAAAATGTTACATTCTAAAAATACAAATTTGTATAAGGCTGTTGGTTGGCATGAATAAAAAATATAAAATAGTTTGTTATATGGTGTTAGCTCAGACATTTCCTTTTTTGAACTGTTTAATTATTACACCATCTCTTTTTATCTGCCGACCAATAATTATATCTATATTTAAAAAATAATATTTTACTTTCTCTTTCAGTAACGACAGTAAAACCGCCGAAAAAAAAGCCCTGCTTAGATATAAATAAATTAAATGTTGCTAAGGATGTCTGCGTAATTTCAACATCAAAATCATATGCACACACCATTGATTTACAAATTGGCAAATTTTTCTTTGCGACGAATACACCATTTAGACATGTAGAGCATGACGAGTTCAAAAAAATGTGTAAAGTTTTAAGACCAGGATACAAGCCTCCTTCCAGAAGGCAAATTGGAAATGATTTATTGGACGAAGTATATAATGATGTTACAGAACTATGTAAAGATAAATTAAAAGGAGAAGTTGTATCAATGTCAGTTGATGGATGGTCAAATGTTCATAATGAACCAATAATTTGCTGTTCTGTTATAAATGAATATGGTGAATCGTACTTAATTAAAACTGTAGATACCTCTGGACATTCACATACAGCTGATTACTTAAAGGGAGTCGCTTCTGATGCTGTTATACATATCGAAACATTTTTTGGTGCGAAAGTAAGAAGCATTGTGACTGATAATGCCAAAAACGTTGCAAAAATGAGAAAACTTCTAGCAGCCACACCTCAAATTGATGTTATACAATATGGTTGCTCGGCTCATATTCTCAACTTGTTGGCAGAGGATATACAGATTCAGGGCCTTAAGGAACATATTATAAAAGTTATAAAATACTTTAGAAACAAGCATTTACCTTTAGCCTGGTACAAGAGAGCGCAAGGGAAAATACTTGTCCTTCCTCAAGAAGTTAGATGGAACACTGTAACTGATACATTAAAATCGTACCTAGAAAATAGAGGGATACTTGTACAAGTTTGTCAAGATCATAAGGACGCCATTGATCGTGATATATTCCTTATTGTAAATGATATAAATATCACAGTAAATGCAAAAGAGTTTTTAAAGCGTATGAGCCGATTGCAATTTCATTGGATCGCATGCAAAGGGATGGAACTACCATAGCCGTTAGTGTAGAAATTTGGAAAAAACTAGAAGAAGATTTACAAGGACAACCACGTAATGTGCTCGAATACTTTCGAACTAGAAAGGAGATGGCCTTAACACCAAGCCATTATTTAGCAAATTTATGCGACCATCGCTTTAGAGGGAGAAATTTAAATAATGAAAAAAAGAATCTAGCATATCAGTATTTAGAGACTATAAATAACAATTTTATACCTATTGTAATGGCATTAAATTCAGGGTCAAAACCGTTTCCTCAGTTTATGCTTGCGTCTGCTTTTCAAAGCACGCCCCCTATGACTTGGTGGAAGGCACTTACTTTAGATTTAGATGACAAAAAAGATTTCGTTTTTCATTGGACAAATTTACAACCCACCTTTTTAGAAATGTGTTCAAAGCTACTGACTGCAGTAGCATCATCTGCCGGATTGGAACGAATTTTTTCCACATTTGGACTTGTACAGTCCAAACTAAGAAATAGACTAGGAACTGACAAAGCTGCCAAATTAACTTTTATTTTTAAATTTCTTAATCAGGACTGTTCCAAGAAAGCCACCAATTTGGACTGGTTATACAATCAGCAACAAGACCTTGAAGTTCCTGTGGCATCCTGTAGTAAATATAACCCAGAGGAACAAGAACCAAACTCCGAATCGGACTGATTTTCTTCTTCTTATTTTGTTTTTATAAAATTAATTTGTCATAGTTTTTATTTGAAGTAAATTAAAAGTTAAAAGTAACAAACATTTTCTAAAAATAATAAATGAAAACAAAAACTTATTAAAAAGTGTGTAATTATAAATAAAAATTTAATTCTGTTATTAAATTTACTGTCAAAAATACTCGACAATCTGCAAAAATCGAAGAAATATATTAATATATTTTTTCATCATTATACACTTTAAATACTTCTTTGTTTTTATTACTTATTAACCACGCCTATTATCCTCCAAAAGGATTTTCTCAAAAGTTAATTGAGACAATCTGATATATATCAAATTTTGATATATATCCGATATATATCGTATATATCCGATATTTTGATATTTATAATAAATATCATGATATTTGCCAACCCTGAAAATTAAAAATAAATTTAAATTAAAACAAATTTAAATTAAATAAAAAAAAAAACAAAAAAAAACAGTTGTCAAAGAGCTGTCAGAACTTTGTTCAAATTTAAATATTTCGACGTTATTTCTATCTTAATAAGTGTTTTTTTTTTTTGATTAATTTGTATAAAAATCATGACTAAGTGTGCCAAAATTAATTGTAAAAACTCTTCAGTGAAAGAGCCTAAGAAAATATCTAATTTAAGTTTTCATAAGTAAGTATAAGGAGTGTACTTAGAATTTTTTTTAGAATGCTTAACTTTTTTTTATTATAGGTTTCCAAAAGACCCACAATATCTCAAAATTTGGTCTAATTTTGTGGGAAAAGACCAATTTGAGCCTAAACCGAATAGCATATTGTGCTCTATTCACTTCAAGGAAGAATTTTTTGATAAGAGTGAGTTTAGGGTTCGATTGAAGAAGAATGCTGTTCCGACAATAAATGAATGTTTAGTTAGTATACACTTTATTTACAATAAAACTTAAATAACTAACTTATTAAAGAACATTGGCTTGACTAACTTTATAATAAAGACAAATAACTATATTAAAACTTAGATAACTATAATAAAACTTAAATATCTAACTTTATAATTAAACTTAAAAACCAACTATAATTAAACTTAAAAACCAACTTATAATTAAACTTAAAAACCAACTTATAATTACACTTAAATGACTAACTTTTTAAGTAACACATAATTTAGAATAAAATTTCAAGTATTTAAAAGCAGTATTTCTTGGAAATTCACAATGCTTTATTAGGATTAAAAACAGCAGTTTCTAGAAACTTTTTCACTATAACACTAACATTACTGATCAGAAAAAGTGGTTAAAGTTTTCTTTTTGTAATCACAAATCGCAACTGAATGCCTATTTTTAAAATAAATTATCTCTATAATTCCATTTGTATAGTTGTATGCTGTGCATCTGTGAGATTGTTGTTTATTATACATAGGTACCAATTATAGAAATCTTTAGTAAGTACTTGCTTGCAATTTTAGTAATATATGTACCTACCCTATATAATGAATTAATTCAAACATAAATAAAACCAACAACTATTATCTGAGTTTTTTTAGTTCCGATTGGTTTTAACAGAGTAGTTTTGATCATGGTTTTCTTCCATCTACTTTTAACCATAAAGTCATACCTAGCTGAATTTTTGGTCTTTTTAAACTTTTGACTGTAGCTGGTCATATTTTTAATGTATGTCATCTGCAGCAGAAAGACCTACATGTTTTACATTTAAAAGTAATTAATTGTCCTTTCTACAAACTCGGCTGTATTTTTACTGAAATATATTTATTCACAATTCACGTAGTGGTTTGGTTTTTGGTTTGGTAATTTGATGTCATAATTCTCCTCATTGTCAGATTTTGACATTGGCAGCTTTGATCAAGACAAGAGAGTCCTTGAACGAAAAATCGTAGTTCGGGTTTTAGTTTTAAAGCACAAAAAGATTAACAAATCTGATGCACAGTGTTATTCGAACGTTGATTTTCGATCACACAGGTCATATATCGGACGGTTTCGGCGAAGACAGAACAATATAATAATATTAATCTCTTTTATGGTCTTGGCATTTGCTTGGTCGGAAAATGGTTAATAAATAATAGTAAATAGTGTAGAATTCATAATTGCGCAATGTCATCAAATTAATTTCGAATCGATCATGTTGAAACAAATCTTTTTTTTTTTCTCTCCTGGGCTCGTTTGACTATGTGTCTTCGAATAACACCGAAGCCTATTGGCTTATTGTGTTTTACCCCATGTTAGTTCATAACACCCACTCTATCACCTTTGTACCTTGTACAAGTTTGTACAGATCCTTGGGTGAGTGGGTTCTATACGTTGTTGGATCAACCTGGGGTTGTCCAAAAAGAGCCTGTCTTTTGCGATCTAGAGCTTCGCATTCGCACAGTATGTATTTGGCCGTTTCTGGTTTCTTGTGACATAGTCGGCACATGAGTTCCCCATTGTACATGCCAATTTTGTTCAAGTGTCCCTTTACTGGGGCGTGCCCAGTCATGAACCCTGTTATCACTTTCAACTGGTTCCTATTCATTAAGAGTAGTTCTCCAGTTCTTTTGGGACATGGTCTGCCTATGAAGGCTTTTCCATGTGCCTGTTTTGGGGTGCTTCCCCAATAGTTGATATGTAGTTCCCGAATCCAGTCATTTAAACAAATCTTAGGTAAGTAAGTCATTTAAAAGTTGTAATTCTGCATACGGACTTTAATTATTATATTTGAATACGACCCTGCTTAGTCAACCATTTAAGCCACGCCCAGTGGGGTCATTTTTAATAAAACGTATCATATGCAAAACAATTGCCTCATGGCATCTCCATTAGTATTATACCTCCATGGAAAAATCAAACAAGTTTTTTGGCGAAAAAGATGTATAGACGTGTACTTGACACATTAATCTTCTAGTATACCAAAAATTTGATTTTAGATTGTTACTGTTACTTGTTGCTATTAATAAAAATCTTTAAAACCCTCTCCTGTAAAGTTGTGAAAATCCAGTTACGCCACTTAGTGAAGTTAAGACATGTCAATTAAAAAAATGTTTCTACCGATTTTTCTTTGATGACCAATAAATGCAAAACAGTGTTGCCATTAGAGTCCTGAGCATCTGGATCAGCACCTCTGGCCAATATTAATCTGAAACTTTCTTCTTGGCCCAGACAAGCTGCAAAAGTTAGAGGGTATTCACCCCAGTAAACGTATCTGCAATAAACAATTTAAAATGTATCAAACAAAATTAACAATTTGATTTCAAATTCTATTAAAATACGTTTTGGTGTTCCTCAAGGAAGTCACTGTGGACCTTTACTATTTATTCTATTTATAAATATATTGTTTAGAAATAGTATATTACATTACGAGTGTGGAAAGTGACATTTTTCTCACGAGTGTCGCACGAGGCACAAGCCGAGTGCGACTATCACACGAGTGTGGAAAATCACTTTTCACACAAGTGATGTACAATATTTTTCCTACGACCACAAAATAATATCATCAAAAAATGTAAAACCAAGGTTATTATTACTATAATAATTAAAATGTTTTTAAAAAAATGATCAACAATAAATATATTTATTCAATTTTCATATTTTCATATTTCTAAACAAAAAAAAAAACCTAAAAAAAAAATAAAAAAAACAAAAAAATCTGACTCCCCAGGATTTGAACGCGGTCGCTCACCAGGTCTCAAATTGCAAATTAGATAAGTTCGACGTCCTAACCAACTGAGCTAATAGCCCTTGTGTCAATTGAATGATCTAATCGGTTATGTATTTAACCAGAATAAAGAGCAAACATTATTTTAAAATTATTTTAATAATAATTGTTAAAGATAAATATCTAGGATCTAATTTACAACAATTTCAATAATTTAACAATCATATCGATTTTAGTATTAATATGGACATTACATAGATCAAAATAGAAATTAGGTGTTTGACCTTTTGTGACAGCTACTGCGGATAGTAACATATTCGTACACGAGTGGAAAGTAAATTCTTATTCATTCGCGTGTGATATAGGGCACTTTCCAAAGGACTATATAGTGTGATATGTGTCACTTTCCTAAGTGGTCGAAGGAAAAAGAACTTACCCTTCATAATTAGTTGTTTGACATACGTTCACCCATTCATGATCTAAAGAATCAGATCTTGAGAATTTTTGATCTTCAGGGCACATAAAATTTCCGAAACATCGTTCATGGATGTTTACATTGGCGTCAAGAAGGAATCTAACCATCGATGGGTCTTCATTCACAATAGCTATGTGTAAAACATTTTCTCCTAAAACAAATAAACAATAAAATAATTTTGTATGCCAAAATTTGATTATTTATACAATAGCTTTGTTCGCGGTAAGAATCCTGAACCGAATTATTACTAATAGTAACAATTGTCTATACCTGAAACACCGATATATAATAGGGATCGCACGCGCAGTAAAAATTCAGAATTGATAATGAATCAGGCATGCGCCCAAAGTATGAATTAGTAATTCTGAATCAGTTCAGGATTGTTACCGCGAACAAAGCTATAATTCCCTCCGAGCAATTACTACTAGAGGGAGTCTTCCCCCCTACCCCCGCGCTAAATTTTGTTAGCAACATCTACTCCCCCCGAGAAGGGAAATACCTCTTCTGTAATTGGCTTATTTAATCAGCGTTGCCAAGTTTGACAGTGATGTTGTGATCTCGTTCTGACACATGTCAATTATTGATTTGTATTTTACGAAAAATATAATTATTTATAGCCTTGTAAGGGTTTTAAATGTATATTGAAGATTTATTATCTGTAATAATATGGTGAAAACATGCTTTATGTGTAAAAGACCTGTTGAAAATGCTTCTTCAAGATTATATCATAGGTAAGTACAAATACAACTTAATTACCAGAGGCGGTGCATTAGGCAATCACCTTTAATTTGCAATTGAACTTTCTTATTTTCGAAAAAGTAAAATTAAGAGGGAATAAATCCCAGCTAAGTTCGTCTTCATCTGTATCATAATGATTATAGTAAAGGTTTAACAGAGAGGTTAATTACTTATTATTTTAATATCACATCTTTGTAAAGTTTATTGTTATTTTTTTTAGGTTTCCTTTTCTTGATATGAGAAAGAAATACATGGTTCCAAAATTTAAGAATTTAACAAGTGACCACCTGAATACCTTTTTATGCTAATGAACATTTTTATTATAGACCTCAGGGGAGGAAAATAATAAATAAAAATGCAATTTCGACGAAAGAAGTATAATAATCAATCCTGTCACTACTTCTACACTATATTCATCTGCTACTAAAATACTAAAACAGCAAGTAAGTAGAGAAACTTAAGTTTATTTCAAAAAGAATGTTTAAGGAAAAAGGCATAGCCATTTTTTTGTTGACACTTTTTTTTAACTAATCTAAAAGACTAATTTTGTGTATTGTTTAAATTTTCATTTTTTGTACTTAATTTGTTTTAGGTTTAAACAAAATCAACTTCTAAGAATATCCCAAAAGAGCTAATAAAAATACAAAAGTAAAATATCTATAAACATACAAAACAAACTAAACTCTAATTTTACCCAAAATATTTTCGTTGTTGGTTATTTGTTTTTTTTTCGTCAAATATTCAATTTTAATGCCCAAACTCTATTACAAATCCCATTGGAAAACACATATTCTAAACCTTGTAAACGTGGAAATATACTTCCATACTTATCGCAGAAAATATTCCACCGGATATGTTGAAAATGCCAAAACTGAATTTCCATAGCAAAATAAAATTTTCCCATAGGAATTAAAGTCAAAAATTTTACCCTAGGTAGTTATTTCATTTTTGCTCTATTTAGGATCTACATGATAATGATTGAAACATTTTACCTCTTATGCGGAATATTATTTCGACTAGGCTTAGTCCTAGATTATTAAATTTTTGCCATTATTTGCAATTTTAAATTCGAATTGCTTATCTTCTGAAAGTATTCAAATGTAGGTAATATATCTATAGTCTATTTTTATGTATGAGAGAGTATTAAAATAATAAAGCGTTCGTAATCCATAGGCGTAACACTTCTTTTAGTAGACAGTTAAAATATTTTTTGAAGTTATTCCTCGAGTATACACTTATATTTTCACCTAATTAACCTGCTTATAACTTCTAAACAGCTGAAGGTAAAAAAGTGCAATTTTTTCTAAAATGTTTTATTTTTCCACAAGGTATGTTAAGAACATTGTGTCAAAAGGGTTATGTAAGGTATAAGGGTTTAAACTTTGACTTTTAAACAACGTTTCGTTCATAAATAATAATTTTAATATAAAAACTACTTCTTACCTACAAATCCAAATCAGAATCGAAATCAGAAGATGAACTGTCGCAACCAATATTTACAATGAGTGGCTCGATCATTTCATCAGTAATATTGTCCAACTTCCACATTTTCTCTTCTTTAATCGTATGATTTACTGCCTTTTCCCAGTTTTCAGGCTTCACATTATTTACAGCCTCCAAAAACAACTGTTTAACATCACTCATTTTAAAAGAATTATTTTTTCTTGAAACTTCTCCCTTTATCTGTGCCCATATCAGTTCAATCGGGTTTACTTCGCAATGATATGGTGGTGATCTAACCATCGTCATCCCACGATTTTTTGCAATTTCATCAATTTCATATTTTTTGAATTTCTCTTTATGAAGGGAACACAAATGATACAGCTCTTTTCTCACAGAACCAGGATGGAACTTAATATTCTTTGAATTTAGCCAATTCTGTAAATCTTTTTTTAACCACTTGGTTGTGGGCATTTTTTCTATAAGTCTCGAGTGATAACTTGCATTATCCATTACTACTATGCAGTTCTGAGGAAGAAGATCTATAATTTGTTCGAACCACTCTTTAAAGACATCAGCATTCATGTCCTCATGGTAGTCACCGGTACGAGTAGATTCAAAAGTCAATAAACCACCTTTAACAAAACCGTTTGAACTACCGATGTGTACTATTATTAGTCTGCGCCCCTTTCCTGATGGTGGATTTAAACCAGTAGATAAATTACTTAAATAAGCCTGTCTTCGACTTGTAACAGTTTCATCTTGCCAAAATTTATTTGGTTTATGTCCCTCGTTGGTCCATGTTTCATCTAAATAAAATATATTTCTTCTTTGGTTTCTCATTTCTTTTATAGTCCTTAGGTAATTTCTTCTCCATACTACAATGTCGCTTCTTTCTATTAAAATAGACTTTCTGGAATGCTTTTTCCATAGAAAATTTATTTCTTTTAAAAGTTTCCATAGTGTTCTTCGACTCATTTCAGGATAATCCTTATCATCTCGAACCGTGGCAAGAACTTTGTCTACTGTCGGAAATTCTTTTCTAAAGAAGAACGCATGCACTTTCCTTCGAAGTCTTTCTTTCAAAAGATTTTCTAATTGAAATTTTGGTTTTCCTGGAGCTTTACGTGCTGTTTGAAACTCGCCATATTTCTCTTCTTTAACAACTCTGTAAATCGTAGATTTCCCAACACCAAGCTTACTACTAACTAATTCCACTAATTCAACACTTTTACATAAATGTTTGTCTGTAAATGATTTAAAACAATTAAATATTAATGTTTTTTTATTAACTGTTAAAGGACCGATTTTTTGTCGTTTACGCGGCCCTTCCAAATGTTCCATGATCACACTAGAATTCACACTGCATCTTGCAAGTTGCAACTAAACGACATTTAGTTAACTGTCAAGGATACACAACTTGGACCTCCTTACTAAATGGAAAACCTATAATCGCATTTTCGGTGAAATTTGTTTGGAAGATATTTATATACTTATAATTCGATTACTGTAAGAAATTCTTGGAATTAAAATAAAACAAAATTGGCAAATAGGTACTTATTGAAAATAATCTTAAGATACGGCTATGTAATCTTTAATACACAGGGCTTTTGGCCTGTCCAAACCTTTTTCTATTGTTCTGTACAGCTTATGTTTATAAAGGACCAATAAAAGACCCAAAACTTGTAATAGCTCAGGTACATTTATTACAATTTTAGGAAATATTTAGATTATTCTGTAAAAATATTTAAAATGACCGTACTAAGTTTTGCATTAGAAATGCTGTTTTATTACTCTCTCATACATAAAAATAGACTATACATGGTGTCCGTTATAGGTAATTTATTTATATTTGCTAGATAGGTCCTCTGTTTCCATTTTTATTTTTTTCATTTCATTTCATTAATCTAAAATTACAGGGCTTTTCCTTGCCTAAAATTAAAAATAAAAGAAATTTGGTCAAAACGTTTTACAAAAAAGCCGATGTTGTTTTACTAATAACAGTTTACTTTCACACTTATTTTAGATGTCGATGACCGCATGAAAAGTGTTACATCATAATTGCACATAAAAGCTGTTTATTAAAAAAAAAATTAATATGTTTATAACGGTCAAAGAGTTTTCTTCGCAACTTTAAGTTACTAATAAAAGTTTATATTAACTTTTTATTTTAGAATAAATTTTGCTTATATTTCAAATACATAGGGTGATTCACAAGGAATGGGTAATATTTTATCATGGTTCCAAAATTTAAGAATTTAACAAGTGACCACCTGAATACCTTTTTATGCTAATGAACATTTTTATTATAGACCTCAGGGGAGGAAAATAATAAATAAAAATGCAATTTCGACGAAAGAAGTATAATAATCAATCCTGTCACTACTTCTACACTATATTCATCTGCTACTAAAATACTAAAACAGCAAGTAAGTAGAGAAACTTAAGTTTATTTCAAAAAGAATGTTTAAGGAAAAAGGCATAGCCATTTTTTTGTTGACACTTTTTTTTTAACGAATCTAAAAGACTAATTTTGTGTATTGTTTAAATTTTCATTTTTTGTACTTAATTTGTTTTAGGTTTAAACAAAATCAACTTCTAAGAATATCCCAAAAGAGCTAAGGAAGGTTTTAAAATTCTTAAGAAAACTATTCAGAGCCAGAAACATAAAATAGTCTTCCTGTCCAAAATATAAATAGGTATAAATATTTAGATATTATGAGTGATTTTTTATTCTATAAATAGAACATAATTTGCTTCTAAATCACTACCTAATGAACTATATTATATAGTACAAAACTAAACAAGAATATCACATTATTCATGTTTTTTTTATTTCCTTAAAAACGTCCCAAAAAAAGTGAATATTTATTATTGGAGTTTACATCGTTATGCTAAAACAATACTAGAATAACTTAAATAATGTGGATTTTGACTATTTTGAGTTATGCAGATCATTATGATCTAAAAAAATGTTTGTCTGGTGCTATAGTCAGGTATAAAAACATTCATTTATTTAAACACAGTTGCAATGTACATTTTATTTAGTTTTTAAGTTAAAACCTCTTAGGACATCCTGAAATTACTTTTTTCGTTTGATGTGAGATTAATTATTCTACATTTTTGTTGGTGAAATAGGATATATTAAGATGTCTTACTGTTTTCTCTGATTATCTAAAAAGTTAGAACAATATACAAAGACTGTTATAACAAAAAAGAGATATACCTTTACTTAAACACACAATTAGTCAGTTCATTTGTACGGTAATTTAAAGCAGAAATCCAGAAAACTTTAAAAACGTGTTTAAATGTGTTCTTACTATAACAATGACATAATTATTAAAAAAACTTGGCACAATAACATTGACGATAGGTTTTTATAATATATATTATACAAATCACAACGAATTACACAAAATGACATTATTAATAATTTAATAATAAAAAAGTTAAGTACAATGATGACATTAAAAGTTGAGTTTCTCGAAATAATTTTTTTAAATTGTCTCAGTACCTACCTAGAATTTTAGTAAAATTAGCAAATTTTTTTAGTTTTTTTTTTACAATTAAAACGTTTGGACAATGTGTGTTTTTATAGATAAATGATACGCCACTGAACAAGAAGGATGTTTACCTTCCCCTTTGTACCCGCTTCCTCACTTCCTCCACAGATGTTGCTAACACAACAATCGCCTACAAACTCGTTTTCACGCTCCCTCTATTAGTAATTGCTCGGAGATAATTCCCCTCACCGTAATACTCGTCTGCCATATATATATCGTTGATTAATCTTGGATAAAATCGTAATAATCTTTTAGCTAGATCAGCATGTAAAGATGTTGCGTTAAGAAGACAAAGATGTAGAAGTGTTTCACCAACAGCTCCTCTGTCTCTGATCCTCCAACAAAGATGACGATATAAATGTGGATCTAATAAGAAAATAAGTGACTAATAAAGAATAATTTAAGAATCTAAATAACTAATACTTTTTTGATATTCCTCCTCTGGTATATCAGGACCTTCGTCATCAATTTCAAAATCTTCTGGGTTCTCCATAGCTTTTAGTTGAGGTAGCTGAAAGAATATAAAAGTAATCAAAATTTTATTAACAAAACAACTACTGCTTACCAATTTGTATCTTGCTCTTTCTTTATTTCTTAAAAGTACCAGTTGAGATATCGGAATATATTTGCCAGCGCCTCTGTTATATAAAAATGGTTCGACCTACAAATTTAAATAGGTAAATAGGTACAGTACCTATGACAGATATAGCTGAACAAAGTCGCATGCCCAGTAAATATGCCCGGTTTTTAGAGGTGGTCACTTTTGTGTCAATACATTAGACTCGAAGTTGTCTATTTTGAGATATACTAAGGAGGAAACTTAAAAATAAACCTTTTCAAATAGATTTTCATAAAGTGCAAGAAGGGGTATAGTTGCATTGAGAAGTAGAGAGAGAGAGAGAGATATGCTTTATTGTCGTAAAAAAATTTACAAAAATTTTATAGACAAAGCGTGTAACTTAAATACTAAACATATTATAAAAATAACTAAACAGCAGAAAAAACAAACAGAAACAAACAGACAAAATAGGAATAACAATTGCAATGGATATGCAATATCCGTCATTATAATTATTCTAATTTAATTTTAAATTTAAATTTAAATTTAAATTTAAATTTAAACTTTAATATTTAATTATTTAATTAATGCCATTGTATGTGGAACTCAAATGTCTAAGGTACGTTATAAAATTCTGCTACTGTGTAATATGGTCTTTCTAGAAGAAAAGCTTTAGCCAGTCTTCGGAACTTATCGTATGTATTTATAGATTTTAATTGCATCGGAAGGTTATTATACAATTTTTTGGCATTGTAGGTAATGGAATGTTTTAATAGGTCAGAAGCGGGAATTGTTAAATAAACATCAGTCTCTAAATTTCTTGTAGGATATCTACGAGTCGGTCTTTCGGATAAATTTTGAATGTGCTTGCGAACTAAGCAGACGGATTCGAAAATAAATAGAGCAGGAAGGGTTAGAATTTTGAAATTTTTGAAGTAATTTTCGCAATGTGTCCTACTACTTAAACCAAATACATAGCGGATTGCTCTTTTTTGCAGTTTAAAAATAGATTCGAAAAGGTATAAGCTACAAGAACCCCAGAAAGGTAAACCATAGCGAAGGTGAGATTCGAATAAGGAAAAGTAGGTTATTAATGCAGTAGAAGGAGTCAGCTCTTTAGAAACCGATTTAATAGCAAAACATGCGGAGGATAATTTTTTTGCTAAGGTATCTATATGAGCAGACCATTTTAGAGAATCGTCTATATAAAGACCTAAAAACTTGATTGAAGTCACCGTTTGAATCAGATTATTGTTTAAAGTTATAGGTTGTAAAGTACCTCTGTAAGACAATGCTACAGTTTTACTGGTGTTGAAACAAAGTCCATTCGAATCAGACCAGGACTTAATAGTCACTAGATCTTCACTTTTGATAGATTGTAATGTCTGCATGTTAGAATTATTCCAGGTTACACTGGTGTCATCAGCAAATAAAGTAAATTCTACCACTTATTCTTAAGTCTGTGATGTCGTTGATGAATAATAAAAACAAAATTGGACCTAATACTGATCCTTGAGGTACTCCACTGCTTATTGCTAGATTTGTAGAATCCTCACCATTCTCCCGCACCTGTTGATTTCTATTTTCTAGGTAAGTTTTAAACCATTGTAAAGGAGAACCCCGTATGCCATAAATTTGTAACTTATTAATTAAAATATCATGATTTACACAATCGAAGGCCTTTGCGAAGTCACAAAATACTGAAGCGGTGAAAAGTTTATCATTAAGTGATGTGTATATTTCATTAAGAACGGAAAACATTGCGTCACTAGTGCATTTTTTAGGTAGAAAGCCATACTGATGAGCTGTGAGGATGTTATGCTTGAAAAGAAAGGGCAAAAGACGATTTTTCATTAGCCGTTCTACTATCTTCGATAAGGTAGGCAATAACGCGATAGGTCTATAGTTACAGGTTTTGGTTTTGTCGCCACCTTTATGAAGTGGGATTATTATAGCTGTTTTTAGACAGTTAGGAAAGAGACCAATTTCAAAGGATTTATTCAGTGAAGTTAAAATGTTGATTACTACATCCGGTATATTTAGAAATATTTTGGTGGACAGGCCATCAATTCCACAGGAAAATTTATTTTGGATGTTGTTTATGGTTTGCACTAGTTCATGCTTGTCTACTGGTCTTAGGAAGAAACTTTCAGTGATCCTTTTAGTAGGTAGGAGGAAGGAGAGAGCATTCTGACTCGGAGCTATGTTAGATTTGATATTTTTACTTACATTTACGAAATAATTGTTTAGTTCATCTGGGCTAGGATTTACGCTGTTTGAAGAACGGGTTTTATTCCTTAAGTCATTTATTATAGACCAGGTTTCTTTGGAGGAGTTTTTAGCTCTTGCGATGCGATTTTTGTAATAGTTTTTCTTAGCAGATTTGGTGATTTTCCGATACAATATTCTGTAGTTGTTGATATAGTTTAATATTAGGGGATTATCTGTGTACTTTTTAATATACATGAGTGACCTCATATTTTTAGATGATGTTCTTATTCCTTTAGTTGTCCAAGATTTATGACATTTAGTTTTAATGGGGCGAAGGGGGAAAGCTGTATTGAAACACATAATTATTTTATTTAAGAAGTCTAAAAATTTAGAGTCAATATCTTCAGAAAGACCATTCCAATCAGTAGTTAGACATAAATTATAGAAATTTTTGAAATTATGCTTAGAGAAAATTCTACCTAGCTGACGGACTTTTTTTGGAGCTGTACGGGGTATCAAAAATTTGGCAAATACTGCTTCGTGGTCTGAGAGACCTGAGCTAATTACTTGGTGCTCTACATCAACGGGTTTAAAATCAGAGACTACGTAATCTATAATTGTAGATGTTGTTTCTGTGATTCTAGTTGGAGAATTTACGTGCATAGTGAGACTGAATGATTCAAAAATATTGATCAAAGACTTTTGAGTAGCACATACATTAGCAAAGTCAATATTAAAATCGCCGCATAAAATTTTCTTACTTTTTATAGGCAATGCGTCAAGTAGATTAAGAAGATTCTCTAGAAAGAGGTGAACATTTGATTTAGGTGTTCTATAAATACAAATAATAAACAAATCAATGTTTTTGTTGTTTACAATGGAAAATTCGAAGAAATGTTCAGCTTGTAGAAAGTCGTATTTAGATACAGCAGAAAAGTCCTTGTCTAAGGATAAAATTAGAGTTCCACCATGGTCTGTATTACTTCTATCATATCTGCTGACGATAGTATATTTTTCGACAAAAACTGGTTCACCAACTTGTAACCAGTGTTCTGTAATAGCAACTATTTGGGGAAACCCTAACTCTTCCAAAAACAAATACAATTCATCAGTCTTATTCCGTATTGATCGAATATTAATTAGAACCATTCTTAATTTACTGTCGGCATAGCCAGTAAGACTAGTTGGGGATTCTAGTTCCCCAGGACACGTCGTATTAATTAAAAATTTTTCCTAGGTGAATCGGCAGTAAAATAACGATGATTGTACTCCCTTTGCTTCTGCAGGTGTATTCTTCGTTCCGCGGATATATATGCTCTGTAGGTAGAGAGATCGTTATCCACTTCAGCTGAGCCAATACCATATAGATCATGATAATCATAATAAATGGTCCGTAAAGCTCCAGGATCAACAGGCAGTCCCTCAGAGGCTAGAAACACTTTTACACTTGTGTTCGTGTAGCCCTCATGACAGACAGATGATGGTTGGTCATGAAGATAGGCGAGGAAGAGCTTGAGGGACGATAAAATAGCCGGTTCTCTTAGTAGGGAAAATACAATAATTTAAAAGAGCTTGTTTTAGATCCAATTTTTAAACAAAACGTCTACCTTTCTATAATAACTACACAGAAAAAAATCATTGTTAACAAACTTTTACTGATAGCAAATAAAAAGTTGTATAATAATAATATGGGACAAGTAAAATGATACTAAACCAAGGCACCTATTGACATGAACCAAAAACCTAAATGTCGAAAAGTCACTGTTTTAAAAGATAAATGATGTTTTTAAAAAAATCGCTATTGACATTATCCCACAGGGTGTTTTAAAATTAGGGTAAAAAACATCCTTTATATTAACCCTGTATAATAGGTCAAATATTAATGTTTATGAAAATATTGAATATACAAATTAAAATTGATAAAATTGTATACAGTGTGCTAAAAAATTTATCGAAATAACATCAAAAAGAAAAAAATTATAACACTTTCAATAAGATCCAATTTTTTTTGCCTCCAAACATTAGCGTATACCCTCAAAATTGGCGTGGCGAAAATCATAATAATACTCTTCTCCAGGAGCATCACTTTCGTCTTATATTGAATTGAAGTTTCAAGAGGAGGATGATGAAGATCAGGTGGGATCAATATATCAACGGCTACCATCACTGTAAGTTCCACTGGGGAAAAAACAAGGTTGAGGATAACTCCTTTTTGGTTGAGCACTTTATTGGACTGGAAAAGATTGTAAAAAGCGCATATGTTCGAGACGATTTCGATAGCACCTTCTTCCGATAGTGATGAACTGGGATGAGCTGAAGCTGAAGATCAGAAATTTTCAATATCCCATGTTGCTGTAGGTAGATTATAATCGCCAAATATGTAAAAGTGACTGACCGGATGTTGCTCACTTAGCATTAAAAGTTGATTAAAGTGAAGTTGGTATAGATTAGAATGAGATTTAGGAGGTGTATATATACACCGTGTCCCACGTAAGGCGGGCATTACAACTTTATGGAGAATAAATTAATTTGTATTTTCGCCATTTTCTGAGTATACATAATCGAATATGCTCTTTTGAATTAAAATAAAATGAACTCTGTGCAACTTCCGGTTATACCGGAAGTGACCACTAAGTTCGTTATTTTAAAGGGAATACCCCATATTTTTTTTTTAATTTTAGATTCAGCATGAAATTCTGTAAACAACGATACCCCATTTGCCTATTCTAGTTATAGCGGATTTGGCGTTATTCAATTTTTTTCTACATTTTTAGTCGCCGGTAGACATTTTCTTAAAGTCGTCTATCTCAGGTACTATATCTATCAGATACTTAAAATTTTAACCAGAGGTAGTAGATGAGATGTACTTCTTGAGAATATTTAGTTATTCATTATTTGTTGTACGGGGTGTTTGCAAATTATTTTTAAAAATGAAATTTTTTAAACATAAAAAACTTTTTTATTTTAAAGGGAACACCCTATATATTTTTTAAATTTAGGATTCAGCATGAAATTCTGTAAACAATGATACCATATTTGCCTATTCTAATTATAGCGGATTTGGCGTTATTTATTTTTTTTTAATTTTTAGTCGTCGCGCCGGTAGGCATTTTCTTAAAGTCGACTGTCTCAGGTACTATTTCTGTTGGATACTTGAAATTTTAGCCAGAAGTAGTAGATGGGATGTACTTTTAAAAACATTTACAGTTTTCTGCAACAAAATATGTCGTTTAAAAAGTTTAAATTTTTTTAATGATAAGGTACATACTAACTAAAAACAATTTTTATTAAAAGCACATGGTTTAAAAAAATCATTTTATCAAATGTTCAAAATGCCCCCCGTTCGCTTCTAAACATTTTAACAATCTTTTTTCAACATGATTAGTTGTTGCTTTACGAATCATATCACCATCTAACTCGTTAAAGGTATTCCGAACTCTTTGCTCTAATTCTTCTTTAGTATTAATTTGGGTAGAGTACACTAAATTTTTAATATGGCCCCATAAAAAAAATCAACAGGAGTTAGATCTGGCGATCTTGCAGGCCAAAGCCAAGGACCATTTGGACCTATCCATCGGTCTTCAAAGAGTGCTGTAATTTCTTGATTTACATAGTATGTTGAATGTGCTGGGGCACCATCTAACTGGTACCAAAAATTATTATTTGGTAGCTGGTTTAAAATGTCGGCAACTACTTCTCTAAGAATTCTAATGTATCTTTCTGAGGTCAGTCTTTCATTATAAATGTAATAAAAAGCTCTTCCAAAACCGATCACTGCAAACACATTAAAACTAAATTCGTACTGAAATTGTGCTTCACGATAAAAATGTGGATTTTCGTTTGCCCAGAAATAACATTGCTTGCGATTGATGATTCCTTTACGTGCAAATTTCGACTCGTCTGACCACAAAATTTTGTTTAAAATCTCGGGATCTTCTTGAATTCGTACCAATAACCATTCGCATAATTCAGTTCGTCTTATTTGATCACCATCTCGCAACTCATGAACTTTTCTTTGTGCATAGGGATGCCATTTATTTAGTGCTAAAATTCGTTGTATTGACCCTCGACTAATATTTAAATTATCTTGAGCCATTCTAATGGAGGCGTGAGGATACGCAGTAAAATACCCTAATACGTTAATTAGATTAACTTCTTCATCTCGGACATAACGTTGACGGTTTCTTCCCGGGTTTTGTTTAAAATTATTCAAAAAGTTAGCTTCGATTCTATCAAATTTCTGTCTGTTCATTGGTGGTAAATGAGGGTATCGTTCATTAAACATGCGGCAGGTTCTACTTTTGATTCGATTACATTCTCCATGAATGTAAAATAAATTAAGAATATCTTGGTTGGTATATTCTTCAATATTTTCCATATTTTGAACGCAAATACACAACTTAAATACATAGAAATATGACAATTCAGTTTGTTGACAGATTGTTGTTTAGCATATTTCCACGGCATACTAAGATAAAAAATTAAAATGTAAAACTATACTATATTATGTAGGTGCATGCGTAAAATTTAAATTTTCTTAAAATTGGCGAGAGATAATTATAGGGAATTAATAGTGCAAATGAAGATCAATGAAGAATAATTTTCTGAACAAAATGAAATAAAAATATACAGGATTTTCCATTTAAAATAAAAAAAAATTTCATGTTTAAAATATTTATTTTTTAAAATAATTTCCAAACACACAGTCGAACAAACGATGTACAAGTAAATTTAAAAAAGCAAATGTCTGCCGGCATATAAAAGTTTATAAAAAACTGAATAACGCCAAATACACTATAATTAGAATAGGCGAATGGGGTATCATTGTTTACAGAATTTCATGCTGAATCTAAAATTTAAAAAATATATAGGGTGTTCAATTTAAAATAAAAAAAGTTTTTTATGTTTAAAAAATTTCATTTTTAAAAATAATTTGCAAACACCCCGTACAACAAATAATTAATAACTAAATATTCTCAAGAAGTACATCCCATCTACTACCTCTGGTTAAAATTTTAAGTATCTGATAGATATAGTACCTGAGATAGACGACTTTAAGAAAATGTCTACCGGCGACTAAAAATGTAGAAAAAAATTGAATAACGCCAAATCCGCTATAACTAGAATAGGCAAATGGGGTATCGTTGTTTACAGAATTTCATGCTGAATCTAAAATTAAAAAAAAATATGGGGTATTCCCTTTAAAATAACGAAGTTAGTGGTCACTTCCGGTATAACCGGAAGTTGCACAGAGTTCATTTTATTTTAATTCAAAAGAGCATATTCGATTATGTATACTCAGAAAATGGCGAAAATACAAATTAATTTATTCTCCATAAAGTTGTAATGCCCGCCTTACGTGGGACACGGTGTATATATGGCTCCTAAAATATATTTGCAGTTTCTGTAGTCCAAGTGAATAAACAGTTGCTCAATAGATGGGTTAGAGTTGATGATACTCGAGGAGAACGTTTTCCTAACATCTATTAAAACACCTCCACTTCTGCTAAAGATACTGGACTGGGGGGAACGATCCTGTCTATAGATGTAACATTTGTAACATTGAGACATAGTTTTGTTCGAAGACCTCTAACGTTCTGGTAATATTGACATATTGACGTATTGTTGACAGTGTCCAGAGTTTTCCTTTGGTTAGGAGTTTGGTCCAGACTATTAGTAAATGAATAAAAGTCGATATTTGTTATCAGGAACAGGTTTTTTGTGGATAGTTTTTGCTTATAATTGATGGATAAACGCAGAGAATAAATTAACTAATACTAATAGCACAAGAATAAATAATAACCAGAAGGATATCTCCGATCACGTGATCTTTTAGGGTTCGTGACCTTCAAGCACACCTACACCGATATTCTACACCAAAACTTTCAGTGCAGTAGCAACCGGCACGGGCGGTGGTATCGAAATCGTGAATTTATAATTATTATTATTGTTGTTCCTGTTATTTTGCTTAAATATTTTTATCGTTGTACTTAGGGTATATATTAATAATAGTATATTATGTAACGATCATGTATTAATAGCCATTACATAAGAGTTGCATACCCTGTTTTTTCTACGACCAAAAACCAGTTTTTCAATCGAAAATAGATTAATTTAAAAAATTATAATGCTTTTAATCCCTCAAAACCTTAGATAATCTTATTTGTTACGACTGCTTATTTAGACAACTATAATGTTTACATGCTGGTTAGCAAGAACAACGACGCAATTAAAAGTAGTCGATTTAACAGTATTTATTTATTTATTTATTTATTTATTTATTTATTTATAAGTAATATACAAAAATACCTGTTTTAAGGATCAAAATGTTTCTTTTTTGATCTACAAAACTAAATTATCTCTAATATTTTCTTGATATGATACATTTTAGGTAATTTCCAGAATTTAAAACCAATGCCAGGTAGTAATGACCTATAAAAAGTGAATTATCTGTAATAATTGCTTGTTATGATACACTTTAGGTAATTTTTGACATTTCTATATTTAATCTCCAATTCTAGCAAGGGTGGTGTTGGTGTTTAATAGGTTCGGAGAGCCCTTCTTATTTTTGGAACGTATTAAAACCGTTAAATCTTAGTAGCATTAGTTTATTACACACTTAACAACTTTACTAACAAAATAACATTACATTTGACAAAGAAAATACGGTAAATAAATGAATATCAAAGGCAAAAACACAAGATATAGTACTGATTGCTTTTCCGACAAGAATTGACCTGAGACTACAAAACGCGGTAAAATATACACTGTCATCTATCTCTTTCGATTACAATATCAATCTTTAATGATGTCCAAGGGTAGGCAACTTTATATACACATGTGTATGTTGGGTTGCCGTAATAGTAGAGCATTTCACAATATCTTTCTGAAATTTCTCTAATTATACCCTTAATATTCATACATACATTTGCGAGGAATATTCAAAGGCCTATCAAAATTTGGACGATACATCTTTATTTTGTTATTATAAAGCTTATAACAGCTCCAATCTAGATTTATTTGGTAACTTAAACATGCCACACAATGATTTTGTAAAATTTATCTCCTTTTTAGATGTAATATTTCAAATTAATTTTGAAACTATTATTATACACAAAAATGTAATCGATACGAAATACAAGTTTTTCACATCCATGTGAAAAATGTCCACATAATTATTTAATAAAATTATTATTCGGTAGAGTAAGATTATTTTATACTCTTAAATGTATATATATATATATATATATATATATATATATATATATATATATATATATATATATATATATATAAATCTTTTATTTACCTATATTTGTAATGTATGAACTTAAAAAATAAATCAATAGCTACCCAATTTCTTTTTTATTTTCCTGACCTCTTTTTCGGTGCGCCTATGGAATGGTATCAACTACAAAGGAATTAAATGAGAGATATCCTTCTGGTTATTATTTATTCTAGTTGCACTTTCTACAGATGTTTGGCAATGGCAAATTTATGAAGGACTTGAAGAAAAACTTACAGGATTTTACCCAGTCAAAAAACGACAATTTTAGACGTTTATAATCACTTTAAAACAGTAACTTTTTAGAATTAATATTTCAATTGACGAACGTTCAAATAAAAAATGATAAGAAAACTCAAATTTCTTAGTTTAATCAAATTGCAATCAAATTTTTATCTACGTACGACTTTATTTGGTCTAGTTACATACATTTATTCAATTGAAAAACATAAAAAAATTGATGCCCCTAAATGTCGGCAACACGTTATACAATTTTTCAAAAAATAAGTCGCGTTTTCTTAAAATAAACGTCTTGTAATGTATATTGTCAATTTATGTAACAAAGTATTATTGTATTCGAACATTTTCTCAACTTTACCTACGAATATGTCTGTTATTTACAACTCCTTGTTATATAATATACTATTACGTAATCAAAAACTTTCTCTTCGTCGCGGCTTTTTCTATTCTTGTCTATCTGTACCTACATAACGGATTTCTAATAAGAAACTATATGCATCTACTCTATTTTACCTTTGTTTTTATAGCGTGATCTATTTCAGCATACTGCTTGTTTTGAGTGGCTCTTTTCATAAGTTCTACTAGTAATCCGCCACCTGTAATGTTTAAACCCCAATTAAACGTAAAAAGCCGTCGAAAACTGTAGGTCGACAAAAAAACAATGATAGCAATTAATACGTACCTTTTAAATCGCATAACTTATAAATAGGTTGCAAAGCTGCTCCTGCCTGCTTTTTCACCCCGCTGGTGACGTTGCTTTCGGTATTTCCCATGTTTCACGAAACCAAAACACTTTTCCTCTCCGAAATTTCTTCTTCTTTATTTAGATAATTTACTTTTTAGGGTTTTGATGATCTTTTTAATCATAAACCCGAGTTTTTGCGTTATAAACATTTTTTTACCGTTTTGACTTCGTTCAAAGTGGGATTATTGATAAAACTTGGTATAAGTTTGATCAATATTTTAGGTTATGTCCTTACCAAATAGCACATTGGTATACGAGGTATATTATGTAGGTGAATAAAAAAATTTATCACTGTTTCATATCCAAAAAGTTTATACAAATATTGTGTAACGGTAACCACGTTTGGTGATTATTGAGCGATCTTTCACAAACACACGTTCTATCAATTATTGTAGTATCTTAATAAGAGCGATGAATGATAGTACATTAATAAACGACATAAATGAAAATGTTATTAATAAGATTGAGTAATAGTAGTGTTTTTTTAGCGATTAATTATATCGTATAATATCGCTTATTAATAAGATCCAATAGTCTTGCATTAATAAGATTTATTAAATTATTAATGTATATTAATAGCTATGAATTAACAAGGGCGATTAATGGTCGTGTATTAATGATAAACAGTGATTAATGACCTCTTATTAATAATATTTATCAATGGTCGTGTATTTATAAGAGCTATTAATGATGGTGTATTAATAAGAGCGATCAATTAACCTATATTAATAACAGCGATTGATAGTTGTGTATTTTTATTAGCGATTAATGATCGTATACTAACAAGAGCGATTAATGATCGATTTAATAAAATCGAATGGTCGTGCATTAATGACAGTATGTTTATTTTTAAGATTTACTAATCTAAAATTAATGATCGCTTATTAATAAGATATAATGGTCGTGTATTAATAAGGTTTATTAAATGATTAATGATGGTCTTATAATAAAGTCAATGTATATTAAAGTCTGTGAATTAATAATGGCGATTAATGGCCGTGTATTGTTAACGACAATTAATGATAATATATTAATAACAGTGATTAAAGATCTCTTATTAATAATATGTTCGTGTATTTATAAAAGCTATTAATGACGGCGTATTAATAAAAGCGATCAATTAACTTATATTAATAACAGCGACTAATAGTCGTGTAATTTTATTAATGATTAATGATCGTACAAGAGCTATTAATGATCGATTTAATAAGATCCAATGGTCGTGCATTAATACCAGCTATTAATGATGATATATTAGTTAATAAGATTTACTGATGGTTTATTAATAAAATCAATTAATGTATATTAATAAGAACGATTAATGATCGCTTATTACTAAGATCCTATGGTCGTGCATTAATAAGATTTAGTAAATTATTAATGATGGTCTAATAATAAAAATCAATGTATATTAAAGGCTGTGAATTAATAAGGGCGATAAATGATCGTGTATTTTTAAAAGCAATTAATGAGATAATATATTAGTAACAGTGATTATGATCTCTCATTAATAATATTTATCAATGATCGTGTATTTATAAGAGCTATTAATGATGGTGTATTAATAAAAGCGATTAATTAACTTATATTAATAACAGCGATTGATAGTTGTGTATTTTTAATAGCGATTAATGATCGTATACTAATAAGAGCGATTAATGATCGTTTTAGTAAGTTCCAATGGTCGTGTATTAATGAGAGCTACAGTATGTTAATTTTTAAGATTTATTAATGTAAGATTAATGATCGCTTATTAATAAGATATAATGGTCGTGTATTAATAAGGTTTATTAAATTATTAATGATGGTCTAATAATAAAATCAATATATATTAAAGGCTGTGAATTAATAAGGGCGATAAATGATCGTGTATTTTTAAAAGCAATTAATGAGATAATATATTAGTAACAGTGATTATGATCTCTCATTAATAATATTTATCAATGATCGTCTATTTATAAGAGCTATTAATGATGGTGTATTAATAAAAGCGATTAATTAACTTATATTAATAACAGCGATTGATAGTTGTGTATTTTTAATAGCGATTAATGATCGTATACTAATAAGAGCGATTAATGATCGTTTTAATAAGTTCCAATGGTCGTGTATTAATGAGAGCTACAGTATGTTAATTTTTAAGATTTATTAATGTAAGATTAATGATCGCTTATTAATAAGATATAATGGTCGTGTATTAATAAGGTTTATTAAATTATTAATGATGGTCTAATAATAAAATCAATATATATTAAAGGCTGTGAATTAATAAGTGCGATTAATGGTTGTGTATTTTTAATGGCAATTAATGATAATATATTAATAACAGCGATTAATAATCTGTTATTAATAATTATCAATGATCGTGTATTTATAAGAGAAATTAATGATGGTGTATTAATAAGAGCGATCAATTAACCTATATTAATAACAGCGATTGATAGTTGTGTATTTTTATTAGCGAATAATGATCGATTTAATAAGATCGAATGGCCGTGCATTAATAAGAGCCATTAATGACGGTATATTAATAAATAAGATTTACTGATGGTTTAATAATAAAATCAATTAATGTATATTAATAAGAGCGATTAATGATCGTTTATTAATAGGATCCAATGGTTGTGTATTAATTAGATTTATTAAATTATTAATAATGGTCTAATAATAAAATCAATGTATAATAAAGGCTATGAATTAATAAGGGCGATTAATGTATTTTTTAACGGCAATTAATGATAATATATTAATAAACAGTGATTAAGGATCTCTTATTAATAATATTTATCAATGGTCGTGTATTTATAATAGCTATTAATGATTAATAAAAGCGGTAAATTAACTTATATTAATAACGGCGATTAATAGTCATGTATTTTTAATAACGATTAATGATTGATTTAATAAGATCCAATGGTCGTGCATTAATAAGAGCTATAATGACTGTATATTAATAAGATTTATTGATGGTTTATTAATAAAATCAATTAATGTATATTAATAAGAGCGATTAATGATCGCTTATTAATAAGATCCATTAATGATCGTGTATTAAGAGATATTAATGATGGTGTATCAGATTTGTGCCGCAGGTTTCTAAAGCGCTTGCATCCATTTTGGAGCAATTTTGTGGTTGAAAGATATCCGGTTTCGAATCCTACAGAAGACCATGTGAATTTATTTGCATGGTTTTCTATAAGATTTGATTGATGTACTAGGAAATTCAATTTCCGTTGATATGACATCCAGATTATAAAAATCGTCATACGTTAGTTTCGTTGATGATGATTGGGGTTTTCCTCACCTGTAAGTCACGCCACGGTAAATAATAGTAATCGCTGTCCCTTCCTCTACACAAATCACTCAGTCGGTTTCAGGGGTTGAATTATGAAGATAATTATTATTAACAGCGATTAATGATCATATATTAATAAGTGCAATACGTTAATAAGATTTTAATGATGGTATATTAATAAAATAAATTAACATACATTAAGCAAGTAAGTAATGGTCGTGTATTAATTAAGGTGATCAATAGTCGTATTTTAATAACGACAATTATTGTAGGAAGATAATTATTATTATTAACAGCGATTAATAATCATATATTAATAAGTGCAAATAATGATCACTTATTAATAAGCGCAATACGTTAATAAGATTTATTAATGATGGTATATTAATAAAATAAATTACGTATATTAAAGCAAGTGAGTAATGGTCGTGTATTAATTAGGGTGATCAATAGTTGTATTCTAATAACAATTAATTATTGTAGGAAGAGAATTGATATTATTAACAGCGATTAATGATCATATATTAATAGTTGCAAATAATGAGCACTTATTAAAAGACGCAATATGTTAATAAGATTTATTAATGATGATATATTAATAAAATTAATTAACGTACATTAAAGCAAGCGAGTAATGGTCGTGTATTAATTAAGGTGATCAATAGTCGTATTTTAATAACGACAATTATTGTAGGAAGATAATTATTATTATTATTAACAGCGATTAATGATTATATATTAATAAGTGCAAATAATGATCACTTATTAATAAGCGCAATACGTTAATAAGATTTATTAATGATGGTATATTAATAAAATAAATTACGTATATTAAAGCAAGTGAGCAATGGTCGTGTATTAATTAGGGTGATCAATAGTTGTATTCTAATAACAATTAATTATTGCAGGAAGAGAATTGATATTATTAACAGCGATTAATGATCATATATTAATAGTTGCAAATAATGAGCACTTATTAAAAGACGCAATACGTTAATAAGATTTATTAATGATGATATATTAATAAAATTAATTAACGTACATTAAAGCAAGCGAGTAATGGTCGTGTATTAATTAAGGTGATCAATAGTCGTATTTTAATAACAATTATTGTAGGAAGAGAATTATTATTATTATTATTAACAGCGATTAATGATTATATATTAATAAGTGCAAATAATGATCACTTATTAATAAGCGCAATACGTTAATAAGATTTATTAATGATGGTATATTAATAAAATAAATTACGTATATTAAAGCAAGTGAGTAATGGTCGTGTATTAATTAGGGTGATCAATAGTTGTATTCTAATAACAATTAATTATTGTAGGAAGAGAATTGACATTATTAACAGCGATTAATGATCATATATTAATAGTTGCAAATAATGAGCACTTATTAAAAGACGCAATACGTTAATAAGATTTATTAATGATGATATATTAATAAAATTAATTAACGTACATTAAAGCAAGCGAGTAATGGTCGTGTATTAATTAAGGAGATCAATAGTCGTATTTTAATAACAATTATTGTAGGAAGAGAATTATTATTATTATTATTATTATTATTAACAGCGATTAATGATTATATATTAATAAAGGCAAATAATGATCACTTATTAATAAGCGCAATACGTTAATAAGATTTATTAATGATGGTATATTAATAAAATAAATTACGTATATTAAAGCAAGTGAGTAATGGTCGTGTATTAATTAGGGTGATCAATAGTTGTATTCTAATAACAATTAATTATTGTAGGAAGAGAATTGATATTATTAACAGCGATTAATGATCATATATTAATAGTTGCAAATAATGAGCACTTATTAAAAGACGCAATACGTTAATAAGATTTATTAATGATGATATATTAATAAAATTAATTAACGTACATTAAAGCAAGCGAGTAATGGTCGTGTATTAATTAATGTGATCAATAGTAGTATTTTAATAACAATTATTGTATGAAGAGAATTATTATTATTATTATTATTATTAACAGCGATTAATGATTATATATTAATAAGTGCAAATAATGATCACTTATTAAAAGACGCAATGCGTTAATAAGATTAATAAAATAAATCAGCGTACATTAAAGCAAGCGAGAAATGATCGTGTATTAATTAGAACGACTAATAGTTGTATTTTAATAACGATAATTAATTATTGAATAATAATAAGAGCCATTAATGATCAAAACATTTTATTTATAATTTAAAAAAAGTGTTGTTTTTTAGAACAAAAATTCTAGAAGGAATTAAAATATAAAAATAAAACTAAAAGCTAATAAACAATCAAAATAAAGACAAAATAATTTTTAGATATAATATAACAAATCTACTCAAGATTTTTTAGTTTTTTCTTTTGCAGGTTTCTTCGTTTTGCTGGTACCGGCCGATGCTTTAGCTTTAACTGTCCCACCCTTTTTACTGGTAAGTGCCGCCTCATCTTTTACGGTATCCTTCGTTTTTTTACTTGTTCCAGCCTTTTTGCTAGTACCTGCCGCCTCATTTTTAGTCTTAGATTTAACCTAAAAATATATATAAAAAATTTACAAATCCACATGTAGAGAAGACTTAACCTACTTTGATGAGAGAATCGGAATTGACATCATCATTTTCTTCTATATCGGATTCGGAGACATTCCCATCATCTTCATTATCATCTGCCAGAGAAGCTTTCTTTTTAGAAAATCCAGCACCAGCTGCGTATGGTAACTTTTGACAAGATTTATTGTAAGCTCGTGTAAACGCCGCTTTAATCTATAAAATAGTTCGATTCATAAAACAAATTTTTCAATTTTAGTTCTATATTACCTGAGCAGGTATTTTACTGAACGGATTGGAGCCGTTTTTCCATTGACAAAGTTCTATCAGACTATTCAGATCTTCCCTCAACAAATTGTAGTTTTCCATAACTTTTATGGAGTCGGAAACGCCCTCCAAACCTTGTTTAAGCAAGGGTGTAATTATGGCGTCTCTTAGAGGGACTATATAGTCTAATTTCAAAGCTAAAGAACCGCCGGAAGTGCTAAAAAGTTGATTAAACGTTTTATCATTTTGAATAAGGTAATATGAGAAGAAAAAACTTAGAATTAGAAAACAGAAACGAAAAAGCTGATAGAAATGTTAAAATAGTTTTTTAGCAACAGCTGATCATACTAGACACTCAAGGCGACTCAAATCGTTCTACCGCAACAGTTCCCCGCACTCTCCGCTCTTGACTGCCGATGTTCTCTACAGTACTATAGTTAGTAATCACACAAAAATTTGTTTACCCACTAACATGCATAAATATAAAATTCAATTAAAAACAAATGTGAACAGGGTTAGTCAAAACTCAACTACATTGCTTACATTGAAACAAACAAAACTTTTTGTACTTGCCTCATTCTAGTGTGAGAGTGTAACTCGCTCAAGAGCCTCTTGCGTTTATTGCGAGACGAGTTTTTCCCCAACCAACTAGGAAAATTTATTTTACGAGTAACTTTTCCGGACATATAGTATCCGGGTAACACCGAAGCGTACATAGCTTGACTCTCCAATAGCGCCCAATTATTCGTACTCCTTATTTTCGCGTCTACTAAGTCTCCCACGCTTATCGCGTCCGCCGCTTGAGCTGCCCGTTTTAAAATAGCTTTCCTGAAACGAATTTGATTAACGAATCAATATTTTCGCAAATTTCTACGCTTACTTTGGACAGTTAGGTGTCACTCCCAAATAATTCTCTTGGACAAACAACGGTCCCAAACTGTAATCGTAGAAGAACAGCTTGGATTTGTCAGCTAAACTCATTTTCGGTTCGGTTTCGGTAAATACCGATCTAATAACTTCAAACGGACCTAATACTGTATCTTTCTTTGACTGCTGACATTTATTCTGAACTTGTTCCAATGACGAATTGTTATTTGACGACGCGTACATGGTTAGATGGTTTAAAGTTTGTCGAATGTCGCAGCCTGTACTGGCTATTATTTCACCTACAACGTTTGGGGGTAGGGCGAGACCTTCTTTGAAACAAATCGACATCATTGCGCCCTATGAATGTAAAAAAATCTTTTTATTTTATGAAAAATTACTAAAGAAACTGCTGGAGACTCTGGAGTACATCCTCGACTACGAGTTGTAGGTATGGTAGAAAATTACCCAGAACATGAGGTTAGAAAACATCTTTTCAGGTGAATTAGAATGTCAAATATTAAAAATAGTTCCTGGCAGTCAATTGTTCAGGTTAATAAACTAGTTTAAGAGCGGAATCTTATTGTTCGATTTCCAGGGTTGCCCATGAATTAAATCAGTGTAAATCGTCCATTAAAACATGCTCTAATTGCATGAAACTAGCTAGTAAAAATGCAGATATAAATCACGCTGTTTGGGAAAAAGATAAACGCGCCTCGTATGCAGAAACCTTAAAAAAAATTAAAAATAGTATAATAATTGAAGGGAAATTTTCATATTCCCCTCGTAAATCCAAAGCCAGAGTGGCGGTTTAAAGACAAAAACTAACTAGATTCTTTATTTTGTAATTCAGAGCAACTATCGTGTTTTTGTAATAACGCAGACCTGGCTTGACTCATCCATTAACAATTTAGAATTATATCCGAATAATTTTAATATTATACAGGATGGATCATAATTTTGAACGGACTTCTTTAACAAGCAATAAATAAAGTCGGTGTAATAACAAATCTACCTAATCAAATGCAGCGTGTTACTCAAATTCACGGGAATGAATAAGAATATAGAGTAGAAAGTACATTATATAAAAAATTACAGAGGAAATTTCGTTAAGTTCGCGCATGACGGTTGTGGTGTGGAATATGACCATTCGAACCATATAAATCAACGGGCATGGACGGGATTTCTCCAATAATGTTACAAAGAGGTTATACAGCAGACTGTAACATACTCAAAAGTAGCCTGGCCTTTGGACACATACCAAAAGCTTGGAGAAATATTAGGATAATTTTTATACCAAAACCTGGGAAAATAAGACAGGAAACCAATAAGTCTTATGTCCTTTGTACTTAAGACTTTGGAAAACTGCTAGATAGGCATATTAGAGACGGGATATTGGTTCAAAAGCCAATATACCAAGACCAATACGCCTATAGTGCAGGAAAATCAAATGAAACAGCTTTCCATCAATTAATAAAAGGGGTAGAGAACACACTGGAAAATAATGAGGTAATGCTGGGAGCATTCTTGGATATCGAGGGTGCATTTGAAAATACCTCCGTTGAATCGATCATTAGATCTCTCACACACAGAGGAATCAAGGACACGTACGTGTTCTGGATCGACTCTATGTTAAGGGAGAGAACTATACACACAACCCTTATGAGAGAGACAATAGCAGCACGGGTACCGAGAGGATGTCCGCAGGGTGGAGTGCTGTCTCCATTCCTGTGGAACCTTGTAGTGGACGAGCTACTTAAGACTCTCAAAGATAAGGGACATAGAACCTTGGGATATGCCGATGATCTAGTGATCATGGCACAGGGAAAATACAACACTATAGTAAGAGATTGAATGCAAGAGGCTCTAAATATAATAACAAAATGGACTAAACATTAGCCCAAACAAATCTGATATAATTGCATTAACCCGCAAGAGGAAATTAGAAGGACTAGGGCCTCTAAACCTAAGAGGTGCAAGCATCCAGCTTAAGGGGGAAATAAAATATCTCGGGGTTATGATTGACTCGAGACTTACCTGGAACCAGCATCTAGAAGAAACCACAAGGAGAGCGGAAACCTCGTTAATGATGGCAAGGCGATCCATTGGAAAAAAATGGAAGTTAAAACCAGACATTGGCTTTATAACATGGTGGTGAGACCGATAATAACATATGCAGCTTTGGTATGGCGACCAAAGACACAGCAAAGGAAAGCAATAACCACACTAAGCAAGGTACAAAGACTTGCCTGCCTCGGAATAACGGAGGCAATGAAAACAACCCCCACTGCTGCAATGGAAGCACTAATAGGACTCCCATCTCTTTACTATGTGATACAAGGGGTAGCAAGAGTAGGTGCTTACAGATTAGGGAATACACTGGGAAATCTTGACATTAAGCCAGGTCACATAAGTATCTCAAATTCGTAGAAGACGCGCCTCCAGACCACTACCTTACAGAGAAGTAGTATCAATCTACGTAATATCATAATTTCTTTTTCTAGTATTATGTGTAAATTATACCTCATTACAGCGTTGCCAACCTATATATCTTTTAAACCTCTTTTAAATCTTAAAAAAAATCGTAGAATAACGGTAGATAATAGAGGCACAAATATATTGTCTCAAATAAAATACGAGGGTCATTCAATAAGTAAAGAGACAAATTCTATAATTTTAAAACTATTCAATGAATGTGTATAATCTTTTCAGGGGTGTTAGTTGGCAACCTTGGGATATGCTCCGATCAGCTGTTTCATCATTTTATGTCAACATAACCTCAAAATTTTCAATTCACCAATGCAAGTCCACTAGAAGATTGCACCTTAGAAGAGCAGCGATCAGTCATTAGATTTTTAGTCTCAGAAGGTGTAAAACCAAGTGAAATTTTTTCTAGAATGATGATACAGTACGATAAAAGTTGTATGAACCGTGCGAATTTTTACAAGTGAGTTGATCGGTTTAAAAGTGGCCGAACAAGTTTCTGGTCCCTCGTTGGAATCGAGGATTGACGGACTTATTCGTGATAACAGAAGAATTACTGTTAAAATCATAGCTGAGGAAGTTCAAGTAAATGTTGGAACTGTTCACAATGTCATTCAGAACAATTTAAAGAACAGAAAAACGTGTGCCAGATGGGTTCCTAAACAGTTTACTGACGCTCATAAAGAATCAAGGCTTTCCATTAGTCAAGACTTAAAGCAACGAAGTTTGATTGAAGGAGACGTTTTTTTTGAAAGAATAGTGACCAGCAACGAGGTCTGGATCCATCACTATGACCCTGAGACCAAAAGGCAGAGTACACTAGCTCTCCAGTTCGCAAAAAATTTAAGGTTCAACCTTCCGCCGGTAAAGTGATGCTGATCATCTTTTGGAACTCACAGGGTCCAGTCTATTGCGATTTCCTTGAAGATCAACGAACTATCAATAGCCAATACTACTCTGAGATGCTAGAACACAAAGTTAGACCAGCTATCAGGAGCAAACGCCGTGGACTCTTGTCAAAAGGAGTCATTCTTCAGCACGATAACGCCCGCCCTCATACAGCCCAGCTGACCCGTGATAAGCTTCAAGAATTGGGTTGGGAGGTCTTACCTCATCCTGCCTACAGTCCCGACCTCGCCCCATTTCATTTTTACATGTTTGGACCCACTCAAAGACGCCCTACGTGGAAAAAGATTTGTTAACAATGAGGAAGTTGAGGAAGCGGTGCAAAAGTGCAAAAATAAATAAATAAATAAAAGTGGCCTCGGGGTAAATCGAAAGAATTCTTCGCCAAGGGAATTAGGAAGCTGCAGGAAAGATGGGACAAGTGCATAACTATGGGGGGTGATTATGTTGAAAAATAGCCTTAATTTTGAAAGATTGAATTAAACCAGTTTTGAGCTTTAGCCATTTGTCTCTTTACTTATTGAATGACCCTCGTATATTATTAAAAAACAATTACAAACTAGGTACAACAATAAAATAAGAATAAAGACAATTCAAAATAAGTTAGATAACTAATCTAATTAAAACATTTTATTAATAAATACAAATATCAAAATAAGAATTCAAATTGTTTTATTTATTTTTTTTTTAGATGTTGTAAAATTTTTCTTGTGGAAGGTAAAAATAATTTTAAATAGAGATAATTTTTTTTATCTATTGTCCACTTATTTTTTTCCTGTAGTTTTGTATTTTTTGTAACAGATTACTATTTAATGCTTTTATAAGATCAAAGTTAGAACATGCCTCAGTTGTGTGGAGCCCCTTTTATCAGTATCATATAGATCGATTAGAAGCAATTCAAAAACGATTTTTAAAACTGCTAAGTCTGAAAACTGATTGTATTTATCCTCTAATAGGTACATCTCACTCTGAATTACTACAAAAGCATAAATAAATGAGTTTAATTCAAATATATTAACTTTATTTTCATCCTCGGCCTAGATTATACCCAGGGTTGTGGAATTCGAGTTTAGAATTTTCTAACAAACCAATGGCATTATGTTTAATTAAAAAGACAAGAAAGTGTTCTATAGATGGTGCTCTGATTTGCTCAGTAGGTAGGTTCAGGAATAATTAAGATTCTTCTCGATGAGATAACACAACTTTTTATTAAAAAGAATACGGAAAAGTATTATTGACTGCCCAACCTTATTAGAAAAGTTTAATATTTATATTCCCAGAATTTCTTCCAGACACCCGAACACTTTTTATATAAATACATCTCGCACAAATGTTCTGGAAAATTCTCTGCTCCATACCATGTGTACAGTGACAAATTCTATTGTCAATGAACTTGATATATTTAAAAAATGAAAATAATTCAAACTCAAATAAATAAAACTAGAAGCCAATATCACATAATTACGAGCGACAGTTTCCCTTCAGAAAACAACTACTCCTTTGGCTAATACCGCAACAGGTATTGAATTATATCCAAAGGAAAGACAGCAGAGAGAGAATTTTAAATTTAAGTTCTAGATCTGTGTTATTTCCTTTGGATATAAAAAATCTGTGATTTATTAATAATTATATTCTGCTCTGTAATTGGATTTATGAGTATTGTATTATAAATAAATAAGTAAATAATAGTATATTATTAAACGAGCAATTTATGGTAGCCATTATTCACGCAAATCACCCGAGTGAATAATGGCCATAAATTGCGAGTCTAATACTATACTTTGTCCACGACCATTATGGTTTCTTTATTAAATAGAAGTTAAGTGTAGAATAGAGTTTTTATTAAACATACTAACTGTTGTTTTTTCACTTTTCCGATTTTCCCATTTTTCGAATTACTGGTTTTTAGATTTTTCGATTTTTGATTTTTCGATTTTTGGATTTTTGGATTTTTGGATTTTTGGATTTTTTAATTTTTCGATATTTCGATATTTTAATTTTTCGATATTTCGATTTTTCCATTTTTCAATTTTTCGATTTTTCGATTTTTCGTTTTTTTTTATTTTCGATTCTTTGATTTTTGATTTTTTGATTTTTTGATTTTTCGATTTTTCAACTTTTCAATTTTTCGATTTTTTGATTTTTCGATTTTTCGATTTTCCAATTTTTCAGAAGTATCGCCCATCTTTAGTTATCTACCGGAAATTGCCAGAATTACAAAAGCGTGAATTATCATAATTCACTCTAGTGATTTATGGGTACCATGTGCTTTTAGTTAGAAGAATATTGATTTATTATTAAGTGGTCGTGGACAAATAAATAAAAGTAATTTTTTTTCAAACTTACCCTAATTTGTTCAACTTTGGGAGGTGTAAACATCAGTTCAAAGCAATAATTGATTAAAGATTTCATTTTTTGATGTCTCCTGTTATTACACATGCAAATAATGGGCACGCTGGTATTTTTGATTAAATTTATGAGTTCTTGGATGCCTCCTCTATCTTCGTTTCCAGCCATGCCGTCTACTTCGTCCATTAATAATACTCGCTTCCTATTATCAGTGTTATCATTTCCTTAAAATACAATTTCTATAAATCTTTGTTTATTAATAACATTTGTAAGTACCTGCTGCAAAACCTGCAATGGTTGTGGTTTTTAACAATTGAGATACTTCTTCTTGCAATAATCTTTTGCTTCTAGTATCAGATGCGTTGAATTCAACTACATCAAATCCGAGTTCTTTAGATAGTAAAGTAGCAGTGGTGGTTTTTCCTTAAAAAATAAGAATTTCGAAAACTTTTATCATCTGATGGGAAGTTTTTGATATTTTTAATAGAGAAAAAATGATAGTGAACAAATAAAGGTCATTAGTGATCGTGAATTAATAAGAGAATAGTGAGATAAAAATATTTAAGTGATTATTACAAGCCAAATTTTATAGTTTGGAAATTTTTAGAAGACAAAACAGCAGTGAGCTGTTTTTGATATTTTTAATAGAGAAAAAATTATAGTGAATAAATAAGGGTCATTAGTGATCGTGAATTAATAAGAGAATAGTGAGATAAAAATATTTAAGTGATTATTATAGGCCAAATTTTATAGTTTGGAAATTTTTAGAAGACAAAACAGCAGTGGGCAATTTTTGATATTTTTAATAGAGAAAAAATGATAGTGAACAAATAAGAGTCATTAGTGATCGTAAATTAATAAAAGAATAATGAGATAAAAATATTTAAGTGATTATTATAGGCCAAATTTTATAGTTTGGAAATTTTTAGAAGACAAAACAGCAGTGAGCTGTTTTTGATATTTTTAATAGAGAAAAAATTATAGTGAATAAATAAGGGTCATTAGTGATCGTAAATTAATAAGAGAATAGTGAGATAAAAATATTTAAGTGAATATTACAGGCCAAATTTTATAGTTTGGAAATTTTTAGAAGACAAAACAGCAGTGAGCTGTTTTTGATATTTTTAATAGAGAAAAATGATAGTGAATAAATAAGGGTCATCAGTGATCGTGAATTAATAAGAGAATAGTGAGATCAAAATATTTAAGTGAATATTACAGGCCAAATTTTATAGTTTGGAAATTTTTAGAAGACAAAATAGCAGTGAGCTGTTTTTAATATTTTTAATAGAGAAAAAATTATAGTGAATAAATAAGGGTCATTAGTGATCGTGAATTAATAAGAGAATAGTGAGATAAAAATATTTAAGTGATTATTATAGGCCAAATTTTATAGTTTGGAAATTTTTAGAAGACAAAACAGCAGTGAGCTGTTTTTGATATTTTTAATAGAGAAAAAATTATAGTGAATAAATAAGGGTCATTAGTGATCGTAAATTAATAAGAGAATAGTGAGATAAAAATATTTAAGTGATTATTACAGGCCAAATTTTATAGTTTCCAAATTTTTAGAAGACAAAGCAGCAGTGGGCAGTTTTTGATATTTTTAATAGAAGAAAAATGATAGTGAACAAATAAGGGTCATTAGTGATCGTGAATTAATAAGAAAATAGTGAGATAAAAAAATTTAAGTAATTATTACAGGTCAAATTTTATAGTTTGGAAATTTTTAGAAGACAAAACAGCAGTGGGCAGTTTTTGATATTTTTAATAGAGAAAAAATGATAGTGAATAAATAAGGGTCATTAGTGATCGTGAATTAATAAGAAAATAGTGAGATAAAAAAAATTAAGTAATTATTACAGGCCAAATTTTATAGTTTCGAAATTTTTAGAAGACAAAACAGCAGTGGGCAGTTTTTGATATTTTTAATAGAGAAAAAATTATAGTGAATAAATAAGGGTCATTAGTGATCGTAAATTAATAAGAGAATAGTGAGATAAAAATATTTATGTGATTATTACAGGCCAAATTTTATAGTTTCCAAATTTTTAGAAGACAAAACAGCAGTGAGCTGTTTTTGATATTTTTAATAGAGAAAAAATTATAGTGAATAAATAAGGGTCATTAGTGATCGTGAATTAAATAAGAAAATAGTGAGATAAAAATATTTAAGTGATTATTACAGGCCAAATTTAATAGTTTGGAAATTTTTAGAAGACAGAACAGCGATTGTTTGGGGTCACCGGGAACAGCATTCACTTTTTAAAAACTTGTTTTTTACTTTCCTGTCTGTATACAAATAAAGAAATTATAGGCATTATGATTTTTTTCAACCTCGAGTTTTCGACCGATTTATACTACTCAAGCTTTAGCGATGAACTGATTAGATTTTGGGCAGAGTCGGATCTGGTCCTTTTTATATTTTATGGAATATATCTGTTATTTACGTTTGGAGAAGAAAATTCTTCAAATAAAAGTTACTTTAAATATTATTCTCTATAATTTTTGTCCTATACAAAATTTTCCTATAATGGTCCATATTCGAGAAATTTAACAAAATTAAAAAAATTTAAATTTTTAATAAAATTATTAAAATAAAAGTTGTTTGTAATAACATTCTCTATAATTCTTGTCCTATATATAATTTCTTTAAAATGGACCGTATTCGAGATATTTGAAAAAAGTGTAGATTTTGAATTTTGAAGAAAACTGAAAAACGGACGAAGAGAAAAATTCAAAATTTTAAACTTAAGCTTTATTCCTGCCTGCGATGAACTGATTAGATTTGGGGTAAAGTCGGAACAACTGGGGGGTACTTTATAAGGGGCGTTTTTATATTTTCTGGAATATATGTTATTTACATTTTGAGAAGAAAATTCTTTAAATAAAAGTTACTTTAAATATTATTCTCTATAATGTTTATCATATACAAAATTTTCCTAAAATGGTCCGTATTCGAGATATTTGAGAAATTTCGAAAATTTGTAAAATTTTGAAATTTGAAGAAAACTCAAAAACGGGTAAAAAGAAAAACACCAAAATTTAAATTTAAGCTTTAATTGATCTTTATAGTATTTGTTTCACATATGATTTCTCTAAAATGGACCGTAATGGAAAAATTTGAGAAACAGTGTAAAATTTAAATTTTTCAGTATTTTCATTAGCAATGAATATACAGGGTGTTTCGCGTAAATTCCGACCAAGAACAGGTGCGTGTTAGGCACCTCAAAATATGATGATTTAACGCAATTTACCTCTATACCAATTTGTACCCCTTAAAGTGGGGCTAACTTAATTTTTATTACGAAGATATTATTATTACTATTATATTTTTAATTGTGTTTTTAGATAAATCGATTATATTAATATTATCATGATGCATTGATTTAATTTTTCTCATGTTTTTCGAAAAATATTAAGTTTATTAAAAAATAAAACGACTAAAAAAAGTTTTAAAATAAAATTTTGCATAATATGAAATGAAAATTTCAAAAATAGACCAATGGACAAAAAAGTTCTGTAAAGTTATAAGGGTGGTTGACCCCAAAACCTCCTCTTAAAATATTTCAATTAATTCTCAATCACCCCCAAATTAAAACTCATGAATAATTTACCAAATATAATTTTTTTAAGTTAGTGTTGCAGAAATATTAAATAATTTTTAAATTTTTAAAAAATGTTCAAGAAATTAAAAAAATATGGATTATGCAAAAAATAAATGAATTATTTTTTTAAATATAGCTAGGAAAAGTCTCAGAACAAGGTATTTTCTTTGAAACAAATGAATGTATATTAACTATGAAATTGCATTACAATTTTATTGGGTTTTTCTGATACTATAAATACGGGGTAGCGAAAAAGACTGGCAACATGGTATTTTGGGTTGATTGTTTTACATTAGTAATATGATAATTTACTATTATTGAAAAGAGGAAAAAAAGCTATGCATTTAAAAGAATTCAAGATGGCTGCGGTACGCTAAATGCTGACTTCAGATAAATTTGACATGTACCCTAAAAAATGCAGATATGGGGCCGAAAGTGGGTTTTCGAGCGATTTTAAGGCCCTACGAGAAAACTGAGAAGCCCTAGAAAAATTTCGAGGTCATTTTCGGCTTTTCCAGACCCAAATTACCTTCTAAGAATTGCATTCAAATATTGTTAACGACGTGCTCGAAGAGCACGTCGCAATCTATTATATACAATGTCAAACACACTGTATAATAGAATGCGACGTGCTCTTCAAGCACGTCGGTAACAATATCTGGTACATATTGTATAATAGATTGCGACGTGCTCTTCGAGCACGTCGTAATCTATTATATACAATGTCAAACACACTGTATAATAGAATGCGACGTGCTCTTCAATCACGTCGGTAACAATATCTGGAACATATTGTATAATAGATTGCGACGTGCTCTTCGAGCACGTCGTTAACAACAAATTGCATTCAAATATTGTTAACGACGTGCTCGAAGAACACGTCGCAATCTATTATATACAATGTCAAACACACTGTATAATAGAATGCGACGTGCTCTTCAAGCACGTCGGTAACAATATCTGGGACATATTGTATAATAGATTGCAACAAATTGCATTCAAATATTGTTAACGACGTGCTCGAAGAGCACGTCGCAATCTATTATATACAATGTGAAACACACTGTGTAATAGATTGCGACGTGCTCTATCGCAAGATCCATAAACTAGACACTTCAAGCTTCAAATTACTTTGTTTTACCAAAGATACGGCCAAAGATAGTAGCGTATTTTGGATAAAAATGTATAATTATAAATAGGACAAAAACTGCTTTTTAAAAATATCTGTGTGTTCAAATTTAGGTTTTTTAGGAGTAGAACCTGTTCCTACAAGAAAAATATAAACCTCATACCTATATTTGCAGCTCAATAGTTAGAAAATAGCTGTCTTATATACAGAATTTTTTATTTTTGTTAGTAATTGGTATTAGACAGAGCCCAGTTTTATTAAGAATTAATTTTCTAAAGAAACTATTTCAAAAAGTCTCACTGTATACATATCTATCAAAAAATATAACAAATTCGAGCAAATTCATAGGTCTAATTCTGGACAGCAAGTTAACATGGGAGAACCATGTAGATCACGTATCAAATAAACTAAGTAGTGTATGTTTTCTAATGAGGCAGTTAAAAAACACATAAATTTCACATGTACCCTAAAACATGCAGATATGGGGCCGAAAGTGGGTTTTCGAGCGATTTTAAGGCCCTACGAGAAAACTGAGAAGCCCTAGAAAAATGTCGAGGTCATTTTCGGCTTTTCCAGACCCAAATTACCCTATAAGAATTTTTTCCGAATTTTTTGAGTTAAAATAAAGAAATTAGCACGTGCGGTGCTCAAAAAAAAATGCGCGAAAAATTGGAAGTCTAACTTCTAAAGGAAAATTCGCACAAACTTTTAGAGGCGATTTTCTTTCTTTTCGTGACATTTTAAGGTGTTCCAAGACCTGAAATGTCATAATTAGTCGACCGCCCATTTATTCGTTTTAAAGAAAATACCTTGCTATAATACCTTTATATACCTTTAAATACGAGTATAAGAATATTAGGAGATTAGGAAAAAAAAATATACATATTTACTAGAGAGCATTTTCTTAATGTACCTAACAAATTAAAAATAATGCATTTTTAGATATAATAGTAACAAATTCATATGACTTACCCACTCCTGGAGGACCACTCAACAAAGCAGCTTTAAAATAGGCCCCGTTGCCACAGGGGGCCCAAGGCGACGGACGAGGGATCTTCGCTCTCACCTCCGGTATCTGATTTCTGTACCAGTTATTCAACCATGTTCTCAGTTTGGCCAAATTACTCGAATCGCTTTGTTGGCCAATAATATTTTTGGTATTCGTTGGTTTATATTTTTCTGTCCAAGTTAGAGATAGAGGCTTTTCTTCTTCTTCTCCTTTAGACTCCCCGGCTGATTCAGACTGAGTTTCTGGTGTTGTCTTGGATGTTTCTAATAATTTTACAGTTTTTTCTGAATTTGTTTTGTGAGGCTTCTCTTCTTTGTTGCACATTTCTGTAACTTCTTTTTCTTTTGGTAATTTTTGTTCAACTTTTGATTCTTCCATTTTGATTCTTTTTAGATTAGGTTTCTCCTTATTTGACGATTCTTTTTCTGTATGCTTTTTCTTTTCATCTTTTTTCCTAGTATTTGTTTCTGTGATGTGTGGCTTTTCGAATTTCAACTCTTTCTCTTCAAATACGCCTAAAAAAATGAATATGGAAATAAATAATAGAAACAAATAGCAGTTATTAATATAACCAGAACCTGAATCTTGAGAATCCTCTGTTTTTACAACGTATTTTGGTTTTTTGCCAGATTTTACCAGTATAAGATCAAACAATTCATCCTCAGATAATTCCTTTATACCAAAAGCTTTTGCTTTTTGCTGTTTAGCTGGTCCAGGATCTTCCCCAACAACCAAATAATTAACTTTTCCTAGAGGAAAATATTTATTTTTCATTATTTTTTGAAAAAAATATATACAGTATGTCCCCCTAAATTGGAATCATATGAAAAACTTTTTTATTATTAATTTTAGGCAAAAAAGTTGTTCTTTATAAAAAGTCGAGCATGGTCTAAAACCTACAATATAACCATCAAATATCAAATTATATCAGTCGTATAAAGAATAAAGGTACTTTACTCTTGAGTAAAACTCATATTTTTTGACAAACCTCGTATACCACTGAAAAAATTTGATATTTCATGACTGTATTCTAGGTTTTAAATTAGGCAGAACTTTTTATGAAGAATAACTTTTTATCCTAAAATTAATAATAAAAAAGTTTTCCATATGATTCGAACTTAGAGGGACATACTGTATATAATCATTTTCAATTAAAAAAAACTTACTCGACACTGCTTTAACCACTCTACCACCATGCTCAGCAATTAAATTTTCAAATTCCTCACTTTCCAAAGAATCTAAAACACCAGTTCTCAAGAAAGTCAAATTCTTAAGACAATTCGGATTTCCCTATATTAAAAAAAAAAAAACAATAATGTTAAATTCCTAAAGATTAAATAATTTAATTCTACCTTCGGTGATTCTTTTTGACCGTGCAACCTTGGTCCTCCTCTAGTTTTGTATTTTTGATACAACATTGCCGAATATCGTCTTTTTTCAAAGGCCTCTTCATCTGGGTCAAAACCTGAATCTGTGTGTTCAAATTTAGGTTTTTTAGGAGTAGAACTTGTTCCTAGAAGAAAAATATAAACCTCATATCTATATATGCAGCTCAATAATTAGAAAACAGCTGTCTCATGTACAGTATTTTTTTATTTTTATTAGTATTTGATATTAGACAGCCCAGTTTTATTGAAAATTAACTTTCTAAAGAAATTATTTCACAAAGTCTCACTGTATACATATATATCTCCTATAAATTAATTGTAAATATGCATAATATGATCTATAATATAATCTATTATATACAATGTCAAACACACTGTATATTAGAATGAGACGTGCTCTTAAAGCACGTCGGTAACAATATCTGGGACATATTGTATAATAGATTGCGACGTGCTCTTCGAGCACGTCGTTAACAACAAAATGCATTAAAATATTGTTAACGACGTGCTCGAAGAGCACGTCACAATCTATTATATACAATGTCAAACACACTGTATAATAGAATGCGACGTGCTCCTCAAGCACGTCGGTAACAATATCTGGGACATATTGTATAATAGATTGCGTCGTGCTCTTCGAGCACGTCGTTAACAACAAATTGCATTCAAATATTGTTAACGACGTGCTCGAAGAGCACGTCGCAATCTATTATATACAATGTCAAACACACTGTATAATAAAATGAGACATGCTCTTCAAGCACGTCGGTAACAATATATTGTATAACAGATTGCGACGTGCTCTTCGAGCAAGTCGTTAACAACAAATTGCATTCAAATATTGTTAACGACGTGCTCGAAGAGCACGTCGCAATCTATTATATGCAATGTCAAACACACTGTATAATAGAATGCGACGTGCTCCTCAAGTACGTCGGTAACAATATCTGGGACATATTGTATAATAGATTGCGACGTGCTCTTCGAGCACGTCGTTAACAACAAATTGCATTCAAATATTGTTAACGACGTGCTCGAAGAGCACGTCGCAATCTATTATATGCAATGTCAAACACACTGTATAATAGAATGCGACGTGCTCCTCAAGTACGTCGGTAACAATATCTGGGACATATTGTATAATAGATTGCGACGTGCTCTTCGAGCACGTCGTTAACAACAAATTGCATTCAAATATTGTTAACAACGTGCTCGAAGAGCACGTCGCAATCTACTATATACAATGTCAAACACACTGTATAATACAATGCGACGTGCACTTCAAGCACGTCGGTAACAATATCTGGGACATATTGTATAATAGATTGCATTAACAACAAATTGCATTCAAATATTATATACAATGTGAAACACACTGTGTAATAGATTGCGACGTGCACTATCGCAAGATCCATAAACTAGACACTTCAAGCTTCAAATTACTTTGTTTTACCAAAGATGCAGCCAAAGATAGTAGCGTATTTTGGATAAAAATGTATAATTATAAATAGGACATCAAACTGCTTTTTAAAAATATCTGTGTGTTCAAATTTAGGTTTTTTAGGAGTAGAACCTGTTCCTACAAGAAAAATATAAACCTCATACCTACATTTGCAGCTCAATAGTTAGCAAACAGCTGTCTCATGTACAGAATTTTTTATTTTTGTTAGTATTTGGTATTAGACAGAGCCCAGTTTTATTAAGAATTCATTTTCTAAAGAAACTATTTCAAAAAGTCTCACTGTATACATATCTATCAAAAAATATAACAAATTCGAGCAAATTCTTAGGTTCAATTCTGGACAGCAAGTTAACATGGGAGAACCATGTAGATCACGTATCAAATAAACTAAGTAGTGTATGTTTTCTAATGAGGCAGTCAAAAAACACTGTAAATCCCGATGTTTTAAAATTAACATATTTTGGTTTTGTTGAATCAATTATCTGATACGGTCTAATTTTTTGGGGCTGCTCAGCACACCTGGAGCAAGTCTTTTGTATACAAAAAAGTTATAAAATGCATGGCTGGGGTTTCAAGAACAACTAGCCGCAAACAACTTTTTCATGACCTTAAAATCCTATAAATTAATTGTAAATATACATAATATAATAAATGTCCTTTAAATTTTACACAAATCTGAAATCTCACTGTTAATGACAAGCCAAATGCAGCATTTTTATGGTTTTATAGTACCACCATTCATTTGGAGTATTCTTTTTTTCAGTCTAGGCAATTGGCCAACTTTGGTCGATGATTCTGTGCTCTAAAGAAAATTTACAGATAGTAGCATATTTTGGATAAAAAAATATAGTTATAAACAGGACATGAAACTGTTTCTTTTTTAAAATATTACCCTTTTTGTTTTGAATATTATTTCCTTGCTGCATGCAGGTATAACTAATTTGTTAAAAAATAAAATAAAAACAACACACAATGTAAATTTATTAATATAAAAATACCTTCTGAAGGTTTTCTTTGCCTTTTTGATCCCTTTAGAGACGTATCATTATCTAAGGGCTTATTAGAAGAATTTTCTTTAGAACTACCTTGTTTAACCTCACTTTCATCTTCTGAAGACATTATTTGCCTTTTTGATCCGTTTTGAGGCTTATTAGGAGAATTTTCTTTAGAACTACCTTGTTTAACCTCACTTTCATCTTTCTTTTTACTATTTAAAGCCTCATCTATCGTTTTGTCTAACACATCCAAGTTTTCTATAAACATATCATCATCCAACTCCATAAGGGTCTTTTCAAATGTCTCATCTCCGTGTATTCCTCTTTCAGTTTCAATCTTTTTCTTTTTTGATTTCTTAATTTTCGGTTCATCTTGTTTGACTATTTCTCCTTTTGGATTGCTTTCGACTTTACTTTGCTTAATAGGCTTATTATTATAAAGGTCCTCTAAATTAACTAACCTCAATTTCGGTTTTTGTTCTTTGTTAACTGGCTTTGTTTTAATTTTAGTTTTACTAGTTCCATCTTCGGAATCTGAAGAAAGAATAACGGTTGGTTTGCTTTTAGTAACATTTATAGATTTGGTTCTTTTATTGTCTGGGGTAGGTGGGATGACATCTTCCTCGTCTGAATCAATTAAACGTTTTACTTTTTTCTTTGGCACCTGTACTGTTGCTGCACTTGATTTATTTGAAATCACAGTGAAGAATGAACGTATATCCTACAAAAATTAAATTTTTATAATAGTCATTTTTGATTTTTTAATCAGTTACTTTTGACATGTTTTAAGGCTTTAAATTAATCGATCAACTTCTCCTCGAGTACGCAATTCATGCGCAACGTGCAATCAAAACACTTTTCCACAAATAAGATACAATTTTCACTAAATTTCACAGTTTTGTGCAAAAGATTGTGATGATTATTATTAAAGGTCAAAGGAGCGGGAAAATGTGGGCATTCCAACTGACAATTTAAATATGGCAACTCTGTAGGCCTGTTGTCATTGACAGGGTCAATGATACATCTATAGTTATATAGATTGTTCAAAGCAGGTCCTTTACGAGCGGCCATATTGCCCGGTAAATGTTCACTAATTTGAATCGGTTTAGCAAAAATGTGTTTTAAAAAGAATTTCCAGCTTTTAAATAGTAAAATCAAAATAATTACGGATATATTTAATTTAAGTCATATGCTTATGTTTAGTTTTAAAAACATGGATGATCAATCTATCTACCTATGTATATGATTGATCCTGTCAAATCATCATGTCCACAGTGTTGCCATATTATGATATGCTGCTGTCAGTGGTCTGTCATCGCGCTGACAGCTGAACATACTTTTAAAATTTTGCTACACACTGTTGCCAGTATTAAATATTTTTCATCATCTTTAATATTTTATTTGAAAATAAGTACGATATTTTCACATACTTTGATTACTATACGAGGCACGCCCAACATAGGGCGCGGCCATTTTGAACCCTGTGACACAGTTTACAGCTAAAGAATCAGATCGCTCACTCTGCGTCGGCACTTTTGATCTCAATGTTTCAGTTTATACACTGTGCAACTCGGATAATACAATATATGACAACCGCCTATAATAAAACAGCAGTGTTCTGCGTATCCTGAATTTGTATCCCTGGAGTGGATGTTATTTTGGAACTTTCAACTTGTCCAAGTGAGCTAACTGATTCTTTAGCAATAAACTGTGACTTCAAAAATAATATTCACTGACACTGACAGCAGCAAGCAAAATATCAGGTGCGTTTTAATCATCCGCTTCTGCTTCCGGAATTGTCGGTTTAGTCGTTTTAACCTGTCAGATTAAAATAAGAAAACCGACAATTCCGAAGCAGAAGCGGATGATTAAAACGCACCTAATAAAAATATTGCGCCAAGATGTATGCAACACGTAATAAGGGTTCAAAATGGCGGAGTATTCTATCTCCTTTTAAAAGGCACTCAGAAAGCTGCTCAGTGCGACCATCTCTTCTAAATATTACCATTTCGTTAAGAATCCTGCTTACTTTACCTGTATATGTAGCTTTTGGTGAGAGATCCTTCTCAAAATTAAAAATAATTAAAAATTATTTGAGGTCTACCGTGTCAAAAGAAAGATTATCGGCTATAGAGCAAGATATCCTCGATACAATTTATTTTGACAATATTATAAAAGAATTTGCAGCAGCCAAATCCAGAAAAAAACCTATTTAATTTTTGGATAATTGAATGTTTTATTTATTTACTTTGGTTTGTTTTTTCGTTTGTAAGAATAAAATATTGGTTTTTGAAATATCTGTTGTTTCATAACAAAATTAAAATAAAATGTGATTTCGCAACACGCTCAAATGTTAAACGACTACAAGAATATTACATCAAACCAGGAAATTTAAAAAACATATGTAACAGCTTAAAGTTGTTATTCTTCAAAATATTATTTATATGAGTACTACATATATTCAAAGGGCGCCAAAATATTTCCGGTACGCGGGCGGCGATAACCCTTGCGGGGGCCCTGGTAACATGAGTGTCAAAAAACATCAAAGCAAGATTTATTTAGTTCCACATTGTAAAACAGGATACAAATCACATGTTAAATAAAAAGAATTTTCATGCTTCCCCCCCCCCCCCACCCCGGAGCGGCCATTGTAAGCAGATATTTTCATTGCAATCAAAAACGATTATACTTTTCACATTTTTCCGCAGAAAAATTTCATTTGGCAACACTGTTCTCAATACCTTGACTTCTATCACTAACTTCATGTCATGCATGATGTCAAAATTTCTACTTTTTTAGTTGCCTTTACCAATTAAGTATTTAGCAGTAATCAATTTGATTATATTTTTAAACTTTAATGAATTTATTTGAAACCAATTTAAAAAATTGATTATTAACGTAAAATAAAAGTTTTGCATTTGAGTACAATTTACAGAATACAACGCTTTATTGTACACTGTTTTTTGTGAATGTTGAGAATTGTCAATTTCAAATTACTTTTTCAGAAATTAAGGATTTTTTTGAAAAAAATGTTTTTAATAACAATTCAACCACTTTTCCTATTATTCTGTTGACTGAATGCTTGTTTTATGTAAGATCCCTAAAAAATCACTTTTTTGTTTGCTTGTGCATTGTGCTGCCACCACAGAATAATAAGTATTCTGTGCTGCCACTAAGACAATTGCGATAATTTTAGGAATTAAAAATATAGTTGGTAGAGATTCAAGAATCTACTTAATTTTAGTTAAATGTTAAATTGTTTATTGATTTGGTAATTTACATAAATCGAACCGTAATATTTGTTAAAGTTTATAAACATTAACTGACCTCAATTTGCCGTGCAAGTAAACCATAAGTGAACACTAATAAAAAAAGTCTGCAGTATGTTATGAATACGGCCATGTTTACTTTTTTGAAAGTAGGCTGTAGATTAATTATTAGTTTTTGAGTGAAAAGTTTAATTAGAAACTCTGTTTTTCCACCTAAGCAAGTCTTCATTGAATTCCCTCGAATATGGATTCAACAGACAGAGGTAAGTTTAGATATTTTATATAAAATATGGCATTTTAAATGGTAGTGAGGCCAATGACAAAGTCAGGGTCGTGGTATTTGGTTCAGTGACCCCATTTCTTAATCAATCCAGTCCAAGATCCCAACACCCAATAATTCATTATTAAAATACCGTTTGTTTACTTTTAATGGGTTCACATTAGCTGGAGTATTTATATAAGTGATATAAAAATAGATTTATAAAATAATTAAATCAGAAACTGCCCACACACATAGTACAGGTTGTTCTAGTTACACACTTGGATGCATAAGCCAAGGTGTAATATTAATGCTTGATATATCATTATTAACAATTTTTATTTGCTAAATATTGAATTTGAGGAGTCCATTTAATGATTTTATCAAGTATCAGTTTTTTTATGATAAAGCCAGGAGTACCAATGTGAATTTAATTAAATCTTTTTTGATTAGCATTTGTTAGGGAAACTGTCAGTGGTAATTCATTCATGTTCAATCAAATTTAATAATTCTCATCCCCTTGATAATTATCTCTTTCACAGACTCTCATGTGTTGCTTTCAAACAATAAAACTGTATCATCTTTATAAGAAATTGTTACACCCTCAATATCTAAATGTAATAATGAATTTGTGTAAGCCATAGATAATATCGAACTCAGAATTGTTTCTTGTGGAACTCCTATTTTTATTGTGACCATATCACTGTGTTTAAATAGTTTTCAAATACTTTTAATACTATTCCTCTTATTCCATAACTTTTCAAGAACATTTAAAAGTTGTTTGGCAAGGAACAGTGTCAAATGCCTTTGAATTATTTTTGTTATTATTTAAGATACTTTTTATGTTTAATATTAGTTCATTCAAGGCATCACTCGTACTTGTACCCTTTTGGAAACAAAGTTGTTTTATATTCAGGATGTTTGCATTTTTTATAATCATATGACCTCCTTTTTGAGCATTTCTCAAATATTTTAGCAAAATTTGTGATTTAACTAACTGGTTTATAATTTGAAATATTTTTCTTAGTTCCCTGTTTAAAAATAGCTGTTACCATTTTATATTTAAAAACTTTGGGTGTTTTTTTAGTATCAAAAATTAAATTTATTATGTGCTTAGCATTCAACAATGTATGAATGACAAAGCTTTATTTATGGTACTACTACCAAAAATAATAAAAATGTAAAGAAAATTTGGCTATGTATCTCTAGAGTTAAAGATGCTGTTACTGATCAGACAATAAGGAAATATATAGCTACAAAATCAAATCAAACTGAAGCTAATGTTTATGTAAAAAAGATAATAATTTTTTTCTTGTTGGTGTAGATCCAACAATAAAAGAAGTAGTGTACATGAAATGCTTCTGAAGATTTGACTTTAGGGAGGGTCAACATTTCCTTGACAATCCTGATGGTTACAGAAAAACTAAATCTGGGTTGTTTTTAATAGCAGACACGAAATAAGTACTGAAGACTATGTGCCTTCTAAAGTTCTCAATACTACTGAGTCATTCAGGAGTTGAGCGGTGGCTATGTCCATCTTTCATTGGAATGTTTAATGTATATGAAACAAAATCTTAGAAATCGAAAGGTTTAGTATAAAAAACACATCTATTAAGATAATCTGCATCACTAAGTACTGGTTAAACAATCATGAAAAAGATTGTTATAATTTAATGAATTATAGAATGGCTAGCAGTTTTTGTCAAAGCATGTATATATGTGCATAAATACAAATATTCTCACCTCCTCAGTGGAGAGAGAGCTTGCTATGTAAAACAAAAGAATATTACAATAATCTCAATTTATAGGTCTACTTTTTACCATAATTTGAGCCATTTTATGGACATATTGCGCAATGTTCTTGAGCTGGCTGATAACTTCAAGAAATGTTCTAAAATCTAAATCACTTATAATAGGAGACTTCAATGTAATTTTTTTAGATCCAAATGACCAAAATGCCTCTAATATTAAAAATATTTTTTTATGCTACAATCTGTATCAAGCAGTTCACCAAAATACTAGATACAATAAATGTTTAGATAATTTTTTTATAAATTTTGACATTATAACTGTATCTGTAATTGAAATGGGTGTCTTGGATCATAGGAGACAGTAGAAACTCAAGAAACCTCTGAAATAAAAAACAACTTAACTTGTATTAGAAATTATTATTCACACAATATTGAACTATTTCTGAACTATTCAAATTCTGAAAAATGACTAGAAGTTTATGATGCATATTTGGTGAAAGGTAAATAAGTATAATGCTTTTATTACAATCTTCTATTCATATTATAATATATGTTTTAAATCCAAACCTCAAATGCAGAATAAAAGGCAGGGCTCTTATTGGTTTTCTCCCACAATTACTGAGGCAAAAAATAGACTGCTGTTTTTACATGAATGGCATAAATTAACATATTTAAAAATTTTGGGAACAGCAACATGATTTTTGCAATAATTATATATTAAATTCTGATAATAAGGCAAAGACTTTGTGGAATATTATTAACAAAGAAATTGGTCGAAATAAAAAAATTACAAAGCCAGAAAATTTAACTCCTGAAGATCTTAATAATTTTTTTATTAATATAGTCCAATTAAATAACGAAAAAAAGCCCCTTCGAGCTTACATTAATTTGTAATTGGATAAAACAAAGTGGACCCTGTGTATTTTGATGTAATCTTTCCGAAAAAAAGAAAAAATGATGTAGCAGTTTTTCAATTTTTTTTAAATTAGGAAAAACCGGGTTTTCCGGAATTTTCCATGGTAAAAATGCTAATTATCTGGGCAAGTATCGTTCTGATAGTAAAATTAAATACACCAATCGAAAGAGGAGGCAAAAATAATTCGGAATTTCATTGCATAGGTAGTTTTAATGGCGAATTTCTCGCCGCCAGAAGTGCTTTTACCAAAAAGTTGTTTTTTCGTTTCTTTGATCAGAATCATGAACATGAAATTTGCGATGAATTTGTGGCGAAATTATAAATGTTAGACATATGTGCCCATGAGAGAAGTTGCGTATTTTTTTGTGGGCTCTCAAATAAAATAAGTCCCGCGGCGAAATCTGCCACAATTTTTCGGGAATTCGCAGGAAACCGGAAGTCGTATTTTTTTTTAATTTTTCCCCATATGATTTTCTCCGGGTTTTCCGAAAACATGTAACAAAAAATATATTTGAAGAAACTAACTGCGCCATCGGAAAGAGCACAAAAAAATATACAAGAAGGTATACTTTAAAAATGTTAGGAAATTAATCCTAAGCTTGAGTGTAAGTTCCAACTTGGTGATAAGCTTGTTTTTTGTTCTCTAACATCTGGTTTTCTTCTCGGTTGATGCTCCATCCTCCTTTTTTTCTTCTCGGTTGATGCTCCATCCTCCTTTTTTTCTGGCATTGTCAATCGCGGCCCTTTTATGCCTATCACAGGTTTTATAAATAAACTCTTTTCCGTAACGTCGAGCTACGTTATGTTTGCGACACCTTTCATGCAATATAAAACCTGGTTCTAAAGAACTGAAAAAATTATCCCCTCTCTCTTTGCTGACCATCTACAGACCTTTCAATCCTATCGGTCTAATTGGGGTAAGTTCACCCTCTGCAAGTTTCTGATGACATAATAAACACAGTCCAGCCATTGCAACCTGGAAACAAAAAAATTATAGCACTGTGATAGAATTTTCTTAATTTAAGAACGTACTTACTTAATAAATTGCTGAAGAAGTCCGAAAAACCACGTATACACAGAGCTTGCTGAACACGGTTATTAAAAATCTATGCCGATATACACTATCAAGCGATTCAATTTGTAATAATATGACCGTTTCAAGTTTAAACTTGTCGGATAGCGAACGCCGAGACTATGGCTATCCTTGATACGATGTCCGGCTAATTTTGCGGTAATTCTATTTTTTGCACAGAACTCAAGAAACGTCTTATAACAAGTCAGTAAAATACAATTTAATAAAATTTAGGTATGTAAGAAATTTAAAACTGGAAATCACAAAAAAAATCAAATTACAGAAATGCACGAGTTTTGGATCTCGCGGATCGCGTGTAATGGGACTTTTGTCGGGAGAATTCTACAACTTAGAAGAAACATACACACTTTAAACTTTGTATACACATTCAGAAGACATGAGATTTGGGTTTGCTCAATTTTCAGACCAAAAAACTGAAAATCGTCAATTTTAGGCAACTTTTCTCAAAAACCGTGTTTTTTGGTCGTCACTCAATGAACAGTGGTCAAAAAATAGATAAAATATGTTTGCAGAATTTTCCGTAATGTAATCGTATTCTAAACATAATAGAGTATTTAAAAAAAAAGTTTTGAGTCATTGGGTGCATTTTTGGCATTTTTGTGCCACTTCAAACTTTCGAAAAAAAATTTAGTTTTTTTAGAGAAAAAAATTTGTTAAATTGTTTGATATCTTGGCCAATTACAATCCGATTTTGGTAAAATTCACACACTCATAAGATTTCATATTTAAGAGTAATCTCTGTAAGTGGCATTAAATAAATTTAAATAGTTTGGCCGTTATAGGCAAACAATGAAATTAGGCTTGCGGTACAATTTGCCCTTCCGCCATATGCCCAATTTTGGGATTTCTCTTGCCCCCTTCTGGGAATCAATAGTCACATCCCTTAAGTTCAAAACGAATTTTTGTTTCTTCAAATATCCTAATTTTTACCACAGTTATGAAGAATTTAGTGTTTGAACATTTAACAAATTCAATTTTTCGACCTCAAAATACTAAACAAATTTCAATCGTCCATACCGCGAGAACGGTGCATCCGATCAAAATTTCTCAGGAGACATAAAAATTAGTATTTTTTCTAAGCTTTCAAATGTCGTAAACTGCGTTTTAAAAATAATGATTTATTTGCGACATTTGTGTTAGAAAGGGGGTATCTCAGAGGTGGTCCCATATAAATTTGGCCAAAATCTAATAATTGGGTCCATGAGAAAAACCTCAAACTCTTAATTTTTTATGTATATTTGGCGATAATTCTTTAACACGGTGTCCGATTTTAATGATTCGTTTTTTGTTAGTAAAGGGGGTATCTCAGAGGTGGTCCCATATAAATTTGGTCAAAATCTAATAATTGGGCCCATGAGAAAATACTCAAACTCTTCATTTTTTATTATGTTTGGCGATAATTCTTTAACACGGTGTCCGATTTTAATGATTCTTTTTTTGTTAGTAAGGGGATACCTCAGGGGTGGTCCCATATAAATTTTGTCAAATTCTAATAATTGGGTCTATGAGAAAATCACTCTTCATTTTTATGTATGTTTGGCGATAATTCTTTAACACGGTATCCGATTTTAATTATTCTTCTTGTGTTAGAAAGGGGGTATCTCAGAGGTGGTCCCATATAAATTTGGTCAGAATCTAATAATTGGGTCCATGAGAAAAACCTCAAACTCTTCATTTTTTATGTATGTTTGGCGATAATTCTTTAACACGGTGTCCGATTTTAATGATTCTTTTTTTTTAGTAAGGGGATACCTCAGGGGTGGTCCCATATAAATTTTGTCAAAATCTAATAATTGGGTCTATGAGAAAATCACTCTTCATTTTTTATGTATGTTTGGCGATAATTCTTTAACACGGTGTCCGATTGTAATGATTCTTTTTGTGTTAGAAAGGGGGTATCTCAGAGGTGGTCCCATATAAATTTGGTCAAAATCTAATAATTGGGCCCATGAGAAAATACTCAAACTCTTCATTTTTTATTATGTTTGGCGATAATTCTTTAACACGGTGTCCGATTTTAATGATTCTTTTTTTGGTAGTAAGGGATACCTCAGGGGTGGTCCCATATAAATTTTGTCAAAATCCGAGGGGCAAATCACTCCCGCAATACGTGTACAAAATGTCCGCAATCCCATTGAAAATCGCCGCAGTCTCATCAAAATCAGTGACAATCGCTAAGAAATCGCCGCAGTCGTTCCGAATTCCCTTGCAGTCCCCCGAATTCTCTAGCAGTCACTGAGCAATCACTAGCAATCGTTAAAAATCGCGCGCAATAAGGTGACATTAACCAATTAAGCCATCTAAACCATTTTGTGTAAAGAAATTGCAGTTTACATTTTGAGGCAAGAACTATTAAGTTAAATTTACATTTTGGAATTTGAAGGTTTTTTTAGGATAAATTTAGACACTAAATCTACTTGTATACAAAATTTTACAAGGTGGTCAAAAATTGTCCCTTTTCATCTAGTTTTTTTTTTAATGTATAACAAAATTGTTGGTATTTTATGGGGGTTGGGGTGATACACGTTTTAATTAGGGTTTTAAATGTATTTTTACTTCCCTATCTGTTTACAGATAAGAAAAGTATAGGAATCATGATTTTTTTCGACCTCGAATTTTCGACGGTTTTTTATGTTTTGGGGTATCCTGAATCTGTTTTGACTATTTTCGCGATGATGTCTGTATCCTCGATAACTCATGAACGGATACAAAGAAAAACACCAAATTTTAAACTTAAGCTTTATTCCGGCGTCCAATTAGCTGATTAGATTTTGGGCAGAGTCGGAACATTTGAAGGGTACTTTATAGTCATCATTTTTATATTTTATGGAATATATCTGTTATTTACGTTTGGAGAAGAAATTTTTTCAAATAAAAGTTACTTACAATATTATTATCTATAATTTGTTCTATACAAAATTTGGTCCGTATTCGAGAAATTTGACAAAATGTAAAAAAAAAAATATTTTTTTATAAAAATTGTTCAAATAAAAGTTGTTTGTAATATAATTCTCTATAATTTTTGCCCTATACATAATTTCTCTAAAATGGACCGTATTCGAGATATTTAAGAAAATGTGTAAATTTCGAATTTTAAAGAAAAATCAAAAACGGATAAAGTAAAAAACATTAAATTTTAAACTTAAGTTTCCATATATGATGTAGATAATGAAAAGAGCATTTTTTATGGATTGCAAGATCTTAATATGAAGGATTTTCGAAATTACTACACAAAAAGTGATTCTGATACCTCATTTTTAAACATAATTGTGAACAACAAAAAAATGAAGGTAAAAAATCAGCTCTTTGTTGGTTATTTTCCACTGAAGACGGGCGCTTGTCAACTGACAGATTATCTCGTGTAAAAGGAACATCCTCAGCAGTACTAAATAACAAAAAAAAAAAAACAAGTCCAGAAAAAACACAGCTAAAATACCAAATAACTACAATGACAAAGATGTAACAGAAAGTGAAAAAACTACCGGTGAAAACACTTTGCTCCAGAAAAATATCAATGGCATTTTAATTAGGAACGAACAATATTACGCAATTCTTTACGAGTCGTGGTACATAGGTCGAATTGTTCAAATAATTGATGAAACCACTAGTAAAATAAAATTTTTAAAATCTGAACTTGAAGAATATTTATGGCCAAAAAAAGACGACATTCAAATTGTTAAAAATAAATTAATATTTTACGGACCCATCAATTCAATTGGATCTGGTCCATTTAAACTAGAAACAAACATCAATAAAATTTGTAAACGTCTAAAAAAACACTTCTATGAAATTTTTAAATAAAAAACCTCCAATTACTTAATTACTTAACTTGTTTTATTTACCTGTACCTATTTGTTCATTTAGGCATATCAAAGATATCTAATAATGGAGGCATGTAGGAACCTACATAGAAGTTTATATTTCGGGTATCACATCAATTAAAACTGATCTTCTGAATGAATAAAAAACGTACAAAAAGTTGATTTATTGATAAATTTGTCGTACACACTTAGTTTTAAATCAATGCATTGTATTTAGCACCTATACATGCGCTATACAAAATTTAGTTTTTCTGATGAAACACCTAACTAAAGCTTTTTTTTACTGGAAACCAACTGGTAAGCCATACAATATCGTAGAAATCCTTCGGAATGCGTGCAATTTTGCAATAATACTGACAATCCATACGTACGAGTAAATCGCCGCAATCAATAGGGAAATTGCCGCAATCAATAGAGAAATCGTTGCAGTCAATACATAAATCACCGCAGTCACGGGAAATCTGTCGGAAGTCATGTGGAAATCACCGCAGTTATCCAGAAATCGCCGCAGTCATCTAGAAATCGCCGCAGTCATCCAGAAATCGCCATATGATTGCGGAAATCATATGAATTCGGCAATACATGTACATTTTTACAAAGAGTGATTTGCCCCTCGTCAAAATCTAATAATTGGGTCTATGAGAAAATCACTCTTCATTTTTTATGTATGTTTGGCGATAATTCTTTAACACGGTTTCCGATTGTAATGATTCTTTTTGTGTTAGAAAGGGGGTATCCCAGAGGTGGTCCCATATAAATTTGGTCAGAATCTAATAATTGGGTCCATGAGAAAAACCTCAAACTCTTCATTTTTTATGTATGTTTGGCAATAATTCTTTAACACGGTGTCCGATTTTAATGATTCTTTTTTTGTTAGAAAGGAGGTACTTTAGGGGTGGTCCCATATAAATTTGCTCAAAATTTAATAATTGAGTCCCATGAGAAAATCCTCAAACTCTTAATTTTTATGTATGTTTGGCGATAATTCTTTAACACGGTGTCCGATTTTAATGATTCTTTTTTTGTTAGAAAGGGGTTACTTCAGGGGTGGTCCCATATAAATTTGGTCAAAATCTAATAATTGGACCCATGAGAAAATCCTCAAACTCTTCATTTTTTATGTATGTTTGGTGATTTTAATGATTCTTTTTTTGTTAGTAAGGGGATACCTCAGGGGTGGTCCCATATAAATTTGGTTAAGATGTGGTGATAGCATCTGCACGATTTTGAAGTCGGTTTTTTAAAATACTTGTTACCTATACCTACTTAGAATTGTTAGGTTTGGATACAAAGTTTTTAAAGAATAATTTCGATGACAATAATATTCTAATTTGTAGTACATTCTTATTATACTCATTTTTAAGTACATACCTATCTAATTTTCGCCCAATAGGGGAGGTACAAAATAGAAAAACATGAAACATTTTAAACTCAAATTTTAAATTAGAGGAACTCAGACTTATTTGAAACATTCTTTCAATTCTTAACATCTCTTTTAAATAATTGCGCCTCATCCCCTTATAATTAAAGAAGATTCCTAATTAAATATTGATAGGTAAGTGCATTTTCGGTTTGCAGCCATGCAGGAATCTTTTATAAAGAAAATTTTCTGAGAAACTGGTAATAAAAGTTTTTCATTTGTGTCCATATGCTGGAGACTATAATTTTTGAAAAATAATCTGAATTGCTAGATCAAATTGAAAATGACAATAATACCTGCCCAAATATAAATTAATATCGTCTAAAATATGAAAAAAAAAAAAAAAATGTTAGGCCCTTTTTATTTGTATTAAAGTAAAGAATACGAAAAAAAAATGGTCTGTTTTAGGAATTGTTTAGAAAATTTAGTTTTAAACAAAATGGGACCACATTGCATTTATATTATAATTAGCATATTTTTACAAAAATAAAAAAATGTAGCCTTGCAACAGGATGCAAGATGTTGTCCGTTAATTATTAATCCCGGTCCGAAAATAAAAACAAAAAACAAGCGACCGAGTGGCAAATACAATGCAATGCAAATGGCGGAAGTTTGCAAGGTTATTTGGGGCATCAAGAACATAAAAACGACTCGTTCCCGGAAAGGATTGGGGCAGATCGACAGTCGAGTTGCAAGAGATCTTTTTAGCTTATCCGTTGTTCATTTCGATGTTGCCAGTTCAACTATATTGAATGACCAATTTAAAAAAAAAAACAAAATTAGCTTCGAAAGCGTTCAAAAGATTGAAAATTTCAAGTAAAAAAGTGATAGGGTCCGATTACAATAAGAAGAACAACAGATACGTCATCATTTGGCGATAGTTTTTAATGGATTTTTTATTAAATTTAACCCCCTCCCCCTCTTTAACTGATTTTTTTTGACTTTTGTCAGATATTTTTTATATTTCTTAACAATTTGACACAAATTTTATTTCAATACTACATTTCCTTTATGTTTAAATTCATTCTGAATTGAATATTATTGATAGATCAAACGAATTTACCTTAAGTGAAGTTTAATCTCAATTATATAAAACGCCTTGTTCGAGATGATCATAGGTAGTACCCACTTTTTCCCGCTCTGTGGCTACGTATTTTAAAGTCTAAATACCCTCAAAAGTATTTAGAAAGCTCCAAAATAACTGGTTTTCACAGTCCTTCCCATCTCTGCTCCCGTCTTGTGACAGGCACACTCTTGCGTCATTCTTTTAAAGCTGTAATTGTGTTTGAATCTTGTAGAAATGATCTTGGGTATAGGTTTGTGGGTGGGTTCGATCATCTCTAACAAGACGTTTCATATAATTGAGATCGAACTTCACTTCAGGTAAGTTCGTTTGATCTATCAATTATATTCCACGTTTAAAATTGTTGTCGTCCTTTTTATTCTCTATAAGAAAGTTTATTTTACTCCTAAATATGGAAATTTTTTCCCCATTTAACAGCATCTCTATCTATTCCACTTTATGAAATTTAATACTAATAATATCCCAGTGAAACAGTGTATATACTTATTAAGAAAAATAAAATCGGCAACTCCGCTTACTTTCCTGGCAATGATGCCCTTGAAGCTCTAGTCTCAAGGTGGCTCGCCACTTATTCACCAAATTTTATCTTTATAGCGATTTCGCCAATTTGACGATTCGTATGCATGCATGCAACCACAGGCAGCCGCCAAAGAAATTGTTTTTCAACTGCCAACTCAAAACGCTGAAACGGTAGTCGACGAAATGAATACAGATTAGAGCGTTTTCCAATTTTGGACTGTTGGAATAATTTTAGAGAATTTTAATTTGCTAAATAATTATCTAAAAATTTATTTGTTTTACTATATTCGACGGGATTGATCTACGACTACCGGATAAGGTGATACAAACAAGAATTGCACTCCATGTTATTATACAGGGTGTCTGTAAAAGGTCTTTACAAAAACATACCACATATTCCTTAGACCCAAATAAGTCGATTTAAGTAAAATTACCTTAGTACAAAGTTGCTTCGTTTGGGCTCCAGAGGGCCTTGAAGTTACAATTTTTAAATCGTTTTTCCCATATAAATTTAAAATGGCATATGCGATTTTGCTGAAATTTGGTATATTGGTAGAGTATTATGTGGCAAAAAAAATGGTATTAAAATTTTGTCCGATGATAATAATACATAGGCGTAGAACTTGATTTTTTAAATAATTGCACCTTTAAAAATTCTACGCCAATGGAAAAAAAGGAGTTTGAGTATGAGATTTAGATTGCGCAACTCATTTACTTTAAAAAAAGGAACTCTTGATAAGACTCGATTACTCTCATGGTTTTCGCTAAATTTCTGTTTTAATAATTTAGAGTGTATAGGTTTCACAAAAATATTTATTTACAACATAATCAAAATAGAGATTTTACAAAAATTGTTCAAAATGTTCACCATTTTCACGCATACAAAGATTTATACATCGAAGAAAATTAAAATGTATCCTTTCCATAACTTCTTCATCACCTCTAAGATTGTTTATCGCATCTTGAATACGTTGCCAGAGTTGTTCCTCATTTTCTACAGGTTCCCTGTAAACTGTGGATTTCAGATGTCCCCATAAAAAGTAATCCATCTTTGTTAGGTCTGGGGAACGTGGTGGCCAGTTTACAGGTGCGTCATTACCTCTGCCGATCCATGTGTGTGGATATTGTTCATTCAAGTGGTTTCTAACGTTTAAAGAAAAATGTGGTGGAGCTCCATCTTGCATAAACCACATATCTCTCCGAAGTTGGAGAGGTAAATCTTCTAACAATTCTGGCAACGTATTTTGTAGAAAATCCAAATAATTTTCTCCAGTTAATCTTCGTGGAAGTATGACAGGACCAACAATGAAATTACCAATTATTCCAGCCCACACATTAATTTTGAATTCGTGCTGAAAATGGTTTACCTTTATTGCATGCGGATTTTCAACGGCATAAACATGTTCATTATGGGTATTAGTTATACCTCTTCTTGTAAAACCCGCTTCATCGGTAAAGAGAACCTTCTTGACAAAGTTTGGATCTCTGTCTCTTTGCATATTAACAAATCGACAAAAACCCAAACGAATTTGAGGATCATGGACTAATAATTATTGTACTGGCTTCTTATGATATTGATGATTTGTTGATTTGTATGTTAAAATATTTGGGATTTTCAAACAATGCGTGTTCTCTAATAGAAAATTATCTTAAATGTAGGGAACAACAAGTTCGTATAAATAATATTAATTCAGAATATTTAACATTAAGATCAGGTGTTCCGCAAGGCTCCATTGTTGTTTTCAATATATTCTTCTCACCTCTTAAACAAAATCCAAAATTGCAATGTTCACTTATATGCTGACGATACTCAGTTATACCACAGTTTTGATCCCCATGAGGTGGAGGCTGCTTGTGATGTTATTAATAATAATTTAAAATCATTTATTGATTGTGCAACTGAGCACTGTCTTCTTATTAACCCAGTAAAATCAAAAGTAATGTTATTCGGTAGTAAATATCATAAACAAAATGTAATGAGTTCAATAAATATTGAAATCAATAATGAAAAACTAGAACTGGTAAGTGAAGCAAAAAACTTGGGAATAATAATCGATTCTGATTTAAGGTTTGAGAGACATATAAATAAGTTAATACAACGTGCTTATTGTAATATTAAAATGATTTATGGAAACCGTTATTTGTTTCCTATTTTTGTAAAGAAACAACTCTGTGAAACATTAGTTTTATCTCTATTCAATTATGCGGATGCCGTTTACGGTCCGAACTTAACTGTGAGCTATCAGAATAAAATACAAAAAGTTCAGAATTCTTGTTTACGTATGATTTTTGGCATAAGAAGGCGTTGTAGAATATCTCACAAAATAAGTCAAGCTGGATGGTTGAATATGGAGGACAGGAGAAAACTACATTTAATCTCTTTGTGTCATAAAATAATAGTGAGTAAAAATCCACCCTATCTACATCGTAAAATAACTTATCGTTCTGACGTTCATAACTTAAATATAAGAAACAAAGGATTGTTGACTGTTCCTGCTTTCATCACGGAGTTTTTCAGGCGTTCATATAGTTACCAAATTTGCTATTTATATAACCAAGTCTTACCAGAATTAAAAAATTGTAGTATTTCAAAATTTAAATTAAAAATGAAACAAAATCTCTTAGACGCTCAGTGATAAAGTTAACAATTTTATAATTAGTTTTTTTTATTTTTATATCAACATATAGCTCGATGCTGCCCATGTTATACTTTGCAGTCCTATCATTGCAGTCCTATCATTTTTTTTATTGAAAATTTATTGCAAATTATACTTATCTAATTATAAAACAAAACCAATATACCTATTACACATTTTTAGGGTTGAGTGGAAGAATATTTTTGATTGTGTCCAATAACATAATCAAAAATAAACTTCGCCCTTTATTTTCAATCTGCTATATTTTGTCATTAATTATGTTAATTGTATTTATTGGAAATAATAAAGACGTTTTTATTATTATTATTATTATATAGCAATTGTTCTCTAAGCACTTTATTTACGACATCTTTACTTACTCCTAGTTCCCTTCCAATTCGTCTGGTGCTTAATTCTGGATCTTCTTCAACACGTTCTAAAATGTCTTCTTCAACTTCAGGAATCCTTACAAAACGTTCTCTTCCATTATCAACAGTGTTGGGAGCAAAGGAACCGGTCTCTCGAAGACGTCTCTCAACAGCAGCAAAAGTTGGGTGGCTAGGTACACGACGATTTGGAAACCTTTCAGAGTACACCCTGACACTCTCTCGAGCATTTCCTTCACAAAATCCTAATGTCAGTAACATATCGGTATATTCTGCATTGGTATATTGTACAGCCATATTAATAAATCACGCATTTGTTTTTTTTTTATTATTGAGTCAGATACAGTTCATCAAATTTCTAGAGGCTTTCGACGGCTAGACAGAGAAAGCACTACTGACAGGCATCCCGACGGATTTACGCAATGAAAGTACACTCTGCGCATCAAGTATTTCACTATTTCATTCAGACGTAAATGTCAGATGTAAATTTCGCTAAAACATTTCTTTTATTTTCGTTTGTGTTTTTTGCTCATTACAGTTTAATAGAACCTAAGTATGGAGTTTAATAGCAAATTAAGAGGCCGCGTGATTAACAGTCAATCTCGCGAAATAATAGCCAATGTTATAGAGTTTATGAGAAGAGAAGGAAACTTTAAATCACCTTCAATACCATTTAAAAATGTAAATGATCGTGTTGCTGCAGCCACAGGAGTATCTAAAAACACTGTCGTCCGCATTTCTGGAGAGAAAAAAATAATCGATAACCGTGAGATATCGGAATTTTCATCACCAAGAAAAACCATTAAAAAGCCAAAAACAGTTAATGATATAGATGAAGCTGCACAAGAATCAAATTTTATTTTTTTATTATTAGATAGCTATTTTTGTTTCTGAGTTGTGTTCATTTACAGGCTCAATTTTTTTTCCGTTTCTCCTTTTTGATTTTATATGGGGTTTCAAGTTGTTTTTGACTTATTTCGACGTAAATCACAACAACACACTTTTTTAATAAAGCAAACAAGTGTTAAGAGGTATATGTACGTGTAAACTACAATTACAAAAAATTGATATGAAACCCATGAAACCACCAACAAAAATGTAAAGCTAGCTTCCGTACTAGAACATGGTGTCATTCGTCGAGATAATTTATCGTTTTGTTTAATAGATCAAGAAATGTAAATATTCCCCTGTTATTTTTTATAAAATTATAAGAGAAATAAATTTTTTTCTAAATAGTATAGTTTATTATTTTGTAGAAAAACAAAATTTCGAAAATTTTAGTAATGTTTCAGAAACAACCGTTATTAATAATAGGTACCATTTTCCTTAATAAGGTAGAAATAAAATATAAACTATTTCCACGATTTACAAAGGCCTACAAAAAAATTATAGGTATTTTCCGCTATCCTATAAAATTTATATTTTCTGACTCAATTTCAAAAGGTTGAAGGAATTCCAAAACACCTTTTATGGCATAATAATTATTTTCAATTCTACATACTATCTTTAGCTGCTTTTAAAAACGTTCTAAGAAAGTCCAATCAGACCAATTTAATCCCTAAACTATTCCACACTTTTAAAATTTAATTACCTAAAAATATTAAAAACTATTTGAAATAACTTGTTTAGCAGACTGTACAATAGCTATCTTAGTCACACGTAGCGCGTTCTCTGTCTGGGCGTCGAACACCTCTAGAAATTTGATGAACTGTAGAACACTTTCAATCGTTAACAAGAGATTAGGTGTTAAAACTTGACAATATTTTTATTTAGATGAAACTATGGAAACCAACAATAAATGTTTTTGTATACGTATTGCAGGCAAATAATTAATATTCCTCAAAAAATCGTACATGGCAAGAATCGAGTATTTTTGTTAAAAGTCTCGATTAGAGGTGTTGAAGAAGATATGAAAAAAGTACATTTTTATGTTTTTCATCGTATAAAATTTTGTCCGATAATAATACATAGGCGTAGAACTTGATTTTTTAAATAATTGCACCTTTAAAAATTCTACGCCAATGGCAGAAAAGGGGTTGGAGTATGAAATTTGGATTGAGTACTCATTTACTACAATAAAATACCCTTGATAACACTCGATTTACTCTCATGGTTTTGACAAAGTTTGTATTTTAATAATTATTGTTTATGTTCTAAAATTACTAAAATGCAAATTTCGTCAGAGTAATCGAGTCTTATCAATAGTACCTTTTTTAAAGTAAATGAGTTGCGCAATTAATATCGGACAAAATTTTAATACCATTTTTTTTTGCCACATAAAACTCTACCAATATACCAAATTTCAGCAAAATCGCATATGCCGTTTTAAATTTATATGGGAAAAACGATTTAAAAATTGTAACTTCAAGGCCCTCTGGAGCGCAAACAAAGCAACTTTGAACTAAGGTAATTTTACTTAAATCGACTTATTTTGGTCTAAGGAATATGTGGTATGTTTTTGTAAAGACCTGTATATCTTAATATACAGGGTGTTTCTAAATTCATGAAATTCATGTATGAAATTAAGATGGGTCTTTCCTATAACAAAATTTCCTCAGCCCACCCCTTTCCGAGATATCATACTTAAAAGGTGGTGATTAAAATTGAGTTTTTATTTTTTTTTTCTAAAATTTCAGAAAAGCTAGAAACTTGAAATTTTGTAATTTCCGTGCACTCGCAAAGGATTAACCACAGATACCAGTGACGTTACAAGTAAGGATTAGAAACCTTATTAATTAAAATAAACGTTTGACAAATCTTTTAATTCCTTTTTATTATTTACAGAGTTATTTTTTTTTTTTTAATATATCAAGGATTCAAGGATTGTTCTTTTGTTGAGATTTGGTTCATTTTCGAGAATTCATTTCATTATTAGTTACGATATTATTGGGACAAACAAAACAATAACTACATAAAAGAATAAAAAACCATAAAAATAATATCGCAATAGTTGCCTAACTAAAACTACCAATCGAACGTTTTTCCGAACACTCCTCCATTTATTTATTAACGAATTTATTCCATTTGGCTGTTCCACACTGTATGTATTGGATATTGGTCTAAAATTACACCTAGGTATTTAATTTGAGAAACTTTGTTTCTGGTAATTATTAGTATGCAATTTTGTAAAAAAAGTTATTAGATTGGTTGACAATGGTTAAACCAAAACATATTTAAGGTTACTAGATTGTTATTTACCCATAAACATATTTTCCTCAGGTTCATATCTGCAGTGAGCTTAACTTCTTCCCAGTCCCAATTCGTTTCCAGTAAAAAGGATTACTGTATCATCCGATGTAACCAGAGTAATTATTAATTTTTGTAATATTATTCATGAGAACAAGAAACAAAATTGGTCCCAATACTGTTCCTTGTGGGACTCCCATCTTTATTATTGATTTAGAAGTTTCGGCATTGCCGATCTTTACCTTCTATGTTCTGTTTAATGAATAATTCCTTAGGAGCTTTAATACTAAGCCCCTTATGTCATAGTTATTTAGTTTGTCGAGAAACGGTATCAAATGCTTTGGCTAACTCAAAAAATACTGCAATCCAACTATCTTTTTCTAATATTGTATAAAACCATATTGAAATTTTGTAATAATACTATGATTATGAATCTACTTTTTACTGCATTTTCAAAAATAACTGATTAGCTGACCGAGATCATCGGATTTGTTATACAGGGGTGACAATTAATTTCTGAAAATTCAACGCCTCAATTTTTCATTGTATTTTGTTCAAAATTAAATCGTTTCCCGTTTCTTTTATGCTATAATTCTACATGTTTACCTTTCGAATGATTTTTTATGGTACACTTGTGGTATTTATAAAGCCAATAAAAATAAACCCTTTGATTTCGTTCGAAAATGTTTATCAAACAAACAAATGTTCTCATTTCACATTTTCTATCTCATTTCATTTGCATCATTAACTTATTTGATTTCGTAAACGGGAGTAGGTCAAAGAGGTTAGAAAGGGTAGAGGTAACATAGGAAGCATTTGTCACTGCGCGAATTTTGCCAAAACCGAAAAACTGGGTGGAAGGAGTAGGGAGATGTTCTGGGCCGGACTTAAATATTTGTATTGTAGTACCTAATTTTGGTAGGTAAAGATGAAAAATTATAGCACGTTTTTTTGACTTTATTTGTCAGCACGATTCATTTATGATGAGGGCAATAACACTTTATCAATATATAACTAGCTAAGGGGCGATTCCACCGTTGTGTCAAACGAAGTTTAAATTACTAAGTGAAGATTAAAATGACATTGTTAATGTAAAAATGTCATTTTAAACTCCATTTAGTAATTCAAACTTTATTTTTGTTAATATAAAAATGTCATTTTAATCTTCGTTTAGTATTTTAAACTTCGTTTAACAAAACGGTGAAATCGACCCTAAGTAGAAGTTTATAAAATTATTGTAACAAAATAGCTGTTGAGACAAAAAGTTATCGAAACAGCCAAAGTACTTTTTGCCGAATTACACATAAGATTTTTTCTACGATCACACCAAAATAAAATAAATAATTAAATTTTATTAGAAATGGGTTACCTTTTCGTTCGTTATATTTTAAGTTTATTTGACATAAGCCTATTCTTCGAAGAAAAAAAAATGTTTTGGTACTTATATACCGGTAATTATTTATTATTTAATTATTTACGGAAAATACCGTTCAATGATTTAAAATATTAGGAAGTCAATTAATAGCTATTTATGTAACCAGTTACGAAATGCCTTATTTTGTGTAACGAGTAAATATTTGCGGGACGAGCGGAGCGAGGTCCTGCAAAATGAACGAGTTACACAAAACGGCATTTGGTAACGTGTTTACATACAAGATTTTTTCTAATTTTGTCTTGATTATTTATAAAATTGTGTTGAAAAATAATTCACCAGCATTCTTTTGTAGGTACTTCCAATCAAATATTTCAGAAAATTGTTGTATTTGATTGCCCTACGACGTTTTTTTTTTTTTTTTCAATGATAATAAAAATAAGGAACATGTGCAGTGTTGTCGATCTGATTTTTGACATTACCCGCGAGAATGTTGAAAAAAAAACATTTTTACCCATTATCCTTAAAGGAGTACGTCAAAATTTTACCCCCAACATTTCTGGGCAGTTTTCAATAACGGTGTTCAATTATTTAAAAAATATAACGCAATTTAAAGCTTTTCTTTTTTGTTGTTAAACGTAATGTCATATTTTTAAATGTGAAATGTCACTATTCTCGGCCTTTTTTTCGATATTTGGTTTTTTCGATTTTTCGTATTTGGATTTTTCGATTTTTTTATTTTTAGATTTTTCGATTTTTCGATTGCTCGATTTCTCGATTTTTCAACTTAAAAACCAAAAAAGAGGCAATTTTATTTATTTTCATTTCGTAACTGGTGACATAATCAACTTTTCGTAATCAGTTGCATAATGTTCTACTTTATAAAATATATTACTTTATATGTCAAAATTAGAGAAAATAAAATGTAATTAAATGGATAGATCCCATATTATTATAGAGCAGTGTTTCTCAAACTTTTTTGGGGACGGAACCTTTTTGAAAAGCGAAATATTTGACGGGGCCTTCAACACATTAAACACATAATTTAAAAAATATTTTTCAAATTTTTTTCTTCAATTTGACTCTCATTTTGACTTTCAAGGTAAACGTGATAAAAAATCGGCTTCATATTATGCTCCGATTTTACATATTCAATTTTATAATTGTAATTTGACAATATTACTACCCATCTACGTAGTCTGTTGGCTGAAAATTGGGGTATACCTTTAGCTGGGTTAAAAATAGTTACCAGAGGTAAGTAATCTGTAACTAGGATAAATAAATGTGTATATGAATATTCATTAAATTTATTTAAGCCAAAAATTATTGCAAGGCCTTCTCTTTCAATTTGGGAATATTTTTGTTCGGACTTTGATAAGGTACGCGATGCAGAAGCTATAGATTTCTCAATATTTTTTTAAAAAACATGACATATGGCCCTTATTCCCACATTTGATGCATCTACGATTAATTTAATCGGCAACTCAGGCTAAAAATGCATAAGAACATAATTTGTTGTTAATTTATTTTTGATTAATTCCAAAGATTCCTTGCAAGAATTATCCCAAATCCATTTCACCCATAAAAATAAAATAAAAGTCCTAAAGCAAAATCATATCCTCCTTCCTCTTAGTGACTTAAAAAAATTACTTCTCAAAAAAAAAGTTCCTCAAGCAAGGTCACTCCATTTTGTGGCGATAGTACTGTTTTTTTTTATTATGATTTTCTTCGCGGAGTCCTCAAAAAGGCTTTGTGGGGCCCCAGGGCTCCACGGAGCACACTTTGAGTAATCCTGTTATAGAGAAATACTAAATAAATAGTTTTGAAAAAACTATTGAAACAAATTGTGAAGTTTGAAACGAATAAATTGGCAATGAAATTGATATTTTTGTATTTGATTGTATGTTTCTCTTTCCACTTCCTGAAAACAGATTCACCATGAAACAACAAATAGTAAACAGTTTATAAAAATAACCTTTATTTGCTACTTATAACATGTACCAATGACCAAGTCCGATTCTGTTTATTTTCAAATCAACAAATATGGACGTCGACAGAATCTTTAAAAATTAAATCTCACCGAAATAAATATAAGTTTCTTTTATCTCCGTCACATTTCGCACTTTTATTATAAATAAAGCTTTCTACAACACATCTTGGCATTTTAAACGTTAATTTCCAAAATTTAAGTCACTAAAAAACCAAATTAATTCTCGTTGACATTAAATTTGGATGGACAACGCTCTGACATGTGATGTTCTCAACTGTGATTGGTGGGTGTGAATAATTTCGAAATGGGATTATGCGCAGTGTCTTATGTTCCATCTAAGGTTTATATAATCTAAGGAGTAGGTATATATTTTTCAGAGCACTAACGATATTCGTATTCCTGATCGTAATTTCATTTGTCCTTGGACTCGGGCTCAGCAAGGCTGTTCTGCGTCCTCGTCACCCTTTTCCACTGCTTTCCGTTCGGATCGGTGTTGGAAAACTAGGTCGCGCTGCCATTCGGACAACGAAACTCCATATAGAAGTTTCTCTGGAGATTTACGAACCGATTTATGTAAATAAGGATAAATATCTAGAAAAAAAGATGTCGAAATGGATTACTTTATTTATTTATTGATAGTGGAAAGGCATCGCCATAGAAATTTGGGTCAATATATGCCATTTGATGTGTGTGTGTCAATTTATTGTTCCCAGTTTCCCGCTTGAACAATGTTTAATAACCTGAGCCTTTATTGTTAACCTGTTTTTATGAACTTTTCAGAATACTCGATAATAACAAAACTTAAAGGGGAGAAACCTGGATTTTTTTATAATCTTTCGAAAAATATTTATTTTGAAACAAAATTTTGATACCCTATATTAATAAATCTCCATCATTCTGTTGCTTCTCGTCAGCTCATAGGTGCACACGCCCACGTACGTTGATAACAAGAAGCAAGATAAAAGCAAGCTCGCGATGAATGCGTATTTGACCCACTTGCATCTCCCTATTAGAATACACGGGCTACAGCCAGCTAGCTCGCGGAATAAAAGAGAATCGAGATTGGCCTTGACCTTCTAACGCCCCCGCACTCGGATCGGTATCGCGGCGTTCGCGTGTCAAGGCTTATTTGGATCGCGCACCTCGATATGTCCTCGGCCCTTTGTTTACGGTAATCCTAGGGGGTTGATTCCACTGAAGGTGTAGCTTTTTCGAATTAGATGAGATGATTTGGTTGTTAGTTGAATTTCTTTACTACAGAGTCGTTGGAAAAGTCACAATGTCTGTTATAGTTGTTAAGGTAAGGGATAATTAACCCTAATAAAAGTCATTAAACCATCAAAACTATTTATTTATTAGTATTACACTATTCGAGCTAAGACTCCTACTGCTTCTTTTCTCTGGTGACAATTGATAATGACACGTGGTCAATAGTGTTAGGGTACAAGGGGAGTATCACTAACATAGTTATTAATGTTTTAAGGACCAACATTTTGAGAAAACATAGTTAGGTAGCTATCGACACAGTGAAAAGAATAGATATCTTGAGAATCCTGGAGGAATTGGAAGTGCCCAACACATCATTAAATGTAATTAGAAGCCCTTGCCAATAAGAGTGAAAGAACAAATAGGTGATTTCAAAATGAAAAAAGGGACCAAACTGAACAATATGTAAATACGTATTTGTTAACGGGTAAACAAATTTTTGTGTCATTACTAACTATAGTACTTTGGAGAACGATTTGAGTCGCCTTGAGTGTCTAGTGTGATCAGCTAAATAATTATTTGACTAATATAACGCGTGCAGAGCACATTAATGTTAATATTATATCGTCTTTTTCATTTTTATATTATTTTATATTTGTATCCCTTTTTACACCCAATAAATATACGCAGATGATGTGGAATTGATTGCAAATTTAAAAATTAATGAACGTATAGATCAAAGGTTACCTTAAAAAAATAATCCGTGATAGATAAGAGGGCAGTGGTCGTATTAATTAATTAATTAGAGAACAATTAAATGACTTGCATCAACTTTCTAAAGTTATTAATAGCACAAATAAAAAAATTATGATTCACATGAGTACAGATCTTTACCAATCTTTTACCCTGTGATCTTCTCTTGTTAAGACTGTCATGAAATTCATTCTCCCAGGAATATATACCTAATCTGAAAGTTATATTCTTGAAATATTAATACCCTTCTATGAATTATATTATTTCTACTAAATGATCTATTTGGATATACAAATTTTCTCTCAGTAAATATATTATTATGCCAAATGAACTTTTAAATAGGAAATTTAACTTAAATGCAATAGTTTTGTTAACAGTGTTGGCATGATCTATGAATCTCATCTGCTTGTCAATCATCACCCTTACTAAGTATTTGAATTTTTCTGTATAGAACTTCCTCCAATTGTTATGTTATATTGTTTATCAACAAACTGTGTATAGTTATAGTTGTTAATTATCAACATACATTTTGTTTTATTTGCGTTAATTTTCAACAAATTATTGCAACACCATTTATAAACATGTTGCAGTGTTTCATTAACAACTCCTACCAAGTTATCTGAATCGTTACAAGAAAAATATATTAGGGCATCATCAGCGAACAGGTGAATGTCACATTGACCCTTAAAATCAACAATATCATTGATATACACTAGAAACAACAGGGGACCCAATATACTTCCCTGCGGAACACCTCTGATATAATTCATTTCCTCTGACAAAATGTTATTTACTTTTAACTTTTGTTTCCTTTTAGATAATACACACACCACTCCAATGCTTGCTCTACTATGCCCATAATTTTTTATTTTTTTATCAAGCGGTTTTGATCAACAGTCTCGAATGCCCTTTGAAGATCTATAAAAACTGCCAATGTTAGATAGTTTTTATCAAATTTATATTTCCAACACATTGGATAGCTGATTCACAGTTATGTTTGTTTCTGAAGCCCAATTGTATTCTAGTAATAAGTTTATTTTGTTCTAAAAAACTAACAATTTGTCCATAAACGACCTTCTCAATGATTTTTTCGATACAACTTAACATACTAATAGGCCTTAAATCTGTAGCTTTATTTGCGTTTTTGTCTTTGGAACAGGCACTACCATAGCAATTTTTAGAGCATTAGGTATTTCTGAAAGTTTTTTAAAATATTAATGTTAATGTCACCTGTGCTACTTTTATTTTTCATTGCAAAAAGAATGTTTCTTAAAGAATCCACCGTACATAGTTGAAATTTTCCAAGAAAATATCCATTGTGTCTGACTAAAATTTGATAATCTGGTATTGGATACATTAACAATAAAATGTATTTAGATATTGTTGTTAACGACATGCTCGAAGAGCACGTCGCAATCTATTATTCAGTGTGCCCCAAAAATTTTTATATACATGAGAAAAAGTTATTTAAAAAAAAAACAATTATTTTTGATAAAATACTCCACGGTTTTTTTTTTAATTATAGAATATTTAAAATTAAAATAAAAGTATTAATACTCAATTATGGATTCCCTAGCCATGCAAAACTTTTTATCAAGAATAATTATTTTTGTAAAAAAATTAAACTTTTTCTCATGTGTATAAAACTTTTTGAGTCACGCTGTATAATAGATTGCGACGGGCTCTTCGAGCACGTCGTAAACAATATAATGTATTTAGATATTGTTAAGAGAGCACGTCGCAATCTATTATACAGTGTGCCCCAAAATTTTATATACATACGAAAAAGTTATTAAAAAAAAAAAACAATTATTTTTGATAAAATACTCCGCGGTTTTTTTTTTAATTATAGAATATTTAAAATCATAATAAAAATATTAATACTCAATTATGGATTCCCTAACCTTTTTATGCAAACCTTTTTATCAAGAGTAATTATTTTTGTAAAAAAAAAATAAAACTTTTTCTCATGTGTATAAAACTTTTTAGGACACACTGTATACTAAAATGCGACGTGCTCGAAGAGCACGTCGTTAATAATACAGTGTATTACTTTTTTCTGTTCTAATTACGTATTTCTATGCATTTTGTATTCATTCCAATTATTTTCTGTTTTTTTTCTTGTGAATAATTTTTATATGCAAGGTCTCTGTACCTTGTGGCAGCTTTTACATTTTCATTCCGTCATTTTTTGTATTTAGGAAATATTTTTACTCGTTTTTTTTGCGCTACATAATCTAATACGTTTAAAATATGTCGCCCATCGCTATTTAATAGCACATTTGTTAAAAGCATAAAATGATCTGAAATTCTTGGTGTTTTGATAACCTCATCTGAAACCGATTCATTATTTGTTATAACTAAATCTATTAGTGTACCTACATCACTTCTATTTGGTCTTGTGAATTCTGTAACAATATTTTTAATCCAGTATCAATCAAAATATCTCTTAATTTCGCACTGTATTGTATTTAAAACGATTGAACTGTTAGTATTTAGATGATTTAGAAAGTATTGTGGATACAGTAATCCAAAGAAGCGCGTATTTTATACATTCCAAAAACATTCTTTTGTGTATGCTAACAGAGACTCGAGAATGGGTTCGGGAACTATCTCTACGAAGAATCTTAAAAGCTATAGAAACCAGTCGAAAAACCTTTAAAGTAGGGCACTTTGTAGTATCAGTGCTACAGACTACTTTGAGTTAATTTGCTGGAATAAGAGTGTATGTATACTGTATAGATAACTTGGTTATTATAATAATTGAAAAACAATTAGCGTATATCGGGCTTTTCTGCTTGCTGTTTGGGGATAAATTTCACAATTTCTAAAAATTTGGATACATATTTCCGAATTTCCAGAATTTCATCTTCAACGATATTAGAAATACAAATTTTTACCCAAGCTAAAGTTAAACTGAAGCGTCTATTACAAACAGAAGGATCACGAAACGTCCAACAAAAAAAAAAACGAACTGTGTATCGAATTTAGTTAGAACACCGAAATTAGAGAATTCCGAGAAGGGTAAGCAGGCAGAAGGCAACACAAAGCCGAAAGCAGGCTGGCGGATGGGAGATGGGAATGGCGAGTCCGTCTAGACCGCGGCCTAGACTGAATTGAATCGATAAAGACCCAGATACAGCCGAATCGACCAGACAAGACCGTTCGCCATGCTAGATAAGCTATTCGCTTTATATAAAATGTTTATGGCTCCGAATGAAGCGATGCCATCATTGTTCATCGCAACGAGAGATACGATACCTATACAGGGTGTTTGGAAGGTCGATGCAAACTCTTTGAGAGGTGATAGGGGTCATTTAGACCTAATTAAGCCAAACATTCCTTAGTAAAAAATCTCACGGTTTTCGATTTTTTCGAACATTTTGGATTTCTTTAAAAAAATGCTTTTTTTCACATTTTTCTCCTTTTATCTCTAAAATAAAAGATGAGTTTGTTAATATTTTTTTTTTAATAGCAGAACGTTTGTCTTTTCTGAAAGTGTAAAAAAAAGAAAACCACACGGACTACACACGGTGCGTGGGAACCAACTTTAAATGAAAAGTTTATTTACTAGACTTTTTTTCGGTCAAAGTATTTCTGAAGGGCTATAGATTGGCGCAATATATTTTTTAAAATCGGTTCCAGCAGCCGTTTTTGAGAAAACTCGTTTTTTAATGAAAAAGTGACCTTTTTTTTACTTTTTTGCTTGTAACTTGCGCATTTCACATTTTCTCGGCTTGCCAAAAGTAAATTTCAATGGGAAAATGTCCGCTCTACAAAAAAGCATTAATGACTTTTTCTCTAAAATCAGCCGATTTTGAGTTAAATGAGTTTGTAGTGTACCATAATTTTCTGATTAAAAATAGCGTGCTAGATAGTTTTTTTGATAGACTCTCTATATGCTGTTTCCAATCAAGTTTATTATCTAATGTTAAACCTAAGAATTTTGTTGATTTAGTTTGCTGAGGTATATCTCTGAGTGTAAACAACATTTTGACTGTTTTGTCAGTATTCAGTAAAAGATTATTACTAGAGAACCATAAGTTAGACAAGGCAAGAGCTCCAGCATCAAGAGTTTCTAGCTCGTCTTTATCCTTGTTACAGTGAAGTAGTGTCGTCTGCATACTGAACGGAAAAAGTAGGCTTCAGATAGTAAGGTAGGTCATTCACGTATAGTATAAAGAGGGTTGGCCCAAGAATTGAGCCTTGAGGTACTCCAGCATGAACTTTTTGAGTTTCTGAAGTATTTTTTCCAATTTGTACAAATTGACAACGGTCTTTTAAGTACTGGCTTAGGAGATCAAGACCTTTACTTCTTATACCATAGTATGGGAGTTTATCCAATAGTTTGCTGTGGCTAACACAATCAAATGCCTTTGAGAGGTCACAGAAACTTGCTGAAAGCATCTGTGTATCCTCAAAAGCACTGACAATATCAGTCACCAGCTTTGTGATCGCGTTTATTGTTGAGTACTTCTTTTTAAAACCAAATTGTTGGTCACTCAGAAGATTAAATTTGTTAAGGTATGCAAAAAGTCTATTGTTAAAAGCTTTTTCAATAGGCTTTGATAGTATAGGTACTATTGATATAGGCCTGTAGTTTTCTGGAAGGTTTTCATTTCCTTTTTTTTTGTATATAGGAGAAACTTTTGAAGTCTTTAAATCCTGAGAAATGTGCCGTCAGTAAAACATTTATTTATAATCACGATGAGTGGATCATATATACCGTCTGCTAATAATTTAAGAATTTTATTGCTAATACCAAACACATCCAATGTTGTGCTATTGGATAATTCATTAACAATATCTTTTAATTCCTCCCTATTTACCGGATATAGAAAAAGAGTATTGTTATTCCACACATGCTTTTTCAGTGAGTCTAAGGGCTCCCTATTTGAGATAGGTGCCTGTAACAAATTTGAGACATTGAGGTAAAAATTATTAAGATCACTAGGGTTAAGTTTAGTGTTATTTGATTTTTTTTTATCTTTTTTATTTGGTTTTATGAGTTGCCATATACTTCTGGACCTATTCTTGGATGAATTAATTTTATTTGTAAAATAGTTTTGTTTTTGTTCCCGAATTTTATTTTTATATGAAAGTTTTAGATTTTTAATTTCTAATCTAAATTATCATCTTTTATCACTTTTGTTAGTTGGTGTAAATCGTTTAGCTGTTGTCTGATAAGTTTTAGTTCATAATTATACCATTTTTTATTTTTATTTCGTGTATGAACGTTTTTGGTTTTTATTGGTAAATATTCTTCAACGGCATGTCGGAATGTTTCTAGAAATATATGGCTCATATTATCTACACTATCTGAATCCAGTCATGGTTTTTTAAGTAATCAATGCAGTCGTTTATTCTTGTTTCGTTTAGTGGTCTGAATTTTATGATGTTGGTCTGATTATCTAAGCAATGATTTTGAGGTAAGTTAATCGTTTTTATGATACATTTATGATCTGAAAGGTAAAAATCTTCAAGATCTATTTTACAATCCGCTGGAGGGATGTTTGTTAAACAATTATCTAAACAAGGTTTTGATTTTTTTGTAATTCTGGTAGATTCCGACACTAAATAGTTAAAATTATAAGATCTCAGTAAGTTAATGAAATCATTTTTTAAGTTACTATCAACTAAAATATCAATATTGAAGTCACCTAAGATAAAAACAAAGAAGTACTTATCTTTAAGCTGCTGATAATCATTCTTTTATAATACCTAAAAAAAAATACAATATTCATCCCGTTGTACATCAGCAGACAGGTGGGTATTTTTGGATTGTACGGAACAGAGAAGGTTTCAGATGCGTTGGAAACAAAACAAGAACTTCCTACGCGAACGTAGCAGGACGGCCGCCAGCAAGTGAATCGTAGTGAATTGAGAATTCAAGATCGCGCCGCAAACAACCGACGTTGAAATGACGACGACGTCGCCCGCCGTCTCTAACGTCGACTTTTCAGTTGTTTCGCCAAATCGGACTCCCTGATGTTTAGACTTTAGACGTTCCGCGACAGCAGAAGCGATAGAACCGTTGCAGTAGCAGCAGCGCAGTCATTCGCGATCGTGCAGCAAAACCAGCAGGAAAAACGATGTGAATATCAAAAACGAACGAAATTTCCAAAAGCGATCATTCTGCTGTTGTTATTTTTTTGTTTTTTTCGCGGATGCATTGATAAATTGTTCTTATCGCATCTCGCAATTATTATTGTTTTGACGGGTATTTTTTGTTTGCCAAAGGTTCGTGCATACACGGTGCGTCGATATTGTTGTTAAAAATATTGTGATATTAAATTTGTTTGTTGATTTTGAGTGGGCTGTGATATAGATAGGTGTAAGGATGATGAAGAAAGAAAAACCTATGATGTCTGTCACTGCTATTATACAGGGACAGGCGCAACATTGGAGTAGGACGTTGGCTACTGGATTTCGAAATCCGCACCACATGTCTTTAGGTAAATAATGATTGATTGATTGATTTATTTGGAAATGTTTGTTTTACTAAAATGTTCTATATCATCCGATGTTTCGTATTGGTAACGCCTCTAAACCTTGAAATATTATGAAAGCACGATAATGTTGTTTTCATAGAAAAGCATGGTGATGTGCAATTATTTCTGAATAATGAATATGTGGGTTTTCGGTAAACAAAGGAATATAAGCAATTCAGTTCAAATACTGTCTTTTTTATCAATTATAATGGATATAAAATTGATATAAATAGTTAAATTGGTAGTCTAGACCTACTACCGAGGGGTGAATTTATTACAAAAATTTTATACATAATTTTTATTTTTAACAAATTTTTTTATTGGAATTTTTTATAAAAAATATTTATTTAATACTAATTTTCCATTAATAATTCTAAATTTTAATTATAAACCTAAAAAACAGTTAATTTATTTTAGTAAAAACTGTGCTGCAAAAAATGTAAATAAAGATTTTTTGACGAACTTTTTTTAAAAAATTTGACAGTAATTTACCTATAAAAAATTTAACGGATGGGCACTTTCGAGAAAAATTTTTTGACGAACTTTTTTGAAAATTTTGGCCGTAATTAGCTCATAAAAAATTTGACAGATTGGTACTTTCGAAAAAAAAAAATAATAAATCCGGGAACTGAAAATTTTTCAAAATTAATAAATCAAAAGTCCCCATAAGCCAAAAAAAATTTTTTTTGAAAATTTGCAAAATAAACTTGTATTTTTTTTAAATACAGCAATTTGAAAACTTAACAATGGCTGTATCTCATGAACTAAAGATAATATCAGAAATTGCTTACAATCTTTTCTGGGATACGAAGGGGAACTTTAATGAATAAATACAGACCTGCCCCATAAAACCCCTAACCGTTACCTACCTCAACAAAAAATAAATAAAATAATAATCCCTTACTTATCATATGTCGTCGGAAATATATTAAAAATGCTTTTAACTCTAAACAGGGTGCTTCAATAGTAGGTAGTTAAAAAAGTCCAGGACAGGGTTAGAAAAAACTTAAGCATTAAAAAATATATATATGTAAAAAAATATTTAAAAATAAAAATTCTACAAACAAAAAACTATAAATTGAAAAATAAACAAAAGGTGTTTTTTTGTCATTATTACTGACTACAACTATTTTAGTTATTGTAATATTTGTTTTGTTTTTAATGCATTGAAAACCATCTATAAACATTATTAGTAAACTTTACTTTTCTTCATAATTTGAGATTATTTTTAAATATATATCAGGTTATGTAGAAAGCTTGACATTGATTTTTGTGTAAAAAATTTTATATGAAACTTTACCTACCATTTTTTAGTTTTTATTGTAAGTTTAATCATTTTCACAATTTGTGACAAATGTCAAATAAAAAATATATTTTTTAAATACCTTTTATTGGCAAATAAAATAAGAACCTAAATGTTTTAAATGTTTATTTTACAAGATCAGTCCCATCACAATACATAATATTACACAGATACAAACTAGAATAAAGATATATAATGCCTGGCATTCTAAATGATACTCTTCGCAGTTTAACAGACCCCCTTAACCCCCCATTTTCAATCAGATTGTTTTCACAATCAATAGGCCTCATGTCCTTATAGGGCTTGATTTTTACTAAAAATTTTATGTTGATAACTTTTCATTTTTGATTTTTTGATTTTTTTTTTATTTCAACCCTCCTTAAATCTCCCATATTTAATCAGATTTTTTTTATATTTAAAGAGCTTCTTTTCCTTTTAGATGTTTGCTAAAAATTTCATGTTGATATCGCTTTTCGTTTTTAATTTAGGATTTTTTTTTTTAATTTCAACTCATTTTAACTCCCTATTTTTAATTAGATTTGTTAAAAATCTATAGACTTTGTCCCCTTATAGAGCTTGATTTTTGCATAAAATTTTCAAGTTGATATCATTTCTCGAAGTAAACCTATAATATTCTTCACAGAATATACTGTATGAAGAGTAGAAAAAAAATGTATAAGGTAAAATAAACAGTTTAAAGTGGTCAACAATAATATTCAACTTCTTTTATCAAAGGATACTAAAAGTTTGAAATAACAGCACAAATTGAACATTTACAGAAATAGTGAGATACACATCGTAAAATGTTATCACACTTAATTCTCCATATGACCCTTTCTAAGTGTATTTCACAGCACATTCCAAAGTATTCTTGCTCTCGCTGCAGTCTTACCCTCATGGCAGACTTTTGCATGTACATGTTTATTAAATAATAATGTGTTTTAAAAAATAACAGAATAATAGTAATTTTGTCTAAAAAATGTATCAAATTCCTTAAATGTATTAGATTTTTCAAATTATATTTGCAGTGACATCTAATTCATTCAAGGGGAAAAAAAGGGGTCTTTATTGATAACGAATCCAAACAAGAAACACAATGTATATATACTGGCGAGCAAAAAATTGAGGTCACCTTAAAATTTTTATGTTATTTGAAATTTTACGTTTTCAGATCGTATTCGCAAACTGAACATCATTGCATGTGCTTTTGTAAGCTGAATGTGATACTCTATACTAAACAGAAATGCATTTTTTTCTAATACTATTATATCCTTATCAATATTGACGCTAAAATTATTCGCAATTTCTGAAGTGACCTCAATTTTTTGCTCGCCAGTGTATATATTTTGCACTGATGCACGCAGAATGTACTACATTTAGTACAATTGTGAATTGTACTAGACTGGCAACCTTGTTTGTGAGCGGCGCGCCAATTAATGTGTTCTTTTGCAGTTTGAAGGATCTGTTTCCGTGTTGTCTTCTCTTTTTAGCTCTATGCATTCGCTAAATCGTCTCACTCGTGTTAGGCTCACTCATCATAATGCGCCACAGACACAGTATACTTAGGTATACTGTGCCACAGAGACGCATAGATTAACACGTAAGAAAATAAAAATATTAAAATTATATATTTTTATGTTATTTTTGTAATGTTAAAATAATGTGTTTTTATGAAATTTAACTGGGTGTTCACTGCACGAATGAGCCAATGGAGAAACGGCCCCTGGTTCTCAAATTAAATTCTGTGTCCCGGGAATGCGTCCTCGTTAATTATTGTTTTTAATTACAGACAATAAACAAATAAGTAAATGTTTTTAATTATATAATACTTTGAATTTAATCTTAGATATTAATGTCACAAATACTTTAGTTGGAGTTAAAAGATATATAACAATAAACTGTTTTTATAATACAATTGTTCTCTTATAAATTAAATATATCTGGTAACCAGATATAGGGTAAATTTCGCAGTCTTGGCGTGTTTTAATTTCATTTCGGATTTGATAGTCAATAATTCTGACTTGTGTATTTTTTTTGTACTTTTTTTGTGTTTGTTGCTATATTTAGTTTAATAATTATTGTTATTACTTTAATAGAAACATGTAATTAGGCTACGTCTGTTTGTTTCTTAAATAAATAAATATCTTAATGCAATTAATGATAAACTAAATATTTAATTCAAACAAGAAATTTATATATAAAAAACCCAGGAAGTTGTTTTGATGCTAAAAAGTATATAAATATATAAAGGTGTTTGTTTCCTAGTCGGAGCCCCCCAAATTAATAGAATCTTCGCAACGAATATAATTCATGGTCACGCGTCAGCCTCAACGTTTCACATCATAATACTGGACAATCGCGTTTGGGAGGAGAACCACAAATTACGAGACCTTCAAAAAAATATATTCGTTTAAATTTCGTACTTGAAAATTTAATTTAGAATAATTATTTCATGACTATTATTATTTTAATTTCGATTTGTTTTTTTAACAAATTCTAATGAACCTTAAAAGTTAAATTATTATATTGGTAAATAATAAATATACCGACAAACTTTTAGCGGTGGTAGAAGACAACAAAATAAACATTTTATTTATGTATTTAAAAAGGCTTCGTTTTCGAGAAAAATAAGTTGTTTTCACACAGGGTTCTCTTGTCTATAGTCTATTTTTATGTATGAGAGAGTAATAAAACAGCATTTCTAATGCAAAACTTAGTACGGTCATTTTAAATATTTTTACAGAATAATCTAAATATTTCCTAAAATTGTAATAAATGTACCTGAGCTATTACAAGTTTTGGGTCTTTTATTGGTCCTTTATAAACATAAGCTGTACAGAACAATAGAAAAAGGTTTGGACAGGCCGAAAGCCCTGTGTATTAAAGATTACATAGCCGTATCTTAAGATTATTTTCAATAAGTACCTATTTCCCAATTTTGTTTTATTTTAATTCCAAGAATTTCTTACAGTAATCGAATTATAAGTAGATAAATACCTTCCCAACAAATTTCACCGAAAATGCGATTATAGGTTTTCCATTTAATAAGGAGGTCCAAGTTGTGTATTCTTGACAGTTTACTAAATCTCATTTAGTTGCAATTTGCAAGGTGCAGTGTGAATTCTAGTGTGATCAAGGAAAATTTGGAAGGGCCGCGTAAACGACAAAAAATCGGTCCTTTAACAGTTAATAAAAAAACATTAATATTTAATTGTTTTAAATCGTTTACGGACAAACATTTATGTAAAAAAAGTATTGATGACACAGTGGAATTAGTAGTACGCTTGGTGTTGGGAAATCTACGATTTACAGATTTGTTAAAGAAGAGAAATGTGGTGAGTTTCAAACAGCACGTAAAGCTCCAGGAAAACCAAAATTTCAATTAGATAATCTTTTGAAAGAAAGACTTCGAAGGAAAGTGCATGCGTTCTTCTTTAGAAAAGAATTTCCGACAGTAGACAAAGTTCTTGCCACGGTTCGAGATGATAAGGATTACCCTGAAATGAGTCGAAGCACACTATGGAAACTTTTAAAAGAAATAGGTTTTCTATGGAAAAAGTATTCCAGAAAGTCTATTTTAATAGAAAGAAGCGATATTGTAGTATGGAGAAGAAATTACCTAAGGACTATAAAAGAAATGAGAAACCAAAGAAGAAATATATTTTATTTAGATGAAACATGGATCAACGAGGGACATAAACCAAATAAATTTTGGCAAGATGAAACTGTTACAAGTCGAAGACAGGCTTTTTTAAATAATTTATCTACTGGTTTAAATCCACCATCAGGAAAGGGGCGCAGACTAATAATAGTACACATCGGTAGTTCAAACGGTTTTGTTAAAGGTGGTTTATTGACTTTTGAATCTACTCGTACCGGTGACTACCATGAGGACATGAATGCTGATGTCTTTAAAGAGTGGCTCGAACAAATTATAGATCTTCTTTCTCAGAACTGTATAATAGTAATGGATAATGCAAGTTATCACTCGAGACTTATAGAAAAAATGCCCACAACCAAGTGGTTAAAAAAAGATTTACAGAATTGGCTAAATTCAAAGAATATTAAGTTCCATCCCGGTTCTGTGAGAAAAGAACTATATCATTTGTGTTCCCTTCATAAAGAGAAATTCAAAAAATATGAAATTGATGAGATTGCAAAAAATTGTGGGATGACGGTGGTTAGATCACCACCATATCATTGCGAAGTAAACCCGATTGAACTGATATGGGCACAGATAAAGGGAGAAGTTTCAAGAAAAAATAATTCTTTTAAAATGAGTGATGTTAAACAGTTGTTTTTGGAGGCTGTAAATAATGTGAAGCCTGAAAACTGGGAAAAGCCAGTAAATCATACGATTAAAGAAGAAGAGAAAATGTGGAAGTTGGACAATATTACTGATGAAATGATCGAGCCACTCATTGTAAATATTGGTTGCGACAGTTCATCTTCTGATTTCGATTCTGATTTGGATTTGTAGGTAAGAAGTAATTTTTATATTAAAATTATTATTTATGAACGTAACGTTGTTTAAAAGTCAAAGTTTAAACCCTTATACCTACATAACCCGTTTGACACAATGTTCTTAACATACCTTGTGGAAAAATAAAACATTTTAGAAAAAATTGCACTTTTTTACCTTCAGCTGTTTAGAAGTTACAAACAGGTTAATTAGGTGAAAATATAAGTGTATACTCGAGGAATAACTTCAAAAAATATTTTAACTGTCTACTAAAAGAAGTGATACGCCTATGGATTACGAACGCTTTATTATTTTAATACTCTCTCATACATAAAAATAGACTATAGAAATTGGTAAATCTAAATGCTCCAAGATATTTTCTTTTTAAGTTTCGTCAATTTTTTTAGAGAATTCCGTGATATCCCAAGGAATTCTGTGACGTCCAAAGAAATTCCAAGACTTCTGAGGGGCTTTGTTAATCTTATTGTATAATTTACACCACGTTTTAGAAAGTGTTAGAATACTCTTGGAGTGTGTTCATTAAAAAATGTTCATCATATAATTTTTGTACATACATTTTTGTATTCGTTTGATGTGTGTTAAGTACAAAGTTCACAAATATTTTTTTCACAACACGGAAAAATACTAATGACGCCCCATTAATATTTATTAATAAAGTAAATAAATTGGTGCAACACAAATAAATAAAGTAGTGTCAACAAAATGCAAATGGGTATCAAGATAGAAGGTCAGGTAAACAAACTGGATATTATAACAAATAATATATTTAATTAAAGCGATACCACAAAGTAAACTAGTTTTTTAATTGCCAGTATTTCGATTTTTCTTAAAAATTGTAGAATTTTTCGCAGACATAATATTTTTGAGGACATCTCAACATAATAATAATAATAATAAAAGCATTTATAATATGAACGAATTTGGGGTCGAAAGCTATTATAATACAAATAATGTTTCGAAGTTTTAATTCTAAACCTTATCCCCTAGAAACCACCCATAAAAAATATTTGCTTACATTAAATAACGGGGCATGTTCAAAAATTTTGAAATTTTTTTTATGAATAATAGAGTTGAAAATAAAACTAAATTTTTTTATATTCCAATAAATCGGGTAACTACATTTGGTATCACTGGTGATAAATTTAAAAATATCACAATTCTTGCCACCTTTTTCAAAAAACCAGAAAGTGTGCCTTCTTATCAATCCTTTATGAAAATGACAACAGTGATAAATGTGAAAAAAAAATTTAATGTTGCTATTCGTTATTACGATAGTAAAACATGTTTGCAGTTCCGTTTATTTTTTATGAAAATCTAAGTAAAAACAACCAAAGTCAAAGGGTTAATTTTTTTTTTCTGTCGAACCAAATATATCACAAAATTAAAAATTGATCATAGGTCAAGCTAAAGTAATACCTTTATTGATAGTAGCTTTAAAAAAGGAGAAAGAATAATATTGACTTAAGTTATTATTATTAACATTGGTGATTTTTAATAAAAACTCTTCAATTATTGTTTACAAACAAAAATATAAAAATCTGTGAGAATTTTATTTATTAACCTTTTAATAAAAAATGAGAAAAATGAAGTAAAAACAATTTATTTACAAATAAAAAATATATATACAAATCCTAAGAATATAAAAGTACTGATTTATTTTCCTGTAGTGGATGAAGAGGTTTCTTTAACAATCTAGCCAAGTGTACATCAATATTTACGCATTTTTATAAATTAGAGCCTTTCCAATAACACAGTAGATGTTACGGATGGTTCCTCACTTCTTCTATGAAGCCACATATTTACAACCACCTGAAAAAAATAAAAGGGTTAGATATGCAGTTACAAAATAACTATATAACCAGCTACAAAATGCCTTATTTTATGTAACAAGACGAGCAGAGCTTTACTAGCTCTGAACGAATCCAGTAAAGAACCTCGGATTTTCAAAACTTAAAAAAAACAATCTCACCACATTTTCACATTTTTGAAATATAGAGCTTTTCGAAAAAAACTGCTATTTTTAAAAGTACAATTTTTTGTTTAAACAGCTATGTCTCATTTTAGGCTATTGAGTATTATAAAATAAAAAATTACGGGATGCTTTGTTAGCTTCAAACGAATCCAGCAGAGCACCCCAGTTTTTTTTTAAACCACACCACGTTTTTTGGCTCCTACAATATTATAAAATATTCGAAATTTGGCATTTTTAAAAAAATTTGCAATTCCTTGCTGACTTCAAAGTTTTTTTTCTGAAAACAAATATACTTACCACATTTTTAGGATTTTAAAACAGCCTAAACATGTGTCATAAGTAGTTGTTTTTATACATAAAAAAACAAATTAAAAAACTGAAGTGTCCTGCTGACTTTGTTCCAACAAAGCACCCTGTATTATTTAAAAATAGCAATTTTTTTAGTAAAGTTTTACAATATTTTAGGAGTCTAAAAATATTCTAAAAATGGGGTGTGGTTTTTAGAAAAAAGCTTTAAAAAACCGAATTGCTCTGCTGGCTTCTTTCGAAGGTTGGCAAGCACCATGTATTTTTTAAAAATATAATATTTCAAGTGCATAAATATATGGTGTTGCTGTTTTTACAGAAAAAACTTTATAAAACAGAGGTGCTTTGCTGACTTCGTTCGAAGCTATCAGAGCATTTTAAGTTTTGCAAAAAACGAGGAGCATAAAATTTTTGAAAAGGATATAAAAATAGCCTAAAAATATGGCATATTTTTTAACTCAAAATTTCATAGGTGCTCTGCAGCATTATTTGGTATCATAATTATTACTAGGTTCACTAACAAAATCTATTTCTAGATTATTTTAACACTTGCTGCGATTACAAAAAATGTCTATATGTCAAAATTAGAAAAAAAATATTTATAGGAATAAAGAGCCTTATACATTGTTTATTATATGTGATATAAAAACAAAAAAGCATAATAAATATTACAAACCTTGACATGCAGCATATCCTAAGCATTGTGCACTAAAAATTTCATTTTTGTTAATTACAACAACCACATCAGAAGGTTTTTGCCGTACTTTATGTTTAGGTGTAATTTGTCTCCTTCTCTCTTATGGAAAAAGAAATTATCCCCATATTCTTGCTTGGCAGATCTAAAAATAAAACCTGAGATAAATATGTTTTACTATAAGGTGCATTGCTCCATATAAACTGTAACTACCTACTATTAAAACAAAGTCTTACCTTTCTGACTTTTGTAAACTGAGTATTGTTAAAAAATGCAGTAATCATCTCGGTAATCATATTTTCGTTTACAATGGGTAAAACACTTGATTCAACTTTTATAAATCCAGCTGATTCATATTAATAATAAAATTAAACCAAAACAAAAAACTAAGGTTAGGTGTTAGGTGGTGTCAATTTTAATGTCACTTAGATGTGCGTTCACTTCGACATTCTGTGTGTCGGTTTGTTCGTTGGCTTGGTTTTGTATAACAAAAAAAACACAAGATGATTGGTCTATTCCCGATGACGTATAATTTCAAATTTTAAATTTCAATCGGGCTTAATTTAAAAACTTTTGGCTTTTTTAACGAACTGACTATTTAGAATAACTTGTATAGCGACTAACTATTACAATATAATTTATAAAACAGCATATCTCACATGTGAACATGGCCCACTGCTCAAAATATTTTAAAACACGTTCAAAACATTTTTAAATGATTAATTTGACATTTAAAAGTGACATCAATATAAAAACAAAATAACTGGTTTTAATGGTTGACAAACATGGCCATCAATATAGTGAAAACAATACCCTTGTTGCAATGCATAAAATAAGCTCCATAAAAAATGCATTGCACTTTAAAAAGTTATACCAAAATTTTTGAAAATCAATAGGCTTCTCAGAAGAAATTATCAAAAAAAAAAAAATCAAAATCACAAGTCGTTCCAGAGTTTTCGGATTTAGAATAGTTGGAAACGTGGAAAAAATAGGGGTAAAAAAATGTTTTTCTACTACCGTGCGTAAAGTACGTACTTTACGCACTCCACGAAGTGTGTAAAGTTGTACTTTTTTTCACTAGTGCGTAAAGTAAAACTCTTTACGCACTACTTAGTTAAAAAAAGTAAAATTTGACAAAATTTGTACATAACAACAAAATATAACGTTTTATTTTATATTTTTACATTTTTTTGCTATCTCCTTCTAAGACAAATAAATAAATTATTTTTGCTTATATCTATTTAATGTCCAACAAATTATCAACAGTTTATTTTAATTATAATTTTCTCTAAATGTCATCGATTTAATTAAAAGTAAACATACAGTGGATGTCGATTTTGGTAAAAGTAAGTTGGCCGAGGCTGCGTGGATTAGAAGAACTGTCAATCTCTAAACTTTTAATTAGTACCTACCTTATAACAGAACACGACAAAAGTATACTTAAGTTCAAGATTAGATTCTAAAGCCAATTTAGCATTTTTTTAAACTCAATCAAGTTTGAGAAGGTAAAAAGTTTTACTTTTTATTGTTTGTTTACTTAAATTCAAATTTTATTTGCAGTTTATTATATGTCATAATCGATATGAATTCAAATTTATCTAGCGATAGCGAATTTGATAATACTCCCCTAGATATCTTATGCAGTGCACAAAAGGCCACTGAAAATTTATTGCCAGAAAAATTTGCATATATTTATAAGCAAAAATACAATGCATTTATAGAATGGTGTAGGAAGAATAAGGTGACAAAATATTCGGAAAACGTTATTTTAGCATATTTCTCTGATGAATTGAAGAATTGCAAAGCTTCTACCCTATGGTCGATTTATTCTATGCTTAAAAGCACCTTAAAATATAAAAACAACGTTGATATTTCGAAATTCAACAAGTTAATAGCGTTTCTCAAACAAAAAAATAAAGGTTATAAACCAAAAAAATCCAAAATTTTTGAACGAGAAGATCTAATTAATTTTCTGTTGAAAGCTCCAGATTCCAAGTTTTTAATGATCAAAGTAAGTAAATGCCTCAGTAAATGCTTGAATGCTTAGTATAAAATTAAAATATTCTGTAAAGTTTTGCAACGAGATGTGTGTTCGTATGGTGTGTTGCCTAACAAAATCAGTTGTTGTCCTAACATGCCACCGGGGTTGTTAGGCAGCACATTATACCTAAAACTTTTATATTTTTTACAATAGCATTTATTTGGAGTTTTACATGCGCAACGTCAAGATATTTCCTAATGTTTAATAAATTATTTGTAACATTACAATATGTTATTTTTTAGGTAGCTTTTATAATTGGAATTGCGGGAGCTTGTCGCCGGGAAGAATTATGTAAAATGACAATTAACGATGTGGAAGATAAACAAACAGTGTATATTGTCAAAGTATCAGAAACCAAAAATGGAATAGAACGCATTTTTACGATTTTAAATCCAAATAATTCTGCAGTTGATTATTTATCTTTCATAAAAAAATATACCTCATTAAGACCATCAAATATAAATTGTAACAGATTTTTTTTAAAATTCGCAAATGGAAAATATTCTAAACAGCCTGTAGGGATAAATACTTTTGGTAAAATGCTAAGTGTTATAGCAACGTATCTAAACTTGCCCAATCCAACGGCTTTTACAGGACACTGCTTTAGGAGGTCTTCAGCCACTATGCTGGCAAATTCTGGAGGAGACCTTCTAACGGTCAAAAAACATGGAAGATGGAAATCATCTGCTGTTGCAGAAGGCTACGTAGACAGCACAAAAAAACAAAATTTCTAATAAAATTTTGATGGATGACAGTATGCCATCCACTTCCAAATAAAGCTACAATTTTACCGTTGACAACTCTAATGAAGAATTAGTGGAACCACTCGACAGTGAAACTAGAGTTACACAAAATATTTCAACCTCTTTACTTGAAAAGGCCAAATCCATACCATTCGAAGCTCAAAATAGGGTTACAAAAGTAATATCACAACATTTTTCAAACTCTGTGCTGGAAAAGGCCAAAACCTTAAGTTTTGGTAATTGCAATAATTGCACATTCAATATTAATATTCATAAGAGTTAAAAACCTATTTTTTTAAATATTTCTTCATTTGTTAGTCATTTTGTTCTGTAAGAATTATAAATTTGTAAAGTTCCAATAAATTTATTTTTGTTGCTGTGTACAATTTTTGGCACATTTTACTTTTTTTCACTAGTGCGTAAAGTAACTTTTATATTTCTAATATTAGTGGATTATGTGTACGGTAGTAGAAAAAATATTGTATGCCACTCGTGTGTAAAGTCCCTTTTTTGACTCATGTGATTGTCGCACTCGCCTACGGCTCGTGCGATAACATTCACATTCGTCAAAAAAGGGTAACTTTACACACTTGTTGCATAAATAACTATTTTGAACTGCGCGAAATCAATACTGTTATCCCATGTCCCAAAGGTATGGGGCCTCTAAAATCACTTAGAAAAAAATTTTTCCACAATTTTGAAATGATCAACCCACACGGCAGACACATCGGCAATTTCAATTCTGTCAGAATTGCAGTGAATAATGCAACGTTGTTGAACCGAAAACTAACAAAACAAGTCTCGCAAATAATAAAAAAAAAATAATGAGACACAAGTTAATTTCTCTATGCTGTGTAGATTTGTTTTTGTTTATTTTTATACGGATTTGACCTGCAGACGACTTTTATTCAAGGTTCCTTCTATCAACAACACATGCTACGAAGCCAGGCCACCAACCATTATAAACTTACTCCTGATGCCATTAATATAATATATACGATGCAGCCCAAATAATACAAGTTGAAATTAATAATCCAAATACGCAGTCTACAAAGAAGTTGTAACAAATTTACGTACTTTTGACTAAATTGGTATTATGTTCATTAGAATGGGCCGAAAAAATTCATTTAAAGGGGCGCATTATGATTTTTTAGAACCATTATTATTATTAAAAATACGGTATTTTGTATTTTAAAATGTATTAAAAAAATATAAACAAAAATAATAATAATCGAAATAATATTCGAAATAATGAACAAAAATAAATAGAATTTATGACATTTAAAAAAATACGGACAAAAAATACTGTAAATTTGTATAGAAAAACTATTTATTTCTGAATCCATGTTTAAATTTCCCGCCCTAAAGCATTTTTAAATTTTTCCGTTATTTACTACAGGGCCATCATAGACTGGTTGTGGTTACAATCGCCCAAACAACTTTTACCGAACTAAAAAAAATACACATCTCGCTGGGTTGTCTCTGATAATCTCTATTATGGCCAATGAGGTTGAATACTATGGAGATGACATGCCAAAAAAAAACGACACCTCTTCCCTTTCTCTTAGTGGACATATCATAGTTGTCACATTTAAATATTTCGACGTTATTTCTATCTTAATAAGTGTTTTTTTTTTTGATTAATTTGTATAAAAATCATGACTAAGTGTGCCAAAATTAATTGTAAAAACTCTTCAGTGAAAGAGCGTAAGAAAATATCTAATTTAAGTTTTCATAAGTAAGTATAAGGAGTGTACTTAGAATTTTTTTTTAGAATGCTTAACTTTTTTTGTTATAGGTTTCCAAAAGACCCACAATATCTCAAAATTTGGTCTAAATTTGTGGGAAAAGACCAATTTGAGCCTAAACCGGATAGCATGTTGTGCTCTATTCACTTCAAGGAATAATTTTTTGATAAGAGTGAGTTTAGGGTCAGATTGGAGAAGAATGCTATTCCGACAATAAATGAATGTTTAGTTAGTATACACTTTATTTACAATAAAACTTAAATAACTAACATAATATAGAACATTGGCTTGACTAACTTTATAATAAAGACAAATAACTATATTAAAACTTAGATAACTATAATAAAACTTTATAATTAAACTTAAAAACCAACTATAATTAAACTTAAAAACCAACTTATAATTACACTTAACTGACTAACTTTTTAAGTAACACATAATTTAGAATAAAATTTCAAGTATTTAAAAGCAGTTTTTATTAGATCCTAATTTCCTATTATTATACCGTTTTGATAATGAATATACTGTATAATAATAAATACTGGTGATGTATTTTTGTTATTTAATTAGATTTATGGCCATCACTCACTGCTATGTACCTCCTCATCCTCATGATATAAAATAATATGCCCGCTCATGTACCACATTACAATTATTATTAATATTAAATGAACAAACGTTAAATTGATGTTCCTTAATTTAAAAATCTGCCGACTTTGTTCACAATACACAATAAATATAATTTAAAACATATTATGAAGTTAATTATATTTAAAAATTAGTAATTTTGGAACTTAAACTAGTAGTTTTTGTATCATGGATCTATATTTAGGGCTTTATAACATACCAAATCTTGTTCCAGACTAACCCATCCATACCTACACCTCCTCCTCCAAAAATCAGGATCCTATCAAATATTCTTATTAAACCAGCAAATCAAACCAGTCAAATCGAATTACCTGTACCCTCTACTTCTTCTCTAAATATTCCATATGAAGAACCGCTGACGCCAAAGAAACAAAAAATATTACATACACTCTCCTCTGTCCGGGCAACAAGTGCAAAAAGAAAGCAAAAATTAAAATTGATAAGACGACAACTTTCTCGAAAAGTGAATAAAATTGCCAACTTAAAAAATATATTAAATGATTTAAGTAAAAAACGTTTGATACAGGAAGATGAGTCAGATATAATGTCAAAACTTGGAGGCCCCATCGAGATATGTAGCAGGCAATTAAAAAAAAGTCTAACCTATCATTGCCTAAGAAGTATTCAGAAGAGCTAAAAGTGTTTTCCTTAACTCTCCACTATTACTTACCTGCTGCTTATAATTATGTAAGAAGAACATTTGACACTTGCTTACCACATGTCCGTACAATCAGTCGATGGTATCAAAGTATAAACGGTGAACCTGGATTCACAAGTGAGGCTTTCAATGTCCTACAGATTAAATCAAATTCTTCCAATGAAAAAATAATGTGTGCACTTATTATGGATGAAATGGCCATTCGTCAACATGAGGAGTTTGTTGGAAGCAAACGTAGAAGTTATGGTTGTGTAGATGTAGGAACGGGTGCAAATGAAACTACGCTTGCAAACAATGCTCTTGTTTTCTTATTAAATTGTGTAAATGGAAGCTGGAAAATTCCAGTAGGATATTTTTTAATTTCAAGTATGACAGGTGAACAGAAAAAGGGGCTGGTATTAGAATGCTTAAAGAAATGTTATGAAGTAGGTGTTAGTGTTGTAAGTTAACATTTGATGGTGCTTCTAATAATCTAACAATGGCCAAACTCTTGGGCTGTAATTTACATCATACAACTTTAAAAACTAGTTTCAAGCATCCATCAAATAATGAAGAAATTGTTATATTTTTAGATCCGCCACATATGCTAAAGTTAATTAGAAATACTTTAGTATTCATTTGTAAATGAAGAAAATAAAATTGTTGAGTGGAAGTATTTTAAACAACTTCACGAATTACAGGAAAATGAATCTTTCCACTTAGCAAATAAGCTAAACTCGCAACATATAGCTTTTAAAAAACAAAAAATTAAAGTTCGTCTTGCAACCCAACTATTTAGCGAAAGCGTCGCAACTGCCTTAGATTTTTGTGCGAACGTTCTACATATTGAAGATTTTAAAAATGCTGGGGCGACAATTAATTTTATTAGAAAAATGAACATTCTGTTTGACATCCTGAATACACGAAATCTTTTGCAATTCAGTTATAAGAAACCTCTATCTGAAAATAAATACAATAATACATGTATTTTTCTTGACTCTGTCGATAAATATATTAGTTCTTTAAAAACACATGCTAATGGTAAACTTCTATTAGAAACTGATAGATCTACTGGCTTTCTAGGTTTAAAAATATGCATTGCAAGCCTAAAATTACTATACAATAATTTAATTGTAGAAAATAAATTTTTAAAATTTTTGCCTTTGTACAAAATTTCACAAGACAATTTAGAATTATTTTTTTGTTCAATACGGTCTCATGGAGGTTTTAACAATAATCCTACAGTCAGGCAATTTCAGTCTGCATATAAAAAAATTTTAGTTCATGTTGAATTAAGAGATAGTTTCCGTGGAAATTGTATTCCTTTGGAGGAATTAACTATTTTAAAGTGCAATATAACAAGCCAGTTAAATGTTACTTCAAAGGAATATGCAATGTCTGATAAGATTGACGATTTTGAGAAAGTGAATGTTATTGAAAATGATCATGATTATTTAACAGATCCAGTCTCCTCCTTTTCTAAATATATAATCACTTACATTTCTGGATATGATGTTTATTATTTAAAAAAGAAAATCATTTGTGAACAATGTCTAGATGCTTTAATAAGTAAAACTAGAGATTGTTTCTATTTTCATTCATTGATATAAAGAATAAAAATGGTTTGCAATATCCATCGGAAGATGTAATAAACATTTGTTTAAAATGTGAAAAAATATTAAAAATTATGAAAGACTCTAAGAAAAAAATATCAGTTGATATCATCAGCACATTAGTTTTAAAAGAATTCATAAATTCTAATGTCTTTTCGAATATAATGCAGCACAGTTTGGACCAGTTTGTGTTGGATAATCATAGAATATTACTAATCAAGTGCATAGTTGATAAATATGTTAGTATCCGACCAACATATCTCACTAAAACTAGAGTTAATAAAGCTGCTAGCATAACACATCAAAACAACAAAATAGTATTGTTTAAAGGTCAATAAATATTTTTTTAAATAATAAAAATTTTTTTGTAGTGTCTTATTAAGAATGGGACACAGAAAAACTGAAGAGTTACCTATAATTTTACCAAATTTTATATTTTTCAAGTATGTACAATAAAGGTGTATCAGAAATTAAAGCAAAAAGACAACTTATAACAAAGGTTTAAATTTAGTAATGTCAAGTCATCCTTGCACCCTAAAAAAGTACCAATGAAGAAATTATTCCTCCAATGCAACCAAACAGTTATTTTTAGGATAAGATTTTGTGTCAAATGTTATCCACAGCCACAGGGTTTCTTTTTAAATGGCATGACATTCAAAATTTTGGTCAAAACAATTTTCAACATGCACTTTTCTTGAAAATTCACAATGCTTTATTAGGATTAAAAACATCAGTTTCTAGAAACTTTTTCACTAAAACACTAACATTACTGATCAGAAAAAGTGGTTAAAGTTTTCTTTTTGTAATCACAAATCGCAACTGAATGCCTATTTTTAAAATAAATTATCTCTATAATTCCATTTGTATAGTTGTATGCTGTGCATCTGTGAGATTGTTGTTTGTTATACGTAGGTACCAATTATAGAAATCTTTATTAAGTACTTGCTTGCAAACATAAATAAAACCAACAACTATTATCTGAGTCTTTTTAGTTCCGATTGGTTTTGACAGAGTAGTTTTGATCATGGTTTTCTTCCAACTACTTTTAACCATAAAGTCATACCTAGCTGAATTTTTGGTCTTTTTAAACTTTTGACTGTAGCGGGTCATATTTTTAATGTATGTCATCTGCAGCAGAAAGACCTACATGTTTTACATTTAAAAGTAATTAATTGTCCTTTCTACAAACTCGGCTGTATTTTTACTGAAATATATTTATTCACAATTCACGTAGTGGTTTGGTTTTTGGTTTGGTAATTTGATGTCATAATTCTTCTCATTGTCAGATTTTGACATTGGCAGCTTTGATCAAGACAAGAGAGTCCTTGAACGAAAAATTGTAGTTCGGGTTTTATTTTTAAAGCACAAAGAGATTAACAAATCTGATGCACAGTGTTGTTCGAACGTTGATTTTCGATCACATAGGTCATATATCGGACGGTTTCGGCGAAGACAGAACAATATAATAATATTAATCTCTTTTATGGTCTTGGCATTGGCTTGGTCGGAAAACGGTTAATAAATAATAGTAAATAGTGTAGAAGTCATAATTGCGCAATGTCATTAAATTAATTTCGAATCGATCATGTTGAAACAAATCTTAGGTAAGTAAGTCATTTGAAAGTTGTAATTCTGCATACGGACTTTAATTATATTTGAATACGACCCTGCTTAGTCAACCATTTAAGCCACACCCAGTGGGGTCATTTTTAATAAAACGTATCATATGCAAAACAATTGCCTCATGGCATCTCCATTAGTATTATACCTCCATGCAATCGCCCAAACAATTTTTACCGAACAAAAAAAAATACACAACTCTCGCTGGGTTGTCTCTAATAATCTCTATTATGGCGGGGAGGTTGTCAAATATGGAATTAATTACTCTAGTGTGACTTGCCCAACGAGTCAATGACAGTTTTTTAGATAATTTTCTTGAATGTCTTGAATAAAATATATTTCTAAATCGTTATGGATCTTTGTTGTAAACTTATGTCGTTTGAACTTTCTTTCTAAGTCGAAATACGATTTCCAAATTTTATTTTTCGAATTTTCACACTACTTGGGCACATTAAAATTATTTTAGGAGGTGGTCAAACGTCAAAACATAATTTTAAACCTTTATGGTTATTTATTATGTCCTTCTGTCGGTTAACCATTTTTTTTTTTATCTAGAAATTGGATTGGGAAATTTTTTCTTTAAATTTTTAACCCCTCTGGGGTCTTTTAAGATATTTTAGGGAGTGATACATAATTTTAAACGTTTTTGGATCCTATTGTGCCTTTCTGACCATTGACCTATCTTTGTGTTAAAAAAAATCTGAGGGGTGGTCAAACATGGTTAATCTTATAGTGCAGTCAGTTTAAAAAAAAATATTAACTTCGGGGGGCCAGCGGGCACTCGCCCATTAATATATTTTTTAAATATTTAGGTTTCTGAGGGTGGTCAAAAAAAATTAGTGGGTGGTCAAACGTATGCCGCTTCTAAAATTAAAATTTTCGAATTTCGGGGGGCCAGCTTTACAGATCTTTTTTTTATCAGTGGTCCTTAAAACTAAGTAGTCACTTAATATATATGGCATACATAATCCCCATGTAAAATTGTTTTGTTAATTCCAGGACAACTAGTTCACATACATATTGTTATTAGAAATTATCAAAAAATATAAATATTTCTATTATTACATTTTATTTGCAACTATTTTACTAAAATAAATGTGTATGCAACATTATTTCCGCGAGCCTGATTAGGAATTTACATTAGACGAAATCGATTCGTAAAATAGTATCGGTGTTCCTCAAAGATCAAGTTTAGGGACATTCTTATTGTTTTTAGTCGTTAATGATTTCTCTTGGAAATTGTTTTGCATCTTTTCAGATGGTTAAAATTGTATTCGAATATTAATCATTAAATAATAAATGAAATAAAATTCTTAAAAATCAAGATACATCCTTATTATAGTAAGACAGACATGGCCAACTTTTTATTCTAGAGTACCGAATGATTTTACTTAAATACTAAAAAAATTAATTCAATTAGAATGCCAATATTTTGATATGAAACTAAAATAAGGATTTTGTGTATTTTATTCATTATACAGTGTGTTCCAAAATGCCTTGCAAGGGAGCAACAACTGTAGTATAATATTACGAGTGAGGGTATAACAATTATTATATAGTATAACAATTTTTATGTGAGGATGACTCATCTACGAAACATGAACCGTTGCCGGTCAACCACGTCTAAACTCTAATCCGCAGATGAGTCACCCTCAAATAAAAATAGGTATACTATAGTGGAGATTGGTATAAAAAGGTACTACATTTTTTTATTCTTTAGAAAGCCATTTTCAGGTGGTTCTCTTCAAAGGTATTTTTGGATATATATTTATAGTCTTATTTTTGCTGTTAAAATATTTACCACTATTTTTGGAACGCCCTGTAAATATTATAGATCAAAAATTTCGTTGAAGGAACGATATTATTGATGGCATAGTCGTTACAACGAAACACCTAGAATTCGAAATACTCCATTAACCTTAACCCTTTTATTTAATTAAAATCAATTTATCCCTTCCAACATTAATAAATAATCAATAACACCCCTTGGCTTATTCATTTCGATGACAGCGCTGCGGCATTGGAAAAGCATTTTTTTATCATGGAAGCACCATCGAAAATAGCAAATAGTTAATAGCTTGATAGCGATTGTCTATGTTGATACAAAATGATTGCGTCAAAATGATTAACGATTCGCCCTAGCTGTAGCTGTTGGCAGCTACTCCTTTTGTACATTGTAATAAATAGACTTGGGTTTAAATTTATTTTAAAACAACACTGACCCTGGGCATTATTTTTCGTTCAAATATTTTAATAATTAGTATTGCTCGCTGATATAGTACAGGGACTTTGTATGCATTTACTGTAACCCACAGTAGTTCAACTCTAAGATGCCTAAGGGTCGCTCTAAATAAAATTGCTGTTGTAAGAGCCCCTATCATAAATTATTTACTTCGTATCCAACTTTATCAGTGATTTGTATGTGGTTTATATGATATACTAAAGAAAAATCTTTGCAAATAAATATTTTTTCATAAAACACTCATATTTCGTTTTTAGAATGTTTTATATAAATTTGTTTGTTTGTATTTCGGGTATTAGCGTCTTAAAAACTTATTATAAATAATATAAATATGGAGTTACATACATTCTAATCTAATTTCGGAACTCTCAACTAATGACGCCCTTTAGTGCTTAGTTTCTTCAGTATACAAATTTATTGATAGCACCCAACCAGTATCAGTAGTATTCCTTGATTTGGCAAAGGTATTTGACACTGTGAGCCACTCATAATTGTTGGATTTCTTGGATAACGCAGGTATACGAGGGTTGTCACTAAAATTCTTTGAAAGTTACATATTAACTAGGAAACGGGTGGTAAAAATAGAAAATAAGCCTACTAGTGAAAAAAAAAACGGTGTCATTTGGCGTGCCACAAGGAACCGTTTTGGGACCAGTATTATTTAATTTATATCTAAATGATACATTCTCCTACAATTCCACAGGCAAATTAATTGGATTTTTAGATGACACAGCCGTTATCTACAATGGTGAAACATAGGAAGACTTAATGAATAATATTGAGAACGATTTAAAAAAATACATTCGAGATTTTTAATTATAAAATATTAACAGTAAATTATAAAAAAACATATGTTGTCCCTATAAAAATAATTTGCCTAATTATCAGAAAATATCTTGGAGTAAAACTTGATTCTCATTTAAGATATTGCTAAGACGTAAACAATTTTGGTGTTGTATTTTAAAAGTTTTAATGTCAAATTTTCCAATCTGGGTTTTTATTGGTTTCTGTAATAGACCCAGAAGTTTTGGGAACATAATATTTAAAATGCTCACATGCTGTGACAACCGCCAGCAATTCCTTCTCAATTTGGCTGTATCGTGTTTGAGCTGGTGTTAGATGCTGATGCTACTGGCTTTCCATCTTGGATTAGTACACTGCCCAATCCATTCTGACTTTGCATCTGCTGAAAGAGTTACTGGTTTGTTGGGATTAGATAATAAAGCTAAGATGGGATCTGTGTTTTAAGTTTTCAAAACGTTTTTGATGATTATCATCTCATATAAATTTTCTCAGACCTATTGATAAATTTGCCTAAATAGTTAATAGAGCCTATAAAACGTAGTTAATTTTCATTTTTAGGTGGTTCCATCTTATTGGTTGCATTTACTTTAGCTTTAGTAGTTGATATACTCCTTCTGGACTAATTTTAGATTGTGTTTTCTTGCTTTTTCCAGAACTAACCTTAACTTTTTGTCATGTTCTTCAATATTTGATACTGTAATTAGTATATCATCTAAATAAATGTGAACTCCTTCAATGCCTTCTAGGATTTGGTGAATAGTTTTTTGCCATTAATTACGTGAGGTATTTTTGAGGATTTTTTGACCCCCTCTCCCCCCCTGGTGGATTTCGTAAGATTTTCCTCAACTCCCCTCCCCTAATCTCTCGTGAGATTTTTCAAAATTTGTGTTTTGGGTGTAAATGCGTTGGATTATTAAAAAAACAAACACAATATGTTTTATTACTTTTATTTAAGTCTAAAAATTTCTAGAAACATTCTTTAATTTAATTTTCACGCAATTTGACACCGTTTTCTACTAGAAAAAAAAAATACGTCAGATTTACAAAGAACCCCCTCTCCCCCAAGTGAGATTTGGAAAGATTAGCTTGATCCCCTCCCCCCTTGAACACCTCACGTAATTAATGGACGCCCCCATACCTCTGGACTACTGTGTAAACCTTCCAAATGGAGTTGAAATGATACATAACACTTTCAGAATCCACAGGGATCTGAGGAAAAGCATTAGAAGCATCTACAACTGAAACAAATTTCTGACTGAATATCCTCAGGAAGGGGCAGTTGGTAGTGCTCTCGCTTTATATATTTGTCTAGGCTTCGAGAGGCCATACAAATACGAATTTTGTCATTGAGTTTTTCTGCTTTTGCTGTTGGCTCATCCACAGGTTTTAAAATTTAATCTTCTACCATTCGATTAATCTTTGTTTTGACTCTGTATCTTTAAGAGCTAGAGGGATCTTCCTTGCTCCAAAAATTTCAAGTACTGCATGAGCTTGCAATTTAATTTTATATGAGTGGTTTAATTTACCTAGGCATTCAAATACAATTATTAAACAAGAATTATAATATCCAAATCTTAATTCTAGAAAATTTCAACAGCTATTCACAATTTATTAAACTATTTACCCGAAATTGTTATTAACATTTATAAAATAATTTTGTCCCTGCTGTACCTGGCACAGTTACAAAACTCTACACTCCTTACACTTTGCGACACAAAGATCTAGGATTAGAGTCTACGTTTGGCGATCATTCACCAGGTTTACATTTATATTGTGCGGGGAGTCACTGGAATAAACTTCATATAGTTCCATATTTTTTGGTGGATTTGGAGAATACGGACAACAAAAACCACCAAAAAAATGTTAATAACCCTATCTAAGATCGAATTAATAAGTAATTTAAGAAAAAGTATAACAAAAGATTACAAATTAGTTATTATGTAGGTACATACACCCAACGATAATATTGGGTACACCTTGTTTATTATTTTTGGCGTTCTATGTCCAAGGTCCCGCCAAGCGCGATGCATACCTTCTGCCGGAATCGACGAAACGTGATTAAAAAAAGAATGGTCGGATTTATCTGCGCAACCTTGAGCCTTGGCTCGCTTACATATTTGCATAAACATATAGAATGTCCGTCCGCTGTCTGTGAATAAATATCTCGGCACAAAGTGCAGGAAAATAGTGCATTACATACACAACTGAACTGGACCCGAATTTGTACGGATTTTAAACTTTTCTTTTAGGAAATACCAATCCAATATGTATATTATTATCTAAGATATACTCAACTTCACACTGTTTAAACAATACCAATAATGAAGCTTTAATAATGAAAATAAAGTTTAAACGATTATAAAAACAACCAGAGGCGACACCGAATTTCAATAACTTCTTGTGGTAGTAATTTTATATTTCGTATTGAAATTTTTTGAAAAAATACTTTAAACGCAAAAGAAAATTGCTGAAAAAAAAATTGACATTAATATAGTTGAAATAAACCCATGTCATTCAACTTGGACAATAAGGAATTTCTCTAATTCGTTTAATTTTTGTTGCAGGGCTCAGTCTTGACCAAAGCCTTTCGATGGGAGCCCTAGGACCGCAATCACCTCTGGAAATAAAGCCGGACGCTTCCACATTGAACCAATTCAGCCCGCAGGGTCCGAACAGCCCCGGGTCATTTTCGTTGGGCCACGGGAATTTGCTCAGTCCTTCGGCGGGATCGCAAAAGGCCAACTCTCCGTATCCACCCAATCATCCGTTAAGCGGATCCAAACATCTATGTTCGATATGCGGCGATAGGGCTAGTGGAAAACATTACGGGGTGTACAGGTAAGATTCTTTATTTATTTATATCTTACGGCCTACTTTTTAAGTCAATAAGTATTTATAAAAAGTCACTAAACACTAATAAAAGGTTTTAGTGTTTACTGCACTAATAAAAAGTTACTAGAACTAATAAGAAGTATCGTAAACACTAATAAAAGTCTTGAAACACTAATAAAAAGTCTCTGAATAATAATAAAAAAATATCTAAACACTAAGAAAAATTCTTGAAACACTAATAAAAGGTTTTAATGTTTAGTGCATTAATAAAAGTTACTAAACACAAATAAAAGTGTCATTAAACACTAATAAAAAGTCACTAAATTCTAATAAAAAGTATCTAAATACTAATAAAAAGTCCCTAAACACTGATAAAAAGTCTCTAAACACTAGAGAAAAGTATCTAAATACTAATAAAACTATCTAAACAATAATAAAAAGTCTCTAAACACTAGTGAAAAGTATCTAAACACTAATAAAAGTATCTAAACAATAATAAAAAGTATCTAAACAATAATAAAAAGTGTCTAAACAATAATAAAAAGTATCTAAACACTAATAAAAGGTTTTAGTGTTTAGTGCACTAATAAAAATGTACTAAACGTAATAAAAGTCATTAAACACTAGTAAAAAGTTACTAAACAGTAATAAAAGTTACTCAACACTAATAAAAAGTCTCTAAACAATAATAAAAAGATTTTAAACACTAATAAAAGTGTCATTAAACACTAATAAAAGTGTCATTAAACACTGATAAAAAGTCACTAAATGCTAATAAAAATCACTAAACACTAATAAAAAGTTAATATCCAATCAAAAGTAAATAAAGGAATCTAAATAACGATAGCAAATAACTCCAAAAAAAGATTTTACTTGGCTTTAGCATATGACAAACTAATAAAAAGTCTCTAAACACGAATAAAAGTCTCTAAACAATAATAAAAAGTATATAAACACTAATAAAAAGTCTTTAAACAATAATAAAAGGTTTTAATGTTTAGTGCATTAATAAAAGATACTAAATACTAATAAAAGTGTCATTAAACACTAATAGAAAGTCACTAAACACTAATAAAAGTCTCTAAACGCTAATAAAAAGACTTCAAACGCTTATAACAAGTCTAAAGACAAATAAAAAAAAATCAGCAAATAACTCCAAAAGTGAATAAAGCTATAAATAATCTAAATAACTCCAAAAACAAAAAGAAATAAATGACAAAAATTATTTAACTTGACGTTGACATATGACAAAATAGAGAGTAGCTTCATATATTTGACATAGTGAATATTTGTTCATTTTTTAATGGGGTATTTACGAAGAAAAAAACTTTGACAGTGACTGAGTGACAGCACTTACTCACTATCGTGTTTTCATATTCAAATCGAAATCGATATCGTAATACCTAGTGATAGATTTTTTTTTACTTATAAGTTTGTTCCATCTCAAAAAATCACTGAACACTAACAAAAAGTCTCCAAACACTGATAAAAAGTTTCTATAAAACACTAAACACTAATAAAAAGTTTTTATATAATAATAAAAAATCTCTAAACAGTAATAAAAGGTTTTAGTGTTTAGTGCACTAATAAAAAGTTACTAAACACTAATAAAAAGTCACTAAACACGTATAAAAAGTCTAAAAGTTAATAAAACGTCAATATCCATTTAAAAGTAAGTAAAGGAATAAAAAATCTAAATAACATCAGCAAATAACTCCAAAAAAGATTTTACTTGGTTTGGGTGTATGACAAACTAATAAAAAGTCATTTAAGACTAATATAAAGTGAATAAAGCTATAAATAATCTAAATAACTCCAAAAACAACCAATAAAATTTATTTGCATCAATAAACAAAAAGAAATAAATGACAAAAATTATTTAACTTGACGTTGACATATGACAAAATAGTGACATAGTGAATATTTTTTTCATTTTTTAATGGGATATTTACGAAGAAGGAAAACTTTGACAGTGACTGAGTGACAGCACTTACTCACTATCGTGTTTTCATATTCAAATCGAAATCGATATCGTAATACCTAGTGATAGATTTTTTTTTACTTATAAGTTTGTTCCATCTCAAAAAATCACTGAACACTAACAAAAAGTCTCCAAACACTGATAAAAAGTTTCTAAATATTAATATAAAACACTAAACACTAATAAAAAGTTTTTATATAATAATAAAAAATCTCTAAACAGTAATAAAAGGTTTTAGTGTTTAGTGCACTAATAAAAAGTTACTAAACACTAATAAAAAGTCACTAAACACGTATAAAAAGTCTAAAAGTTAATAAAACGTCAATATCCATTTAAAAGTAAGTAAAGGAATAAAAAATGTAAATAACATCAGCAAATAACTCCAAAAAAGATTTTACTTGGTTTGGGTGTATGACAAACTAATAAAAAGTCATTTAAGACTAATATAAAGTGAATAAAGCTATAAATAATCTAAATAACTCCAAAAACAACCAATAAAATTTATTTGCATCAATAAACAAAAAGAAATAAATGACAAAAATTATTTAACTTGACGTTGACATATGACAAAATAGTGACATAGTGAATATTTTTTTCATTTTTTAATGGGATATTTACGAAGAAGGAAAACTTTGACAGTGACTGAGTGACAGCACTTACTCACTATCGTGTTTTCATATTCAAATCGAAATCGATATCGTAATACCTAGTGATAGATTTTTTTTTACTTATAAGTTTGTTCCATCTCAAAAAATCACTGAACACTAACAAAAAGTCTCCAAACACTGATAAAAAGTTTCTAAATATTAATATAAAACACTAAACACTAATAAAAAGTTTTTATATAATAATAAAAAAATTCTAAACAGTAATAAAGGGTTTTAGTGTTTAATGCACTAATAATAAAAAGTCACTAAACACGTATAAAAAGTCTCTAAACACTAATAAAATGTCTTTAAACACTAATAAAAAGTTAATATCCAATCAAAAGTCAATAAAGGAATAAACAATCTAAATAATAACAGCAAATATCTCCAAAAAAGATTTTACTTGGTTTTGTCGTATGACAAACTAATAAAAAGTCATTTAACACTAATATAAAGTAAATAAAGCTATAAAAACAAACATAATTTGCATCAATAAACAAAATTAAATAAATGACAAAATTTGACTTGACATTGACATATGACAAAATAGAAAGTAGTTTCATTGATTGACATGCTGAATATTTTTTTATTTTTTAATGGGGTATTTACGAAGAAGAAGAATTTTAACAGTGGCAGCATTTAAAAAGCTTTATTCACAAACGTGTTTTCATAATATTAAAATCGAAATCAATATTGTAAGACCTAGTAAACTATAAGATTTTTTTTTATTTATAAGTTCGCTCCATCTCGAAAAATTATTAAACACTAATAAAAAGTCTCCAAACACAGATAAAAAGTCTCTAAATACTAATAAAAAAGTCTCTAAACACTAATAAAAAAGTCTAAACACTAATAAACAGTATCTGAACATTAGTTAAAAGTCTAAACAATAATAAAAAGTCTTTAAACACTAGTAAAAGGTTTTAGTGTTTAGTGCACTAATAAAAGTTACTAAACACTAATAAAAGTGTCATTAAACACTAATAGAAAGTATCTAAACACTAATAAAAAGTTTCTAAACAATAATAAAAAGTCTCTAAACACTAATAGAAGGTTTTAGTGTTTAGTGCACTAATAAAAAATTACTAAACACTAATAAAAGTGTCATGAAACACTAATAAAAAGTCTCTAAACACTAATAAAAGTCAATATCCAATCAAAAGTAAATAAAGGAATAAACAATCTAAATAACGGCAGCAAATAATTCCAAAAAATATTTTACTTGGCTTTTGCGTAAGACAAACTAATAAAAAATCTTTTAACACTAATATAAAGTAAATAAAGACATAAACAAAATAAAATAAATGACAAAAATTATTTGACTTGACGTTGACATATGACAAATTAGAGTAGTTTCATGAAATGGATACTTTTTTATTTTTTAATGGGATATTTGCGAAGAATAAGAAAAACTTTGAAGTGTCAACATTTAAAAAGACTTGTTCACAAAGGTGTTTTCATAATATTAAAATCGAAATGAACATCGTAAGACCTAGTAAACTATAAGATTTTTTTTTACATATAAGTTCGCTACGTCTCGAACATACCGCGGACACACGCAAAAAGGATTCACGGTAGCTGCACAGGGCAATTATCTAGCAAACTAGCATTCATTTGTCGTAATGAGTAATGACGACGAGGACCGCGAACTACGACCAGCGTAGCGCTTATAAGCGCAGCAGCGATGTCGGGGTTAGAGAGTGAGCGAGTTGGATCATTTTCATTTACGATTTACAAGGCCGCCGTGATGCAATACTCGCACGAGGCCACGGTCACGGTGGGCTTCTTTTGTCATTGCCAGGGCAATAGCGATTTTTTTTGCCTATCAGAGAGTAACCAGTCCCGATATTACTATAATGCTGCTCAATTTCTATTTATATTCAGAATAGCTATGGAAATTAAATACGTTTCTCTTTAATGTGTCATTTTTGTCATTTTTGGCAAAATCATCCATTCTTCATTTTATTAAAAAATAGACCAGCACCAGATAGATAACCTAATCTATGAATTAAATTTGATGAAACCTTTATTGTATTAATTTTTCTGTACCCATCCCCCTGAGAGAAATTAGTTCAAGGGTAGATGGTGATATACATTTTAAAAAAAATTGGTAACAACGTTTCTTTATTTTACTATCTCCCATGATAAAATTATAACAGTAGATCGGGCATAAATACTGTTTTAATAGGTATAGCAAGATATTTCTAATTTAAAAATATGTGTTAAAAAACTTGGGCGAAAATATTTATTTAATTAATCAATGTCGGGAAATACTAGAAATTAATTCAATAAAAGATTTAATAACTTTAAATTGGAAGGTAAATGTATTAAATAATTAAAAACAATAAAATAATTAATGCACGTATGTGATGGCGTACCTGAAATAAAAAGAAAACCAAGTATGAGCAATCAAGTTTACCAAAAGCAGTTTTATATTAATGAAAGTTATGAAAATGTGGTACTCATAAACAAAGTACTTATTATCCTTTTAATTATCAAGAAAATTATTAAGTTATATTCTCAATTCTATTAACACTGACCGCAATGTCACTAGCCCGCACCAACCATGGTACGGTGACTCTGGAAAACTGACCACAGTAATCCCAAAATAAACGCATACACTGTTACGGGTTGAAAGTAATTTAAATTTAAAAGTACATTTAAGTAATGTTTGTTATGATTTTGAGCAATTTTAACTAACTATTCAATTTAATTTTAAAAGAGAAAATCTTCTGGTACTTGCCTTAATAAATAAAACTAATTAAACTTAATTTCAACATTTATTTAATTTTTGTTATTATTACCATAACCTAGTCTCTGTAAAATAATGCAGTCTTTCAAGATTCTTCTTAATTTTCGTTTCTTCTTTTTCCTTCAGGCCTCGTCCTAAAGTAAAGGTCAATATCTACTTTCCTATTGGTCATGAATTACTCCATTTTGTCGTAAGATTAACTGTCTCTTTTCACTACCTCTTTTTTTTTTTTTTTTTTGGCTACTGAATTGGAACATGTGCTTCCCTATTTCTCGATGAATTTTCGGATTAAATTAGCCCTAAAAGAAAGATTACTTCATTAGTTTTGAAAAAAAGTAATAAGCAGAGTTGCTAATACACTTGGTGGATAAAATATACTTTTTTTTTCTAAAACTAATCTACTTCTAAGCCACTCACCACGCATGGTAAGTTTCCTCAACCAAAATTCATGATCATTAATAAAGGAAGTAAATAATTATAATCTATTGTTTTAGGCTTTTCTGTACAGGTAGTACTTATTCTTATGGTAACCTGTGATTTTATTTGGAGTACCTTACTGCTTAGTAGTTTATTGCTTTGCTTCTTAGCTCCCTGCATGGCTTCTGACCTTTCTGCTTAGCCTTATAGCCAAATAGCTTGCCTCCCAATATACCTGCGAAGCTTGGGATTGTTAGAAAATACCTGGATCCACTTTAATAGGAAGACAAAAATTGGTAATAAAGAATAATACTTCCAGAGACGCTACTGGACTCAATCATAATAAAAGTAAGAATTTTCCATTGTTTAAATTATTGTCGCCAAGGGGATACATATTTTGAAACATATGCTGAATCAGGAAATAGAAAATATATGAAAGAAAAACGTCACAATATTATATTGTTTTAAATAAAATTTTACTTACCCTATGTAAACTATTAGTACTAATCGGGCTTCAAAAATCCAGTTGTACAATTCATTATTTAGCCTTTATCTTCTTCGGATCCTGGCGATATATAAACAAATTATATTACTTTTATATTTACCTAAAAATACAACATTCTACCAATATTTGTCGAATATTATGAACCCACTAGTCCTCGTTTTCTCCTAGAGGAATGGTAGTAACAACACTGAGATATTTTAATTTCATGGAATTAATGAGTTTATTATTGAGAATATCTAGATAAATATGAACTTTATGAAAAAATCAAATGATACCATTTTTGTAGAGAATTTTATTTCCTACAAATATGTTTTCAATGATTTTTTCTCAAATCCGTATACTTTAAGAGATATTTTGATTTCATGGAATTAATGAGTTTATTATTGAGAATATCTAGATAAATATAAACTTTATGAAAAACTCAAATTAGACCTTTTTTGTAGAGAATTTTATTTCCTACAAAATTGTTTTTAATGATTTTTTCTCAAATCCGTCTACTTTAAGAGATATTTTGATTTTATGGAGTTAGTGAGTTTATTATTGAGAATATCTAGATAAATATGAACTTTATGGAAAAATCAAACGAGATCTTTTTTGTAGAGAATTTTATTTCCTACAAATATGTTTTCAATGATTTTTTCTCAAATCCGTATACTTTAAGAGATATTTTGATTTCATGGAATTAATGAGTTTATTATTGAGAATATCTAGATAAATATAAACTTTATGAAAAACTCAAATTAGACCTTTTTTGTAGAGAATTTTATTTCCTACAAAATTGTTTTTAATGATTTTTTTCTCAAATCCGTCTACTTTAAGAGATATTTTGATTTCATGGAATTAATGAGTTTATTATTGAGAATATCTAGATAAATATGAACTTTATGAAAAAATCAAATGATACCATTTTTATAGAGAATTTAATTTCCTACAAAATTGTTTTCAATCATTTTTTCTCAAATCCGTCTACTTTAAGAGATATTTTGATTTTATGGAGTTAGTGAGTTTATTATTGAGAATATCTAGATAAATATGAACTTAATCGAAAAATCAAACGAGACCATTTTTATAGAGAATTTAATTTCCTACAAAATTGTTTTCAATCATTTTTTCTCAAATCCGTCTACTTTAAGAGATATTTTGATTTTATGGAGTTAGTGAGTTTATTATTGAGAATATCTAGATAAATATGAACTTTATGGAAAAATCAAACGAGATCTTTTTTGTAGAGAATTTTATTTCCTACAAATATGTTTTCAATGATTTTTTCTCAAATCCGTATACTTTAAGAGATATTTTGATTTCATGGAATTAATGAGTTTATTATTGAGAATATCTAGATAAATATAAACTTTATGAAAAACTCAAATTAGACCTTTTTTGTAGAGAATTTTATTTCCTACAAAATTGTTTTTAATGATTTTTTTTCTCAAATCCGTCTACTTTAAGAGATATTTTGATTTCATGGAATTAATGAGTTTATTATTGAGAATATCTAGATAAATATGAACTTTATGAAAAAATCAAATGATACCATTTTTATAGAGAATTTAATTTCCTACAAAATTGTTTTCAATCATTTTTTCTCAAATCCGTCTACTTTAAGAGATATTTTGATTTTATGGAGTTAGTGAGTTTATTATTGAGAATATCTAGATAAATATGAACTTTATGAAAAAATCAAACGAGACCATTTTTATAGAGAATTTAATTTCCTACAAAATTGTTTTTAATGATTTTTTTCTCAAATCCGTATACTTTAAGAGATATTTTGATTTCATGGAATTAATGAGTTTATTATTGAGAATATCTAGATAAATATAATCTTTATGAAAAAATCAAACTAGACCTTTTTTGTAGAGAATTTAATTTCCTACAAAATTGTTTTCAATCATTTTTTCTCAAATCCGTCTACTTTAAGAGATATTTTGATTTTATGGAATTAATGAGTTTATTATTGAGAATATCTAGATAAATATAAACTTTATGAAAAACTCAAATTATACCTTTTTTGTAGAGAATTTTATTTCCTACAAAATTGTTTTTAATGATTTTTTTCTCAAATCCGTCTACTTTAAGAGATATTTTGATTTCATGGAATTAATGAGTTTATTATTGAGAATATCTAGATAAATATGAACTTTATGAAAAAATCAAATGATACCATTTTTATAGAGAATTTGATTTCCTACAAAATTGTTTTCAATCATTTTTTCTCAAATCCGTCTACTTTAAGAGATATTTTGATTTTATGGAGTTAGTGAGTTTATTATTGAGAATATCTAGATAAATATGAACTTTATGAAAAAATCAAACGAGACCATTTTTATAGAGAATTTAATTTCCTACAAAATTGTTTTCAATCATTTTTTCTCAAATCCGTCTACTTTAAGTGATATTTTGATTTTATGGAGTTAGTGAGTTTATTATTGAGAATATCTAGATAAATATAAACTTTATGAAAAAATCAAAGTAGACCTTTTTGTAGAGAATTTTATTTCCTACAAAATTGTTCTAGCGGCTTGTTATATACCTCTATTTTTAAACCCAACAACTTACATTTTCTTTATTTATTGATAGTTATAGATGACATTTATTTGAAATTCGAAATACTAGTTATGACGTAGCGGTGTTCATATAATTGTAATCGAACTTAGAAAATGTACTTCCTATAAAAATTATTAATTTTTTGTGTGTGGGTAGTAGATGACATTCAAAAGATCTTACATCTAATAATTTATAATAGAATTTTTTCATTGAGATACACATCCAATTAATTAAAATACATTCCCGGAAGAAACTTATTATTCAATAATATACTTTCAGAGCATATTAAACAAAAAAAAAAAACAGGTCCTTCCTATTCTTTTTTGCATATTATTGTATTAAAATTAAAAAGTAATCGACGTTGACAGGTATGACAGAATGCACGGAATTCTCAGTATATATCATAACGTAACGAATTAGCATTTATTTATGCAAATGGATTTTGAAATTAAAACACCGCGAGTTGATCTTCGAAACCACCAAGGCCGCCATTATTCACATCCCAGCGCGTGGCGTTTAAACAATTACAATTTCAAAGCGACATGCATGTAACGCGTCCTCGAAAAATATTATACACAATGTGTCGTCACGTTGAACATTTTAGAAAAATAATTATTTTCGTTTTTAAAGTTGAATTTCTATTTTACATAAACAATTGAAGGGCTTATTGGAATGACATGATAAGTCACAACATTAATTTATTAAATAAACTTCTATAACTAATACAACTTTGTTAAAATGCAATCACTTGATTGTTCGACTAATTATGGTATTTTTTTAAAAAGATTTCCATTTGGTTCAAGCTTTTGTAACCTTATTTTTAATTGTCATGAAGTAAAAATGCCTTTATTTTAAAAAATGTGGCTTTTCATGTTTTTACAATAAGCCTTTCAGTTAATACATTAATATACGATTGTGATTTTTTTTCATAATTCAAGACGGTCCATTAAAATCACGTGTCAGGACATTTTCCCAGTTTTTCAGGTACATTTTTGATCCGACAACGTTGCAAAAACATCCCCAAAACAGAAGAGAGTTGCGCTCGAATAGTCGTAGTCAGTAGCGGCTAGTGCTAATTTAAAAAGGATAAGAGCATATTTCTTAATGGAACTCAGTCGTCGGATAATATTGATGGTTTTTCCTATAAAAGAGTAGGGAAGGTTGAGGCAATAGCGCACCAATAATTTTAAAATCGATTTTGATTGTGATTTATTTAAAATGTAACGTAGAAACTTGTACACATAATTAACCACGCTATTAATATGATTATTAAAACTTTAAAATTTACACGAACTACGCTATTGCCCCAGTCTTTTAGGCCATAGCTTTTTTTCATGGGGACAATAGCGACTGATAGGTGTTATAGCGCTGTATCGATTTTAACATTGATATGAGCTTTTAAATCAATATGGTACACTGGATACCAGTTTCGTCCTTTTCAAGTCGTTGCGTCAATATATCTAGTGAAGGCACAATTTGTTCTTTATACAAGTCTTATATTTTCCTTCGAATTAGGTATACAGTACAGCCATCTAGTTTATTTGGTAACTGCAGTCTAAATAAAAGGATAATGGGGTCTATTCTGTAACAATTCCTTTAATATTTAACGGCCTTTAAAAATATTTTCTTCTTTACTTATGTCATTATTTAAACGGATCTTTAAAATACATTAGAGGACTATCTTAAAGAAATCTGTTTAAATAATGATAGAAGTAAATTAACGAATACGAAACTATTTTTAAAGGCCGCCAATATTTTTAAAGGTCGTTAAATATAAAGTCGTCTAGGCAAATCTGAAACCAGAGAAACCCCGTTTAGATTGTTTTCTATTGGTGTACAAAAATGTTACACTTGGCGCAGGATAGCAATTTCCTTCGCAGGACAGTGTAGCATTTTTGTACACCAATAAAAAAACAAACTAAAACTAATAGCAAAACATAAGATATATCAAAAAATTTAGGAGTAGGGCATCCAAGTGTACTTTAATGTTACATCTGGCGGTGAGAGTGTTAAAGTAACAACTGAATATTAAACATAAAACTGATATGTGAGAGAATACTCAAAATTGCTATCATATAAAAAGAAAAAGTCCAAAGGCTATAGCGGAAAAAAATCCGAAACACTTTTGGGAAATAAAAAAAGGTTTATTATTTGTCTTAACAAGTAGTCATAACAAATTAGATTATCTAAGGTTTTGAGGGATTAAAAGCATTATAATTTTTTAAATTAATCTATTTTCGATTAAAGAACTGGTTCTTGGTCGTAGAAAAAATAGCTCAAATTTTTAGAGGCTTCTGAAAATTTTTAGCCTGCTTTTTAGTTGAAAAAAAAAAAAGTTGCTCAAAAATGACACGCTAGTATCTACACAGATATTTGACATTTCCCTAGACTTGTCACTTGTCATTATTATGTCCAGTAGTCAGTGCTTTAACATTAAACGTTTCTCGTTCTTTTTTATGAAGTTAATGTTATTAATAGTGAAAAAGATTCTCTTATAATAACATATTAAAACACATTATAACAACATAACAACATTATAAACAATATTATAACAACATTATAACAACATTATAAGACATTATAGCACTTTATAATAAATTATGGTACACTAAAATATATTATAACAAATTATAACACAATATAACACATTATAGTACAATATAATACATTAACACATTATAATACATTAAAACACATTCCTCTTCCATCAGGTCGTTATCAAAAGTATTTTAACATACTTTAATGTAAACGACGTGCTCGAAGAGCACGTCGCAATCCATTATATAGTGTGTTCCAAAAAGTTGGTTTGTGGAATTCCAAGAAATGCAGAACATTTTATTAAAAATAACTGCTTTGTTTAAACAAAAAGTTTTTTCATGTTTATAATTTTTTGGGCACATTGTACAATAGATTGTAACGTGCTTTTTGAACACGTCGTTAACAACAATATTTAAATATACTTTGTTGTTAACGACGTGCTCCAAGAGCACGTCGCAGTCTAGTATACAGTGTGTTTTAAAAAGTGTTCGTCTTACGTTTATAAAACGTTTGGGAATACACTGTGTAATAAATTGCAACGTGTTTTTTGAAAGCGTCGTTAACAACAATGTCTAAATATACTTTGATAACGACGTGCTCTTCGAGCACGTCGCAATCCATTACACAGTTTTCCAAATAGTTTAATATACAACATGAGAAGAAGTATTTTGTTAAAACAAAAACATTGTGTAATTAAGAAACGTTTAGAGTCGATAATTTTATAAATCGCAATAAAAAAACAAGAAAAACCGGCAAATTTGTGTCAATTGAAATTTATTTATCTTACTCTCTGCTTTAGATTTACAGGGACGTTTTCTACATAATTAAAACTGAAAACATTAAAAAAAAAACTATCCATTTTTAATAATAACAGAAAAATTAAATTTTCAAAAAATTTTCAATTTTTTTTTATTTTCTGATCTGTCGATTTTTTTTTATTTTCCATGTCAGGGATTTTGTAAACATTTTCGCACGTTAGCTGGATATTTTCTAGTTGTAAATTTATCGACAACCATTCTTAACAGCAACCGGATATGGAAAAATAAATTTAATTATCTAAATTTTCAAAAAAATAATAACATAGGTGTAGGGTAGCATATTTTGTTCCAGAATGAATTATTCTAATTTTATGATTATAAAATATTCGCGTGTATTTGTCTCAAACCGCTAATTTCAAACTTTGGCCTCACCTGCACTTTGTGAACGTAAAATAAGTGACCATTAAAAAAAAAATTAATATAGTAAAACGTAAACGATATTGGCGATGCTGTCCACAGATTACACAATACTTTAACTGACGTATCCATATCAATTTAGCTATATTAGCGATCAACCCAACATTTTCGAATGGGCTCCTGTACTAAACTCGCAACATCATATTAATATTATTTGTGGAAATCATCTTAAATTTTTGAATTTACCGCCACTTTTGAGTTGGCAGCGTCCACACTGATATTTGTTATTATGATTGTTATTATTATGTCCAGTGGTCAACTCTTATGTAATGGCTATTAATACATGATCGTTGCATAATATACTATTATTAAGATATACCCTGGGTGCTGTAGGGCAACCCACCCTCCCTCTGATTAAATATACAGAAAATATCTCGAAGTAACAGCTAATTTAAAACACCCTGTATTTGACTACCTTTCAACATCTTGAGGAAATCTGTAAAATGAATGTGCACCGGTATAAGATTTATTTTTGCAGTTTTTTATAACTATAAACAAATCCAGCTTTTTTTTGTCTTCTTCCATAACTCATACTGTCATTAAATCACAACAAAATCAGAAAATAGTCAAACTAACTGAAACAACAGACTAATAATAATTATAAATTCACGTTTTCGATACCACCGCCCGTACCGGTCGCTACTGCACTGAAAGTTTCGGTGTAGAATATCGGTGTAGGTGTGCTTGAAGGTCACGAGCCCTCGAAGATCACGTGATCTGAGATATCCTTCTGGTTATTATTTATTCTAGTGGTTTCATATTGGTTATGAAGTTAATATTATTAATAGTGAAAAATATTCTCTTATAATAACATATTAAAACACATTATAACACATAACATTATAACAACATTATAGCACATTATAACATATTATGATACATTAAAATACATTATAACAAATTATAACACAATATAACACATTATAATACATTATAACACATTAACACATTATAATACATTAAAACACATTCCTCTTCCATCACGTCCTTATCAAAAGTATTTTAATATACTTTAATGTAAACGACGTGCTCGAAGAGCACGTCGCAATTCATTATATAGTGTGTTCCAAAAAGTTGGTTTGTGGAATCCCAAGAAATGCAGAACATTTTATTAAGAATAACTGCTTTTTTTAACAAAAAGTTTTTTCATATTTATAATTTTTTGGACACATCGTACAATAGATTGTAACGTGCTTTTTGAACACGTCATTAACAAAAATATTCGCACGTCGCAATCTAGTATACAGTGTGTTCTAAAAGTGTTTGTCTTATGTCTATAAAACCTTTTGGAATACACTGTATAATGAATTGCGACGTGCTCTTCTAAAACGTCGTTAACAACAATGTTTAAATATACTTTGTTGTTAACGACGTGCTCCAAGAGCACGTCGCAATCTAGTATATAGTGTGTTCTAAAAGTGTTTGTCTTATATCTATAAAGCCTTTTGGAATACATTGTATAATGAATTGCGACGTGCTCTTCTATGTTTAAATATACTTTATTGTTAACGACGTGCTCTTCTAACGACGTGCTCTTCGAGCACGTCGCAATCCATTACACAGTGTTCCAAATAGTTTTATATACAACATGAGAAAAAGTATTTTGTTAAAAGAAAAACATTGTGTAATTATGAAACGTTTAGAGTCGAATAATTTTATAAATCGCAATAAAAAAAAACAAGAAAAAATCGGCAAATTTGTGTCAATTGAAAATTATTTATCTTACTCTCTGCTCTTACTCTAGTATACAGTGTGTTCTAAAAGTGTTTGTCTTATGTCTATAAAACCTTTTGGAATACATTGTATAATGAATTGCGACGTGCTCTTCTAAAACGTCGTTAACAATAATGTTTAAATATACTTTCATAGTGTTTTCTAATGTTTCATATTTTCCAGAGTTGTAACAAAAAATATTCATAATTTGTCATACGGGAAATACCCATTGAGGAGGATACTAATTATTACAACTCCTATATTTTTCATATTTCTTCAGCTAATTTTATTTTCTTTTTCAGTTGCGAAGGGTGCAAAGGTTTTTTCAAAAGAACAGTACGGAAAGATCTGTCGTACGCTTGCAGAGAAGAAAAGAACTGTATCATTGATAAAAGACAAAGAAACAGGTAAATTAATCTAAATATTTACTTAAGTACTTCAATTTATAAAGATTATCGATGAATTTTAGGTGTCAGTACTGTAGATATCAAAAATGCCTGCAAATGGGAATGAAAAGAGAAGCGGTACAAGAGGAGAGACAGAGAACGAAAGACAGGGACACGTCAGAAGTGGAATCTACTTCGAATATACAAACAGAGATGCCAATAGAAAGGCTGCTGGAGGCCGAACGGAGGGTTGAGTGCAATGATCCACCCGTTCCAATGGAAGTAAGTTCACTATGTATAAATTATTAAGAAACCTAAAAGTTATTAATCACAATAAGAAGCAAAACCTCTAAATATATTTTTTAAATCTTTAATTTACTAGTTTCAGCGAATAAACTATATTCTATCAAAACAGCAATAAAAAAATATTTAGCACGAAATTTCAAATAGGAATAATTTTTTTACGAACAATTCAGAACGTTACTATCAATTTAATAAATAAAAACATTTAGGAACAAATTTTTTACTTGTAATTTTTAGCTATTGCATTCAGGTAGAATTTCCGTCAACTATTTTGCTGAAACAACACTTAAAACCTATTTAAAAAAAAACTTTCTTAAAACTATAATCTATTTATAAAGATTATTTACAGAGGTTTATAAATACATATTGATTACCTATCTGTTTTGAATTCTTTTTTTTTTATATAGAAAATAAATTGTTAATTTATGAATAAGGGATTGATTCATTAGAAATACCAACTGTTTACATAATTACGCCGATATTTTTCTGAAGTTTTTAACGTGTATTTTGAGATGAATGGAGATGAATAGCAATCAAAACAATGCAAGAACATCAACAAAAACATGCAGTTATTATCCAAAGATAATGGCAAAAAGTCACTTCACGTCTGAACCAAAACCGATTTCATACAGGGCCGAATTTTAATTCTACGTTAATTTTCGTTATTCTGAAACTATAATTAGTCGAGAATTAATGGAGCAAATTTCAATTCCTTTAAACGGTTGAATAGAGAATAAACCCCCCTTTCAAATGAGCTATGAGTAAGGAATAAAATTAGGGGTAAACTATTCATACAAAAATGTACATTGTAGAAATCAAAAATCGACATGTCTCGGCGATTTTCCTTACAAGACTCCAGTAACGAGTTAGATAGGGGGGTAAGACTTATGATGCTCACTGTATGTGGATGCTTACATAGTCTTACATCCCATGGTTTCTTACATGTGTGGCTGGTGACATGTATAATGAAATTTAAAAAATCTGATGTGTCTTAACAGACTTCCAGCAACTCTAGCTGTTCTAATAGATATTAACCACCTTTTTTTTGTTGTATAATTTTAGAGCGCCGTAACGAATATTTGCCAAGCCACGAACAAGCAGTTGTTGCAGCTGGTAGAATGGGCGAAATTGATACCGCACTTCACCTCGTTGCCGGTATCGGATCAAGTATTGCTGTTGCGGGCCGGTTGGAACGAACTCCTGATAGCCGCCTTCTCCTATAGGTCTATACACGCACAAGAAGGTATCGTTCTGGCTACGGGACTTACAGTTAATAAGTAAGTGACAATACAAAATAAATATATAATACTCTTGAGTTTATTTATTTTAATTCTAATGTGTCCCCTTAGATTAAAGAGACCGAAGATGTAACATTGCACACTGCGCATGTTGTCTATTTTAAGCCAAAGTAACCCACTAATTGAAAATCATTGTTGCACGACGCCACCCGAATTGCTCCGATTTCCATTCAGCGATCACACCTCCACCTTAATCACCATTGACAGCTGTTTTTTGATTTATTTGTTGGTATTTTAGCAATTTAAAGTGTTCTAGTTATTCAATAACATTTAATTTAAATAAATAGTAAATAGGCATTATTGCTAACGAAATTTTGTATTTAAAAAGTAGTTTTATAAGAATGTTTTCTAAAGGTAGTTTTTAGCCCTTTTTGGTAGATAAATAAGAGGTAAAGAATCATAGTTGCTAGCTAAATTTTATTTTTATAAGGTATTTTTATAAGAATATTAGATGAAATACAGGATGACCTACTTAAAATTTCAAGGTTCATCTTATTTGCGGTCAAATCGAAAGTGACATTGAATTTTCAGTCTTAAAACAAAGTAATCTAGTATAAGCAAAAAAAATACTAAAGTTACAGGAGTTAGGTCCGATTCCACCGTTGTGTTAAACGGAGATTAAAATGACAGTGTTAATGTAAAAATGTCATTTTAAACTTCGTTTAACACAACGGTGGAATCGACCCTTAGTCACGTTAATAAAATGTTAGATTACAAACCCCTAAACAACTCGAACATAATTTTCGTTTACTAAAAAAAAATCCAAAATTTAGCAATATTTATTTATTATACAATCGAATGCGATTTCAAAGATAACTGGATCAAAAAATGCGAATCTCTAAATTTTGGAGCTAAATGCTCAGATAAAAGCAAGCGGCCGATAGGGGTTACAAAAATAATCGATTTATCGATAATTCTGATATTTTTTAATGAAAATCGATTTATCCGCTGTTTTTAATAAATTATTTTCGTTTTTTTTTTTTAAGATAATGTATTAATCGATTTTAACGGAAATACAAAAAAAGTAGATTTATTCAAAATAATCGATTTATCGTTTAATCGGTTTTTTAATTATTTGATTATTTTCGATTTTTCAAAGATATTATATGAAAATAATCGATTGAATATAATCGGTTATTTTACATAATCGATATTTTTGTTATTTTTTTAAAATTATCGATTTATTGGATAATCAGCTTTTTAATAATCAATTATTTTCGATAATCGAATAAACAATTTTAAAGGAAATATGAAAAAAGGATTATTAGAAAATAATAGATAATTCGTTTTATTTTTTGGAAAACCGATTTATCATAGAATCGGCTTCTTAATTAATTGGTTATTTTCGATTAGGCGATTATTTTGGAATTATTGATTATTTTTGGTATTTCAAAGATAACCGAATTATCGATTTTAAAGGAAATACAATAAAAATAGAATATTGATATTAATCGATTAATCGAAAATAATCGATTATTTAAAATAATCGATCATTCTGTTTTTTTTTTTTAAATCGATTTGTCAGTTAATCGACTTTTTAATTAATCGATTATTTTTGAAATACAATAAAATAGATTATTGGTAATAATCGATTTATCATAGAATCGGCTTCTTAATTAATTGATTATTTTCGATTAGGCGATTATTTTCGGTATTTCAAAGATAATCGAATTAACGATTTTAAAGGAAATACAATAAAAATAGATTATTGCTAATAATCGATTGATCGAAAATAATCAATTATTTAAAATAATCGATCATTCTGTTTTTTTTTTGATCGATTTATCAGTTAATCGACTTTTTAATTAATCGATTATTTTTTATTAATCGATTATATTCGATTTTTCAAAGATTATCGAATAATATGTTTCCATGGACGAAAAAAAAATGGTTTATTTGAAAATAATCGATTATTTAAAATAAACGATAATTCTATTTATATTATATTTTGTAAACACTGATTTATAGGTTAATTGGCTCTTTAATTAATCGATGATTTTTGATTTTTCAAAGGTAATCAAGTAGTCGATTTTAAAGGAAATGACAATAAATATATTGTTTGAAAATAATCGATTGATCGAAAATAATCGATTATTTTCAATGATCGATAATTTATTTCGATAATCACTCATCCCTAGCGACCAAATGACTTTTAATAAATTTAAATTTTAAAATGTTATCTGGTTTCAGACATATGCATTTCTAGAGTTTTATGTGACGACTCATCCTTTATATTAATTAATATTCCTAAAGAAAGAAGCCTTAATATACCTTTTTCTGACGTTATAATACAAAACAGCATTTTCTGATTTTGACTAATTTTTAATAATATGTAATAGCCGTAGAAAAAATATAATGTTCAACTCATAAGGGTAGATTTGCAGTATTAGCCTGCGCACATGCTATTTTTATAATACTCGTAGACAATGAGTAACACTTTTTGCTCTATTAACAATATATTCTATTTCAACATTTTACTGTAATCTCTTGCAGAAAAGTCCGTAGTAAATAAACGCTAACGAAATATTCTATAAAAGGTCTTCTCTTTACATAAAATGTCGTGGCATCTGTTTGATATTAAAAAATCACGTTAATTTCATTTCATAATACAAAATTCGATTAAACACCTTTTAAATAAACCTAATAGTTGATTAAGATGCTAATAAACAAAGTCCGGTCCCTGTCACAGAGTTCGGGTCGCCGCCCAGTTCCCCCACTCCGTTAACCCTTCTTTAGAAATTGGCAACATTTGCGCAGGTTTAAAACCGGTGTATGTTATATCTCTCTTTTATCTAAGTGTGTCCCACATTCAACCTGCTTTGATTTTTAATATTTGATCCGATATTTAGATACTTATAATAATTTCTTTCCTCTTGAGATATTTCCAAACATAATCACAATCGTAACATCCAATTTTTAGTTTCATTTGAATTTTTACTTAAATAAATTGATCATCGTAGTAAAATTAAATGAATTAAATGAAAAAATATAAATAATCTCTGATTAAAACTATACAGACTTCCATAATTATTTGTAATTTAATCTATTATATTTTTGTTATATTCTTTCTATAAAAAGTGATCTAGTTTGAATGCCAATAATATCATTAGTGCAACGTAAAAAAGGGACGGGTCATAAAACAGATCCCTGTGGGATCCCAAATCGAAATTTTTCTTTATATAAAATATATTTTCAGATAATTTCGGGATAATTGTTGGACTATAATTATTACTCTTAATAACTTGATATGGATAAATTGGGATAGAGAATGTCCAACCACAAATCAATCTCACTTATGGGGCAGTTCAAATATCTAAAAATTTTGATGTTTTTTACTAATTAAGGGTTAAGTGGTAGAACATGCTTTGTAAATAATCAAACATTTACAAAGAATGAACTTCGTCTATTATTTTTATATTTTGTTTTATTATAAAATATTTATATTTTGTTTTGTATTTTTATAGAAATAATAAAGACATTATTATTAATAAGAAACTTAAAATCTAAAATACTACTCTTCACTCTACCTATTCTACTTGTTTAGTGGTTGGTGCTGCTTTTCCTAGGGCCACTTTATAAACAGTCCCTCCCCACTTAGTTTCACTCTGATTTTCCCTTTTTTTATTGTTTAAATAGAATTTTCTTTTCTTTATTTTTTATTACAAATACTTCGTTATTTCTCCCCTTTCTTCTACCTAATTACGATCTATAATTTTATCAAATTCTTATACTTTTAAATCCCTCAGTGTTTTTTATTTTCCTCTCGCAACAAATTTTCCCCTTTTTAATAGAATTTCAATTTTATACACCACCCTGATATTGTTACTTATAAAATTTTAAAAACTAAATTATTTCTGAAGTAATAGTTTCTCTACAAAAATGTCCATATCAAAATATTTGGTTATTTAGATGGTTTGTTTTTATTTGTAGACAATCTGCTCATGCCGTTGGAGTGGGTACGATATACGACAGGGTGCTTTCCGAACTCGTGAATAAAATGAAAGAAATGAAAATGGACAAAACCGAGCTGGGTTGTTTAAGAGCTATTATCCTTTATAATCCAGGTAAGTAACACTGGACCACATGATTGTAGATATAAGTACAACCTCACTATTATTTTATATGATATACATGGGCGAAGTTAAGGGGGGGCTTGGGGGAGCTAAGCCCCCCCAAAAATAATTCGAACATTTATCGCACATCCACCCAAACATTTCAGATTTCAGAACAGAAATTAAAAAATAAAAAGAATCGTGCCATTTGATTCTGCAATTTTACATTTAGTTCAGGAGGCAGTGAATTTTTTTCGTATTCATTTTTCCAGTCGGTGTATATGAAAAATAAACTGTTCTCTTAGTGACAAAAAACAAAATTTTTGAGTCTGACACTTATTTTCCCAGTCATAACTATTTTACATTTACTAAACTAGAACATAAAGCTTATAAAAATGGCAGTTTGGATTATCTCAGATAGTGGAAAGTGAGTGTGGCAGAAAATTGAGCATATAAATTGATACAATCATGAACTGTTTATAATAATAAGTCTGGCTGATTTACGAAATTGGCTAATGAGTCTGGTAATATCTTCTAAATGAAAAAAATATAATATTTTTGCTTTTATTTTCCCGGGTTTGAAAATTTGTCACGTGATAGATTAAATTATAATTTTACACCTCCATTTTATAGCCAATCAACTGCTTTTATTTTAAAACACTTTCATGACAACCAGAAAAATTTCCGGAAATTTTTCTTTTGGTGGGTACCCTGAACGAAATTATACTGAATATTTTTTTGACAGTTGAGCAGCTTTTTCATGCATATAAAAAATTTGCCGTTTCAGTGGTTAATATTTTATTTAATACCAATTATAACTAGGTAGAAATACACTACATTTATTTTATGTAAAATAATAATTAGGTTTTTCGCGTCAACTAAACGACTTCAAATATGACAAATGGTCATGGTATGGCCACAGCATATAAAACATATGTTTTATATTCTGTGGTATGGCAAAGTAACTTTCAGAATCTTTGAAAATTTGATTTTAGTCGTTTTAATGCATGTCTGTCAAGTTTTGAAATTTGGATAATTTGGTGTAAAACTTTCTTACCCAATACCAAACGTGCCTAAATTATTATCAGTAAATTTTTGCACACTCACGCATATTTTAAGAACATTATCCATCTACTTAGGATAAATTTCAAAATATTCGTAAGTGAAAATACACGTCTGGCTGACAATTACAATTACGGAGGCCTGCCAGACTCACAAGTAGTGTCCGACCGAAGGTTCGGTTACGGTTTCGGCCAACTTTGGCTTTAAATAATAGTTTCGACTACAGTTTCGGTTTCGGCGGAAAACTGGACGAAACTGCAGCCGACAGCGAAACTACTTTTAAAAGTTTTCGTATCACAATTGGTTGTGTCCGGCACAATGGCGACTGTGCCGGGTGCTATTCCTACACAGTGCATGTACACACAAACTTCTCTGCTTTGTTTCAAGTGAACATGTCAATAAATTTATTAATGGCTTCTTTTGATCACATAAATAAACAGGTAATAAGTTAATGTAGCTAAAATTTATAATACGAGTTAATTAGTCTAAAACAAGGATTACAATGAGATATTGCAAATTTCAATAAGAGATTGCCTTAGACGAGTCTGGCAAGGCTTTCGGGGTGTTCCACATTAGCCAGATTGTATTTTAAGCTGTTATCATAATATACATTTTTCTAGTAGTGAGAACACTTGTAACAGGGATCCTTACTGGACATTGCCAACTAAAATTACTCCTTAGTAAACTGAGAGTAGTAGAAGATAGTGCAGATTTTGTGAGGAGGAGGAAAAAATCTTCATTCACATTCTAACTAAATGTGTAGCACTTCAGAATCCAAGGGCACTATACCTATGAGCATATCAAATAGAAGAGATTTACCTAACTTGAAGCCACTCCAAATCCTACACTTCCTTGAGAAGATATAATTGGAAGGATCTTTATTCTCGATTCAAGCTAAGTGATACGCCCTCTGGAGGAAATTTGTAGAAGGTCCCTATAAGTAGGATATCGTTCATTGTTGCCAGAAGTAGCAAAATTTCGCTACGTCGTCGGATTTTAGCTCTTGAAGAAGTGGATAAGACCTTTTATTTAAGAATCAAAATTTGTGTATAGTAATATGTAATCATACTCTATACTTATTTAAGGACTTTTTTATAAAACCGATTTATTATATTAATTTTTTTTTTAATTTCAGTTCATTTATTAATTTTGTTTTAAAATCAGTTCATCATTTCGCAACGAGTTCATTGTTTACATTTTAATTTGTATCAATTACAATTCGAGTTTTTCTTACTTTTTAGCTTTAAATTTGTTTATTTCTTATAGTATGTGATAGTGTTTATGTTAAAAATGAAATCTGCGAAAAAGTCCCCAGCAAATTGCAATCTATATGGTGTTAATGTCAAAATCAAAACTGAAGTATTCATTATTTTCCAAGTGCAAGTCGTAAAATTTAGTTTTTTACCATAAATGGATATCTACAAATTCACAATATTGAAATTTTGCAAAACTTTGTTTAGAATCGATATATGATATTTTATCCATTTTCATAGATTCGCCAGAATTTTTTTACTTAACTTCAGTAGGTATACCTCTAGAACTATTATATATTATATGACTAGGGCTAGGGCTTTAGCCCCCCAGATCTGATGACATAACTTCGCCCATGATCGTTTTTCTTATGTAGTACCATGCTATACCAACAGGAAGTACAATCAGGATTATTATTATTATTATTATCAAATTAAGTAAATTCCAAACGGCTGGATGGACTTGTTGAATATCCGGCGAGGTTAATCTAGACTGGAGTTGATTGGATGTCAATTGGACTGTATTTTCGGAGTTTTTTCTAAGATTCCACTAGAATTTCGGCAATATAAGTGGATTTGCATTATTTCTTCAGTGCTTTGGAAGGTCGAATTTTCTGTACGAATTTCGCAGCCTTTGGGTATTTTTAGTAGTGTTGTGTTTTATTATTAGGATTCTTTTTTTTTTTATTTCGCAGTTTGATTCTATTTTGATTGGTGTATTGGCAGGCAACAATTATATTGTGAGTTAGGATTGCAGGACTGTTATGGCATCTTGGTTCTTCAGCTTTGATAAGAGGAATGATACAATTTTCATCGGTTTTCTTCATGGTTTTAGCATAAATAAACGTCGTTTTTTAATGGAGACTTGTCTTACCGAGTATTAGGTAGATTTTGTCAGGAATTATTATGGATTTTTGGTAAGGTATGCCAATTAGGTGAAATGTTTGTCAGTTATCATTTATTAAAAAAAGTAAATGTATAGCAAAAAATATATTTGAGTTTTTCATTATTACTTGAATGCCTGTCAATTGATAATAGTAAAATTGATTTTATTTTCTCCATAGAGAGATGCCAAGTGATTTGCTAATTTTAACAATTCATCAACTGAAACGATTGATGTATGAAAGATTCTGAACGAGCAAACATAATTGCGTTTTCTAGATTATTTAGGACATTTATTAAATTTTGACAGTTTTGAATTACTTGATTTAATGTATTTGCGTAAGTTATATAGTTATTTAATTTTGTAGACAACTCTTTTAGTTTGTTTCTAATTAAATTTTGATTTTATGTATCAAGTTCATGGATTTCAATGTCGCAGATTACAGGGATAGGGATTAAGGTTAGAAGGAATATTATAATGGTTTTGAGCGTTGATCTCTTGTTCATGGTCCTGAAAATGTTAATAATTTAGTCGATTTTTTAATTATTGATTTATGTATTTGTTTGTTTTTGTCTATTAGTATTTTGGTACCTAAAAGGTTTGATTTTATTTCTTTTTAACCGACTTCAAAAAAGGAGAATGTTCTCAATTCGTTGCTATTTTTTTTAGTATGTTCGGCGATAATTTTCTATATTTCTGTTTTTGTTGGTAAGGGGGTACCTCAGGGGTGGTCCAATATAAATTTATTTAAAATCTAATATTTGAGTCCATGAGAAAATCATCAGTCTTCATTTTTTATGTATATTTAGCGATAATTCTTTACCACCTTGTCCGATTTCTTTTTTGTTAGTAAGGGGGTACCTCAGGGGTGATCCAATATAAATTTGGTCAAAATCTAATAATTGGGTCCATGAGAAAACCCTCAAACTCTTCATTTTTTATGTATGTTTAGTGATAATTTCTTACAACCTTGTCCAATTTCTATATTTCTTTTTTTGTTAGTAAGGGGGTACCTCAAGGGTAATCCATAATAAATTTAGTCAAAATCTAATAATTGGATCCATGAGAAAATCCTCACTCTTCATTTTTTTATGTATGTTTAGCAATTTTTGTTAGTAAGTGGATACCTCAGGGGTGGTTCATTATAAATTTGGTCAAAATCTAATAATTGGGTCCATGAGAAAATCCTCAAAGTCTTCATTTCTTCAATTCTTTACCACCCTGTTCGATTTCTATGATTCTTTTTTTGTTAGTAAGAGGGTTCGTTAGCGGTGGTCTCATATAAATTTGGTTAAGATTACGGAAATTTTAGTGACATTTTTTTTGTTAAATACTGACTCTCGTCTACGTGGTCATGAACTAAAATTAAGGAAAACCTAAAAACGAAGCACATACAATCATTCCTTTCCAACTGGGTATTTAATATATGGAACGACCTCAGCGACGAAGTTGTTGGTGCCATAACAGTTAAGGTATTTAAAAATAAATTAGACGAATGTTTGTTTAACATTTTTATTTAATTTTTAGTGTTCTTATATTTTTATTTCAGTGTGTTTACTTTGTTAGAATTTTATTTTGTTTTTAGGCTATCATAGGACGTGTGTCATCAGCTTTGATCAGTAAATAATAATAATGTGGCTCAATGGTAGAGTCTCTGCCTGTGGATCCAAGGGTCCCAGGTTCGAATACCACCGTTGGCCGGGATTTTTTCATTTAATTTAATTATTTAAAATTAATTCTGATGCCTTGGTAATATTCCCCACTCGACCATTCACTGTTGCGTTCTAATTAACAGTGCTATTCCTAAAGTGGCGCTGGGAAACAGTAACAAAGCCTACACAGAACACGAGGCGAGATAACCTTAGCAGTTGAAGCCGATGACACAAAATAATAATAATATTTAATAATAATAATGGTGATTGGCATCTACACGATTTTGAAATCGGTTTTTAAAATTATTTCTCGATTTTTTATGAATATTGTTTGGTTATCTTTGTAATTAACGAGATCCTTACGGGTTTCGTTGCGTTTATTATTAATTTTTTATCTTTGTTTTAACGTCCGCTCAGCTTTTGTGTCATATAAAGTTACTAGTCTTTTTTGTCTTTCTACTAGTCATTAAAAAAACTTTTGGCTGTCAAATCAAAGGTTTCAAGTGCTTTAGTATCATCTACATTTTGTTAGACTATGAATTGATGATTATTAGGCATTGCATAAGTTTTAATGCAATAATTCTTGATGGGATCCATGATAAAAAAATCGCCGGTTGTTTAAAATTATTTTTAAGATTTTTTTTTTAATTTATTGTTTATTCTTTTTCCAGACGTTAGAGGTTTAAAATCGTCCCAAGAAGTCGAGATTCTTCGCGAAAAGATCTACGGCGTACTCGAAGAATACACGAGAACTACGCATCCCAACGAGCCCGGCCGATTCGCAAAACTCCTTCTTCGACTGCCCGCACTCAGATCCATCGGCTTGAAGTGTCTCGAGCACTTGTTCTTCTTCAGACTCATCGGAGACGTCTCCGTCGATACGTTCTTAACGGAGATGCTCGAAAATCCTTCCGATTCTTAGATGTTGACAAAGTACGTGTATAAAAATCGGTAAGGGGGCGAACTTAAAAAAAGCACATGGTACACCCCCTTACCGTTCTACATAACTCCTCATCGTTGTTCGTCTTTCCCCCCAAGTTTAATTACAAATCTGTGATTTTATAATAATTTTCACTATTTCTTTTTTGAATGTATGGTATTATTTAGATGTTTTATTTTTAAATCTCCTTTAGAGCGTTTTTATTTTTCGCGGTAGGATTTAGTGAAAAAAAAAATTGTTTTAAATTGTGTTAAGTTTTGTCAATTTTTAAATATAATAATGAGAAAAAAAGATATTTATTTTTTAATATAATGAGGATTTTTTAAAATTAAAAACGATGTTTTGCTGGGCATGTGTAAAAATACGATTTTATGAGTTTACTTTGAAATATATTGAAAAAAAAATTAAGAATCTTTTGTGTCAAATAATTTGTTAAGTGATAAGGAAGTGCCTGTTGGTTTTTTGTTTTTTTCAGAACTTTAACTTCCATTATTTATTTTAAACAATATATTCGGAGTTTTAATGTTAAGTTTATAAAAATGTTAAGGCAACTATTGAGAAAATATTTTAAACACAATGTGAAAACATTCCAAAAAAAACATTTCACACAGGAACATGAAAAGATGAGGAAAACGAAAAGATTCTTTTTAACATTGGCCTATATTATTGTTATGAGTAAATGTACAATTCTATGAAATGTTTAGAATACATTTTGGTCTTTTTTGTCTAACACCTGTTAAAGTTTCGAGATTTTTAATTGTTAAATATTCATAACAAATCATAGTTTATAGTTAATATCAAGTATTCTATATGTACAATATTAAAAAAAAGGATGTCATTTTATTGATTCAATAAATCTTTCTGTGAATTAAACGTATATTATTTGTTATCTTCAATATTGATGAGTTTTATTTAGGATGTTGGTAAGTGATGAATAATTTCTGTGTAATAAAATTCTTATGAACTTGATAATGGGTTCTGCTTATTCTTAAATAAAAAAATGTAATTGTTCATATAGTAATAATGGGGGTCTATTCTGTAACGATTCCTCTATATTTTTAACAGACTTCAAAAAAGGAGGAGGTTCTCAATTCATTGCAATATTTTTTTTTATGTATGTTTAGTGATAATTCTTTAACACACTGTCCGATTTCAATGATTCTTTTTTTGTTAGAAAGGGGGTACTTCAGGGGTGTTTCCATATAAATTTGATTAAAATCTAATAATTGGGTCCATGAGAAAATCTTCAATCTTCATTTTTTATGTATATTTAGCGATAATGCTTTACCACTTTATCCGATTTCAATGATTCTTTTTTTGTTAGAAAGGGGGTACTTCAGGGGTGGTCCCATATAAATTTGGTCAAAATCTAATAATTGGGTCCATGAGAAAATCCTCAAACTCTTCATTTTGTATGTATGTTTAACGATAATGCTTTACCACCTTGTTAATATATCAGGGAATCATTTAGATTACATCATAGATCAATTAGAGACTTAAGAGACCGTTCCAATGCCCAAATTTATCTTTTAAAAACATTTTAAATTTTATTAAGATTAACCAAAAATATAATTAGTTTGGTTATGATAGTCTTCTTTTTCTTTTCTTAAATGGACTCTTCCCATGCGTAACGTTGGTCAAAATTAGTTCAAATGTATCGTATTCAATACGATGTTGTCCAGCGTTTTCCTGATGTGTTAAAAACAGCACTCTAAAAATTGTGGATACAGAATACCACAGTCTATTAGAAAATTATCAATCTATATAAATATATATCATTGTCAACAACGATCTAGTACGATTCTTTTAAATTTATTTTGGCAGCACTGAAATTTCTAGTGACTTTTGACAGTTGACAGATTAGTAATTGAAATGTCAAAATATATCAACAAAGATGTCAATTTATTAAAATTAATTTATTTTATAGTTTAAAAGAGTAAAAGCAAGATAATTGATAACAATGTCCGCTCCAGAAGAAAGCTCGGCTTTCCAGGAAAAGCCGGAAGAAATTAAATTCAAACGAAAACCTCGCAAACAATTCAGAAAACCCATCAAAGATGAGGACAGCGATGAAGAAGACCACATACAAGTTAGTTCAAAATTACAGGAAATGAGAGAAATACAGAAACTTAGAGAGCGGCCAAACGGTGTGAATATCGTCGGTTTAGCTTTGGGTACAAGAATGCCACCGGATACAGATTTAAAAGACAGTTACAACAAAGATATCGGTGGCTTAGTGTCTTTAAAAGCATTATCTAGTGGTAAAATTAACCAAGTAGACGACGCTTACGATACAGGAATAGGAACGCAGTTTTCAGTTGAAACCAATAAACGAGACGAGGATGAAGAAATGATGAAGTTTATAGAAGTGGAATTATCTAAACGAAAAGGTAAAGAAAAACAAGATAATTTTCACGGTGACACCAAGAAATATCACACTCCTGAAGAAATCGCTCTCCAATCTGTACCTGAACACTTGAGAGAATCGTCGAAAAAGCAATCTGAAGAAATGTTATCAAATCAAATGTTAAGTGGCATACCTGAGGTAGATTTGGGCATAGAAGCTAAAATAAGAAATATCGAAGCTACAGAGGAAGCCAAACTTAGGTTACTTTGGCAAAATCAAAATAAAAAAGATGGCCCCTCTCAATTTGTACCATCTAACATGGCTGTGAATTTTGTACAGCACAATAGATTCAATATTGGACGTGAAGAGGTGCTGGCAAAAAAGGCTAAAGTTGAAGATAAGCCTAAAAAGAAGGACGAGAAAGCTACTGATGATTATCATTATGAGAGATTTAAGAAACAATTCAAGAGGTAGCAGTAGAATATCACAAGTATAACCATGCTTGTTTTCATACAGTGAAGATATCTATCTGGAAATGTCTAAAATTATTAGACATACTGGCATTTGAATTATAATACATGTAATTAAAAATTAATTTAAATTAAAAATATACTACCTATTGATTTACATTTATTTATTATATGATATGTTCAAAAGTTTAAGTACAAAATTCGTCATAAAATGTATCCATTTGCATATGCAAAAAATGTCACATCTAGAGCTCAAAAATATACTCAGTTTTTTCTAACAGCAATAATACAAAAGATGTAGCAAAAAGTATCGAAGATAGAGAGAAGCAGACACCTGCCAGACATTTTAAAGTACATACTATTATGTGCAAAATTTCATAAAGATTGAGCAAAAATAAAAATTTCGATTTTTTTGAAAAAATAAAAATGTTTAAATTTGCATACGGATAGACGGTCACATGTAGATCTCAGAAATACACTCAGTTTTTTTCTAACAGCAATATTAAAAAAGTTGGGGCAAAAATAAAATTTTTCGATATCTCCTCGCGTTTCTATTATCCTGATACAGAGTTCCGAATTCGAAAAGATCCAACAAGGTATTTGACTTATTTTTAAATGTTAATAACTACTAAACGGCTCAAGATAGAGACAAGCGGCAAGGGGCATTTTAAACTATCCGTCCGGCTCTACCTTCATGTGAATTTATGGAATTATTTGATCATTATTAACTGAGGAATTAGGAAAAAAAAGTTAACCCTTATAGCTAGGGAGCAACTGAGTTCACCCCTTAATTACTCGTGCTTTCTTTTATATGTACCCCAATTTTCATCAAGATCAGAGACAAAAATATTTTTTGTCAAAAAATTTGGAAGGCTATACCCTTTCGATTTTTTTGAAAAAATAAAAAGCTGTTTAAATTTGCATACGGATAGAGGACCACATGTAGATCTCGGAAATACACTCAGTTTTTTTCTAACAGCAATATTAAAAAAATTGTGGCAAAAATAAAATTTTTCAATATCTCCTCGCGTTTCTATTATCCTGATACAGAGTTCCGAATTCGAAAAGATCCAATTTTTGTCTCAAAATTTTCGTACTAGGATAGCAGAAACGCGACAAGGTATTTGACTTATTTTTAAATGTTAATAAATACTAAACGGCTCAAGATAGCGGCAAGAGGCATTTTAAACTATCCGTCCGGCTCTACCTTCATGTGAATTTATGGAATAATTGGATCATTATTGACTGAGGAATTAAGAAAAAAAAGTTAACCCTTATAGCTAGGGAGCAACTGAGTTCACCCCTTAATTACTCGTGCTTTCTTTTATATGTACCCCAATTTTCATCAAGATCAGAGACAAAAATATTTTTTGTCAAAAAATTTGGAAGGCTGTACCCTTTCGATTTTTTTGAAAAAATAAAAAGCTGTTTAAATTTGCATACGGATAGAGGGTCACATGTAGATCTTAAAAATACACTCAGTTTTCTTCTAACAGCATTATTAAAAAAGTTGTGGCAAAAATAAAAATTTTCGATATCTCCTCGCGTTTCTATTATCCTGATACAGAGTTCCGAATTCGAAAAGATCCAATTTTGTCTCAAAATTTTCGTACTAGGATAGCAGAAACGCGACAAGGTATTTGACTTATTTTTAAATGTTAATAACTACTAAACGGCTCAAGATAGAGGCAAGCGGCAAAAGGCATTTTAAACTATCGGTCCGGCTCTACCTTCATGTGAATTTATGGAATAATTGGATCATTATTGACTGAGGAATTAAGAAAAAAAAGTTAACCCTTATATCTAGGGAGCAACTGAGTTCACCCCTTAATTACTCGTGCTTTCTTTTATATATACCCCAATTTTCATCAAGATCAGGGACAAAAAAAAAAATTGTCAAAAAATTTGGAAGGCTATACCCTTTCGATTTTTTTGAAAAAATAAAAAGCTGTTTAAATTTGCATACGGATAGAGGGTCACATATAGATCTTAAAAATACACTCAGTTTTTTTTTAACAGCATTATTAAAAAAGTTGTGGCAAAAATAAAAATTTTCGATATCTCCTCGCGTTTCTATTATCCTGATACAGAGTTCCGAATTCGAAAAGATCCAATTTTGACTCAAAATTTTCGTACTAGGATAGCAGAAACGCGACAAGGTATTTGACTTATTTTTAAATGTTAATAACTACTAAACGGCTCAAGATACTTAATTACTCGTGCTTTCTTTTATATGTACCCCAATTTTCATCAAGATCAGAGACAAAAATATTTTTTGTCAAAAAATTTGGAAGGCTGTACCCTTTCGATTTTTTTGAAAAAATAAAAAGCTGTTTAAATTTGCATACGGATAGAGGACCACATGTAGATCTCGGAAATACACTCAGTTTTTTTCTAACAGCAATATTAAAAAAATTGTGGCAAAAATAAAATTTTTCAATATCTCCTCGCGTTTCTATTATCCTGATACAGAGTTCCGAATTCGAAAAGATCCAATTTTTGTCTCAAAATTTTCGTACTAGGATAGCAGAAACGCGACAAGGTATTTGACTTATTTTTAAATGTTAATAAATACTAAACGGCTCAAGATAGCGGCAAGAGGCATTTTAAACTATCCGTCCGGCTCTACCTTCATGTGAATTTATGGAATAATTGGATCATTATTGACTGAGGAATTAAGAAAAAAAAGTTAACTCTTATAGCTAGGGAGCAACTGAGTTCACCCCTTAATTACTCGTGCTTTCTTTTATATGTACCCCAATTTTCATCAATTTCAGAGACAAAAATATTTTTTGTCAAAAAATTTGGAAGGCTACCCTTTCGATTTTTTTGAAAAAATAAAAAGCTGTTTAAATTTGCATACGGATAGAGGGTCACATGTAGATCTTAAAAATACACTCAGTTTTTTTTTTAACAGCATTATTAAAAAAGTTGTGGCAAAAATAAAAATTTTCGATATCTCCTCGCGTTTCTATTATCCTGATACAGAGTTCCGAATTCGAAAAGATCCAATTTTGACTCAAAATTTTCGTACTAGGATAGCAGAAACGCGACAAGGTATTTGACTTATTTTTAAATGTTAATAACTACTAAACGGCTCAAGATAGAGACAAGCGGCAAGGGGCATTTTAAACTATCCGTCCGGCTCTACCTTCATGTGAATTTATGGAATTATTCGATCATTATTAACTGAGGAATTAGGAAAAAAAAGTTAACCCTTATAGCTAGGGAGCAACTGAGTTCACCCCTTAATTACTCGTGCTTTCTTTTATATGTACCCCAATTTTCATCAAGATCACAGACAAAAATATTTTTTGTCAAAAAATTTGGAAGGCTATACCCTTTCGATTTTTTTGAAAAAATAAAAAGCTGTTTAAATTTGCATACGGATAGAGGGTCACATGTAGATCTTAAAAATACACTCAGTTTTTTTCTAACAGCATTATTAAAAAAGTTGTGGCAAAAATAAAAATTTTCAATATCTCCTCGCGTTTCTATTATCCTGATACAGAGTTCCGAATTCGAAAAGATCCAATTTTTGTCTCAAAATTTTCGTACTAGGATAGCAGAAACGCGACAAGGTATTTGACTTATTTTTAAATGTTAATAACTACTAAACGGCTCAAGATAGAGGCAAGCGGCAAGAGGCATTTTAAACTATCCGTCCGGCTCTACCTTCATGTGAATTTATGGAATAATTGGATCATTATTGACTGAGGAATTAAGAAAAAAAAGTTAACTCTTATAGCTAGGGAGCAACTGAGTTCACCCCTTAATTACTCGTGCTTTCTTTTATATGTACCCCAATTTTCATCAAGTTCAGAGACAAAAATATTTTTTGTCAAAAAATTTGGAAGGCTATACCCTTTCGATTTTTTTGAAAAAATAAAAAGCTGTTTAAATTTGCATACGGATAGAGGGTCACATGTAGATCTTAAAAATACACTCAGTTTTTTTCTAACAGCATTATTAAAAAAGTTGTGGCAAAAATAAAAATTTTCGATATCTCCTCGCGTTTCTATTATCCTGATACAGAGTTCCGAATTCGAAAAGATCCAATTTTGACTCAAAATTTTCGTACTAGGATAGCAGAAACGCGACAAGGTATTTGACTTATTTTTAAATGTTAATAACTACTAAACGGCTCAAGATACTTAATTACTCGTGCTTTCTTTTATATGTACCCCAATTTTCATCAAGATCAGAGACAAAAATATTTTTTGTCAAAAAATTTGGAAGGCTGTACCCTTTCGATTTTTTTGAAAAAATAAAAAGCTGTTTAAATTTGCATACGGATAGAGGGTCACATGTAGATCTTAAAAATACACTCAGTTTTCTTCTAACAGCATTATTAAAAAAGTTGTGGCAAAAATAAAAATTTTCGATATCTCCTCGCGTTTCTATTATCCTGATACAGAGTTCCGAATTCGAAAAGATCCAATTTTGTCTCAAAATTTTCGTACTAGGATAGCAGAAACGCGACAAGGTATTTGACTTATTTTTAAATGTTAATAACTACTAAACGGCTCAAGATAGAGGCAAGCGGCAAAAGGCATTTTAAACTATCGGTCCGGCTCTACCTTCATGTGAATTTATGGAATAATTGGATCATTATTGACTGAGGAATTAAGAAAAAAAAGTTAACCCTTATATCTAGGGAGCAACTGAGTTCACCCCTTAATTACTCGTGCTTTCTTTTATATATACCCCAATTTTCATCAAGATCAGGGACAAAAAAAAAATTTGTCAAAAAATTTGGAAGGCTATATACCCTTTCGATTTTTTTGAAAAAATAAAAAGCTGTTTAAATTTGCATACGGATAGAGGACCACATGTAGATCTCGGAAATACACTCAGTTTTCTTCTAACAGCATTATTAAAAAAGTTGTGGCAAAAATAAAAATTTTCGATATCTCCTCGCGTTTCTATTATCCTGATACAGAGTTCCGAATTCGAAAAGATCCAATTTTGACTCAAAATTTTCGTACTAGGATAGCAGAAACGCGACAAGGTATTTGACTTATTTTTAAATGTTAATAACTACTAAACGGCTCAAGATAGAGGCAAGCGGCAAGAGGCATTTTAAACTATCCGTCCGGCTCTACCTTCATGTGAATTTATGGAATAATTGGATCATTATTGACTGAGGAATTAAGAAAAAAAAGTTAACTCTTATAGCTAGGGAGCAACTGAGTTCACCCCTTAATTACTCGTGCTTTCTTTTATATGTACCCCAATTTTCATCAAGTTCAGAGACAAAAATATTTTTTGTCAAAAAATTTGGAAGGCTATACCCTTTCGATTTTTTTGAAAAAATAAAAAGCTGTTTAAATTTGCATACGGATAGAGGGTCACATGTAGATCTTAAAAATACACTCAGTTTTTTTCTAACAGCATTATTAAAAAAGTTGTGGCAAAAATAAAAATTTTCGATATCTCCTCGCGTTTCTATTATCCTGATACAGAGTTCCGAATTCGAAAAGATCCAATTTTGACTCAAAATTTTCGTACTAGGATAGCAGAAACGCGACAAGGTATTTGACTTATTTTTAAATGTTAATAACTACTAAACGGCTCAAGATAGAGGCAAGCGGCAAGAGGCATTTTAAACTATCGGTCCGGCTCTACCTTCATGTGAATTTATGGAATAATTGGATCATTATTGACTGAGGAATTAAGAAAAAAAAGTTAACTCTTATAGCTAGGGAGCAACTGAGTTCACCCCTTAATTACTCGTGCTTTCTTTTATATGTACCCCAATTTTCATCAAGTTCAGAGACAAAAATATTTTTTGTCAAAAAATTTGGAAGGCTATACCCTTTCGATTTTTTTGAAAAAATAAAAAGCTGTTTAAATTTGCATACGGATAGAGGGTCACATGTAGATCTTAAAAATACACTCAGTTTTTTTTTTAACAGCATTATTAAAAAAGTTGTGGCAAAAATAAAAATTTTCGATATCTCCTCGCGTTTCTATTATCCTGATACAGAGTTCCGAATTCGAAAAGATCCAATTTTGACTCAAAATTTTCGTACTAGGATAGCAGAAACGCGACAAGGTATTTGACTTATTTTTAAATGTTAATAACTACTAAACGGCTCAAGATAGAGACAAGCGGCAAGGGGCATTTTAAACTATCCGTCCGGCTCTACCTTCATGTGAATTTATGGAATTATTCGATCATTATTAACTGAGGAATTAGGAAAAAAAAGTTAACCCTTATAGCTAGGGAGCAACTGAGTTCACCCCTTAATTACTCGTGCTTTCTTTTATATGTACCCCAATTTTCATCAAGATCACAGACAAAAATATTTTTTGTCAAAAAATTTGGAAGGCTATACCCTTTCGATTTTTTTGAAAAAATAAAAAGCTGTTTAAATTTGCATACGGATAGAGGGTCACATGTAGATCTTAAAAATACACTCAGTTTTTTTCTAACAGCATTATTAAAAAAGTTGTGGCAAAAATAAAAATTTTCAATATCTCCTCGCGTTTCTATTATCCTGATACAGAGTTCCGAATTCGAAAAGATCCAATTTTTGTCTCAAAATTTTCGTACTAGGATAGCAGAAACGCGACAAGGTATTTGACTTATTTTTAAATGTTAATAACTACTAAACGGCTCAAGATAGAGGCAAGCGGCAAGAGGCATTTTAAACTATCCGTCCGGCTCTACCTTCATGTGAATTTATGGAATAATTGGATCATTATTGACTGAGGAATTAAGAAAAAAAAGTTAACTCTTATAGCTAGGGAGCAACTGAGTTCACCCCTTAATTACTCGTGCTTTCTTTTATATGTACCCCAATTTTCATCAAGTTCAGAGACAAAAATATTTTTTGTCAAAAAATTTGGAAGGCTATACCCTTTCGATTTTTTTGAAAAAATAAAAAGCTGTTTAAATTTGCATACGGATAGAGGGTCACATGTAGATCTTAAAAATACACTCAGTTTTTTTCTAACAGCATTATTAAAAAAGTTGTGGCAAAAATAAAAATTTTCGATATCTCCTCGCGTTTCTATTATCCTGATACAGAGTTCCGAATTCGAAAAGATCCAATTTTGACTCAAAATTTTCGTACTAGGATAGCAGAAACGCGACAAGGTATTTGACTTATTTTTAAATGTTAATAACTACTAAACGGCTCAAGATACTTAATTACTCGTGCTTTCTTTTATATGTACCCCAATTTTCATCAAGATCAGAGACAAAAATATTTTTTGTCAAAAAATTTGGAAGGCTATACCCTTTCGATTTTTTTGAAAAAATAAAAAGCTGTTTAAATTTGCATACGGATAGAGGGTCACATGTAGATCTTAAAAATACACTCAGTTTTTTTCTAACAGCATTATTAAAAAAGTTGTGGCAAAAATAAAAATTTTCGATATCTCCTCGCGTTTCTATTATCCTGATACAAAGTTCCGAATTCGAAAAGATCCAATTTTTGTCTCAAAATTTTCGTACTAGGATAGCAGAAACGCGACAAGGTATTTGACTTATTTTTAAATGTTAATAACTACTAAACGGCTCAAGATAGAGGCAAGCGGCAAGAGGCATTTTAAACTATCGGTCCGGCTCTACCTTCATGTGAATTTATGGAATAATTGGATCATTATTGACTGAGGAATTAAGAAAAAAAGTTAACTCTTATAGCTAGGGAGCAACTGAGTTCACCCCTTAATTACTCGTGCTTTCTTTTATATGTACCCCAATTTTCATCAAGATCAGAGACAAAAAAAAATTTTGTCAAAAAATTTGGAAGGCTATAACCCTTTCGATTTTTTTGAAAAAATAAAAAGCTGTTTAAATTTGCATACGGATAGAGGGTCACATGTAGATCTTAAAAATACACTCAGTTTTTTAACAGCATTATTAAAAAAGTTGTGGCAAAAATAAAAATTTTTGATATCTCCTCGCGTTTCTATTATCCTGATACAGAGTTCCGAATTTGAAAAGATCCAATTTTTGTCTCAAAATATTCGTACTAGGATAGCAGAAACGCGACAAGGTATTTGACTTATTTTTAAATGTTAATAATCTTTAGAGGCAAGCGGCAAGAGGCATTTTAAACTATCCGTCCGGCTCTACCTTCATGTGAATTTATGGAATAATTGGATCATTATTGACTGAGGAATTAAGAAAAAAAAGTTAACCCTTATAGCTAGGGAGCAACTGAGTTCACCCCTTAATTACTCGTGCTTTCTTTTATATGTACCCCAATTTTCATCAAGATCAGAGACAAAAATATTTTTTGTCAAAAAATTTGGAAGGCTATTATACCCTTTCGATTTTTGTGAAAAAATAAAAAGCTGTTTAAATTTGCATACGGATAGAGGACCACATGTAGATCTCGGAAATACACTCAGTTTTTTTCTAACAGCAATATTAAAAAAATTGTGGCAAAAATAAAATTTTTCAATATCTCCTCGCGTTTCTATTATCCTGATACAGAGTTCCGAATTCGAAAAGATCCAATTTTTGTCTCAAAATTTTCGTACTAGGATAGCAGAAACGCGACAAGGTATTTGACTTATTTTTAAATGTTAATAAATACTAAACGGCTCAAGATAGCGGCAAGAGGCATTTTAAACTATCCGTCCGGCTCTACCTTCATGTGAATTTATGGAATAATTGGATCATTATTGACTGAGGAATTAAGAAAAAAAAGTTAACCCTTATAGCTAGGGAGCAACTGAGTTCACCCCTTAATTACTCGTGCTTTCTTTTATATGTACCCCAATTTTCATCAAGATCAGAGACAAAAATATTTTTTGTCAAAAAATTTGGAAGGCTGTACCCTTTCGATTTTTTTGAAAAAATAAAAAGCTGTTTAAATTTGCATACGGATAGAGGGTCACATGTAGATCTTAAAAATACACTCAGTTTTCTTCTAACAGCATTATTAAAAAAGTTGTGGCAAAAATAAAAATTTTCGATATCTCCTCGCGTTTCTATTATCCTGATACAGAGTTCCGAATTCGAAAAGATCCAATTTTGTCTCAAAATTTTCGTACTAGGATAGCAGAAACGCGACAAGGTATTTGACTTATTTTTAAATGTTAATAACTACTAAACGGCTCAAGATAGAGGCAAGCGGCAAAAGGCATTTTAAACTATCGGTCCGGCTCTACCTTCATGTGAATTTATGGAATAATTGGATCATTATTGACTGAGGAATTAAGAAAAAAAAGTTAACCCTTATATCTAGGGAGCAACTGAGTTCACCCCTTAATTACTCGTGCTTTCTTTTATATATACCCCAATTTTCATCAAGATCAGGGACAAAAAAAAAAATTGTCAAAAAATTTGGAAGGCTATACCCTTTCGATTTTTTTGAAAAAATAAAAAGCTGTTTAAATTTGCATACGGATAGAGGGTCACATATAGATCTTAAAAATACACTCAGTTTTTTTTTAACAGCATTATTAAAAAAGTTGTGGCAAAAATAAAAATTTTCGATATCTCCTCGCGTTTCTATTATCCTGATACAGAGTTCCGAATTCGAAAAGATCCAATTTTGACTCAAAATTTTCGTACTAGGATAGCAGAAACGCGACAAGGTATTTGACTTATTTTTAAATGTTAATAACTACTAAACGGCTCAAGATACTTAATTACTCGTGCTTTCTTTTATATGTACCCCAATTTTCATCAAGATCAGAGACAAAAATATTTTTTGTCAAAAAATTTGGAAGGCTGTACCCTTTCGATTTTTTTGAAAAAATAAAAAGCTGTTTAAATTTGCATACGGATAGAGGACCACATGTAGATCTCGGAAATACACTCAGTTTTTTTCTAACAGCAATATTAAAAAAATTGTGGCAAAAATAAAATTTTTCAATATCTCCTCGCGTTTCTATTATCCTGATACAGAGTTCCGAATTCGAAAAGATCCAATTTTTGTCTCAAAATTTTCGTACTAGGATAGCAGAAACGCGACAAGGTATTTGACTTATTTTTAAATGTTAATAAATACTAAACGGCTCAAGATAGCGGCAAGAGGCATTTTAAACTATCCGTCCGGCTCTACCTTCATGTGAATTTATGGAATAATTGGATCATTATTGACTGAGGAATTAAGAAAAAAAAGTTAACTCTTATAGCTAGGGAGCAACTGAGTTCACCCCTTAATTACTCGTGCTTTCTTTTATATGTACCCCAATTTTCATCAATTTCAGAGACAAAAATATTTTTTGTCAAAAAATTTGGAAGGCTACCCTTTCGATTTTTTTGAAAAAATAAAAAGCTGTTTAAATTTGCATACGGATAGAGGGTCACATGTAGATCTTAAAAATACACTCAGTTTTTTTTTTAACAGCATTATTAAAAAAGTTGTGGCAAAAATAAAAATTTTCGATATCTCCTCGCGTTTCTATTATCCTGATACAGAGTTCCGAATTCGAAAAGATCCAATTTTGACTCAAAATTTTCGTACTAGGATAGCAGAAACGCGACAAGGTATTTGACTTATTTTTAAATGTTAATAACTACTAAACGGCTCAAGATAGAGACAAGCGGCAAGGGGCATTTTAAACTATCCGTCCGGCTCTACCTTCATGTGAATTTATGGAATTATTCGATCATTATTAACTGAGGAATTAGGAAAAAAAAGTTAACCCTTATAGCTAGGGAGCAACTGAGTTCACCCCTTAATTACTCGTGCTTTCTTTTATATGTACCCCAATTTTCATCAAGATCACAGACAAAAATATTTTTTGTCAAAAAATTTGGAAGGCTATACCCTTTCGATTTTTTTGAAAAAATAAAAAGCTGTTTAAATTTGCATACGGATAGAGGGTCACATGTAGATCTTAAAAATACACTCAGTTTTTTTCTAACAGCATTATTAAAAAAGTTGTGGCAAAAATAAAAATTTTCAATATCTCCTCGCGTTTCTATTATCCTGATACAGAGTTCCGAATTCGAAAAGATCCAATTTTTGTCTCAAAATTTTCGTACTAGGATAGCAGAAACGCGACAAGGTATTTGACTTATTTTTAAATGTTAATAACTACTAAACGGCTCAAGATAGAGGCAAGCGGCAAGAGGCATTTTAAACTATCCGTCCGGCTCTACCTTCATGTGAATTTATGGAATAATTGGATCATTATTGACTGAGGAATTAAGAAAAAAAAGTTAACTCTTATAGCTAGGGAGCAACTGAGTTCACCCCTTAATTACTCGTGCTTTCTTTTATATGTACCCCAATTTTCATCAAGTTCAGAGACAAAAATATTTTTTGTCAAAAAATTTGGAAGGCTATACCCTTTCGATTTTTTTGAAAAAATAAAAAGCTGTTTAAATTTGCATACGGATAGAGGGTCACATGTAGATCTTAAAAATACACTCAGTTTTTTTCTAACAGCATTATTAAAAAAGTTGTGGCAAAAATAAAAATTTTCGATATCTCCTCGCGTTTCTATTATCCTGATACAGAGTTCCGAATTCGAAAAGATCCAATTTTGACTCAAAATTTTCGTACTAGGATAGCAGAAACGCGACAAGGTATTTGACTTATTTTTAAATGTTAATAACTACTAAACGGCTCAAGATACTTAATTACTCGTGCTTTCTTTTATATGTACCCCAATTTTCATCAAGATCAGAGACAAAAATATTTTTTGTCAAAAAATTTGGAAGGCTGTACCCTTTCGATTTTTTTGAAAAAATAAAAAGCTGTTTAAATTTGCATACGGATAGAGGGTCACATGTAGATCTTAAAAATACACTCAGTTTTCTTCTAACAGCATTATTAAAAAAGTTGTGGCAAAAATAAAAATTTTCGATATCTCCTCGCGTTTCTATTATCCTGATACAGAGTTCCGAATTCGAAAAGATCCAATTTTGTCTCAAAATTTTCGTACTAGGATAGCAGAAACGCGACAAGGTATTTGACTTATTTTTAAATGTTAATAACTACTAAACGGCTCAAGATAGAGGCAAGCGGCAAAAGGCATTTTAAACTATCGGTCCGGCTCTACCTTCATGTGAATTTATGGAATAATTGGATCATTATTGACTGAGGAATTAAGAAAAAAAAGTTAACCCTTATATCTAGGGAGCAACTGAGTTCACCCCTTAATTACTCGTGCTTTCTTTTATATATACCCCAATTTTCATCAAGATCAGGGACAAAAAAAAAATTTGTCAAAAAATTTGGAAGGCTATATACCCTTTCGATTTTTTTGAAAAAATAAAAAGCTGTTTAAATTTGCATACGGATAGAGGACCACATGTAGATCTCGGAAATACACTCAGTTTTCTTCTAACAGCATTATTAAAAAAGTTGTGGCAAAAATAAAAATTTTCGATATCTCCTCGCGTTTCTATTATCCTGATACAGAGTTCCGAATTCGAAAAGATCCAATTTTGACTCAAAATTTTCGTACTAGGATAGCAGAAACGCGACAAGGTATTTGACTTATTTTTAAATGTTAATAACTACTAAACGGCTCAAGATAGAGGCAAGCGGCAAGAGGCATTTTAAACTATCCGTCCGGCTCTACCTTCATGTGAATTTATGGAATAATTGGATCATTATTGACTGAGGAATTAAGAAAAAAAAGTTAACTCTTATAGCTAGGGAGCAACTGAGTTCACCCCTTAATTACTCGTGCTTTCTTTTATATGTACCCCAATTTTCATCAAGTTCAGAGACAAAAATATTTTTTGTCAAAAAATTTGGAAGGCTATACCCTTTCGATTTTTTTGAAAAAATAAAAAGCTGTTTAAATTTGCATACGGATAGAGGGTCACATGTAGATCTTAAAAATACACTCAGTTTTTTTCTAACAGCATTATTAAAAAAGTTGTGGCAAAAATAAAAATTTTCGATATCTCCTCGCGTTTCTATTATCCTGATACAGAGTTCCGAATTCGAAAAGATCCAATTTTGACTCAAAATTTTCGTACTAGGATAGCAGAAACGCGACAAGGTATTTGACTTATTTTTAAATGTTAATAACTACTAAACGGCTCAAGATAGAGGCAAGCGGCAAGAGGCATTTTAAACTATCGGTCCGGCTCTACCTTCATGTGAATTTATGGAATAATTGGATCATTATTGACTGAGGAATTAAGAAAAAAAAGTTAACTCTTATAGCTAGGGAGCAACTGAGTTCACCCCTTAATTACTCGTGCTTTCTTTTATATGTACCCCAATTTTCATCAAGTTCAGAGACAAAAATATTTTTTGTCAAAAAATTTGGAAGGCTATACCCTTTCGATTTTTTTGAAAAAATAAAAAGCTGTTTAAATTTGCATACGGATAGAGGGTCACATGTAGATCTTAAAAATACACTCAGTTTTTTTTTTAACAGCATTATTAAAAAAGTTGTGGCAAAAATAAAAATTTTCGATATCTCCTCGCGTTTCTATTATCCTGATACAGAGTTCCGAATTCGAAAAGATCCAATTTTGACTCAAAATTTTCGTACTAGGATAGCAGAAACGCGACAAGGTATTTGACTTATTTTTAAATGTTAATAACTACTAAACGGCTCAAGATAGAGACAAGCGGCAAGGGGCATTTTAAACTATCCGTCCGGCTCTACCTTCATGTGAATTTATGGAATAATTGGATCATTATTGACTGAGGAATTAAGAAAAAAAAGTTAACTCTTATAGCTAGGGAGCAACTGAGTTCACCCCTTAATTACTCGTGCTTTCTTTTATATGTACCCCAATTTTCATCAAGTTCAGAGACAAAAATATTTTTTGTCAAAAAATTTGGAAGGCTATACCCTTTCGATTTTTTTGAAAAAATAAAAAGCTGTTTAAATTTGCATACGGATAGAGGGTCACATGTAGATCTTAAAAATACACTCAGTTTTTTTTTTAACAGCATTATTAAAAAAGTTGTGGCAAAAATAAAAATTTTCGATATCTCCTCGCGTTTCTATTATCCTGATACAGAGTTCCGAATTCGAAAAGATCCAATTTTGACTCAAAATTTTCGTACTAGGATAGCAGAAACGCGACAAGGTATTTGACTTATTTTTAAATGTTAATAACTACTAAACGGCTCAAGATAGAGACAAGCGGCAAGGGGCATTTTAAACTATCCGTCCGGCTCTACCTTCATGTGAATTTATGGAATTATTCGATCATTATTAACTGAGGAATTAGGAAAAAAAAGTTAACCCTTATAGCTAGGGAGCAACTGAGTTCACCCCTTAATTACTCGTGCTTTCTTTTATATGTACCCCAATTTTCATCAAGATCACAGACAAAAATATTTTTTGTCAAAAAATTTGGAAGGCTATACCCTTTCGATTTTTTTGAAAAAATAAAAAGCTGTTTAAATTTGCATACGGATAGAGGGTCACATGTAGATCTTAAAAATACACTCAGTTTTTTTCTAACAGCATTATTAAAAAAGTTGTGGCAAAAATAAAAATTTTCAATATCTCCTCGCGTTTCTATTATCCTGATACAGAGTTCCGAATTCGAAAAGATCCAATTTTTGTCTCAAAATTTTCGTACTAGGATAGCAGAAACGCGACAAGGTATTTGACTTATTTTTAAATGTTAATAACTACTAAACGGCTCAAGATAGAGGCAAGCGGCAAGAGGCATTTTAAACTATCCGTCCGGCTCTACCTTCATGTGAATTTATGGAATAATTGGATCATTATTGACTGAGGAATTAAGAAAAAAAAGTTAACTCTTATAGCTAGGGAGCAACTGAGTTCACCCCTTAATTACTCGTGCTTTCTTTTATATGTACCCCAATTTTCATCAAGTTCAGAGACAAAAATATTTTTTGTCAAAAAATTTGGAAGGCTATACCCTTTCGATTTTTTTGAAAAAATAAAAAGCTGTTTAAATTTGCATACGGATAGAGGGTCACATGTAGATCTTAAAAATACACTCAGTTTTTTTCTAACAGCATTATTAAAAAAGTTGTGGCAAAAATAAAAATTTTCGATATCTCCTCGCGTTTCTATTATCCTGATACAGAGTTCCGAATTCGAAAAGATCCAATTTTGACTCAAAATTTTCGTACTAGGATAGCAGAAACGCGACAAGGTATTTGACTTATTTTTAAATGTTAATAACTACTAAACGGCTCAAGATACTTAATTACTCGTGCTTTCTTTTATATGTACCCCAATTTTCATCAAGATCAGAGACAAAAATATTTTTTGTCAAAAAATTTGGAAGGCTATCCCTTTCGATTTTTTTGAAAAAATAAAAAGCTGTTTAAATTTGCATACGGATAGAGGGTCACATGTAGATCTTAAAAATACACTCAGTTTTTTTCTAACAGCATTATTAAAAAAGTTGTGGCAAAAATAAAAATTTTCGATATCTCCTCGCGTTTCTATTATCCTGATACAAAGTTCCGAATTCGAAAAGATCCAATTTTTGTCTCAAAATTTTCGTACTAGGATAGCAGAAACGCGACAAGGTATTTGACTTATTTTTAAATGTTAATAACTACTAAACGGCTCAAGATAGAGGCAAGCGGCAAGAGGCATTTTAAACTATCGGTCCGGCTCTACCTTCATGTGAATTTATGGAATAATTGGATCATTATTGACTGAGGAATTAAGAAAAAAAGTTAACTCTTATAGCTAGGGAGCAACTGAGTTCACCCCTTAATTACTCGTGCTTTCTTTTATATGTACCCCAATTTTCATCAAGATCAGAGACAAAAAAAAATTTTGTCAAAAAATTTGGAAGGCTATAACCCTTTCGATTTTTTTGAAAAAATAAAAAGCTGTTTAAATTTGCATACGGATAGAGGGTCACATGTAGATCTTAAAAATACACTCAGTTTTTTAACAGCATTATTAAAAAAGTTGTGGCAAAAATAAAAATTTTTGATATCTCCTCGCGTTTCTATTATCCTGATACAGAGTTCCGAATTTGAAAAGATCCAATTTTTGTCTCAAAATATTCGTACTAGGATAGCAGAAACGCGACAAGGTATTTGACTTATTTTTAAATGTTAATAATCTTTAGAGGCAAGCGGCAAGAGGCATTTTAAACTATCCGTCCGGCTCTACCTTCATGTGAATTTATGGAATAATTGGATCATTATTGACTGAGGAATTAAGAAAAAAAAGTTAACCCTTATAGCTAGGGAGCAACTGAGTTCACCCCTTAATTACTCGTGCTTTCTTTTATATGTACCCCAATTTTCATCAAGATCAGAGACAAAAATATTTTTTGTCAAAAAATTTGGAAGGCTATTATACCCTTTCGATTTTTGTGAAAAAATAAAAAGCTGTTTAAATTTGCATACGGATAGAGGACCACATGTAGATCTCGGAAATACACTCAGTTTTTTTCTAACAGCAATATTAAAAAAATTGTGGCAAAAATAAAAATTTTTCGATATCTCCTCGCGTTTCTATTATCCTGATACAGAGTAGACCACATGTAGATCTTAGAAATACACTCAGTTTTTTTCTAACAGCAATATTTAAAAAGTTGTGACTCATTTAGCAAAAAGTATGGAAGATAGAGAGAAGCAGACACTTTAAAGTAAGTACAGTTACGATGTGCCGAATTTCATAAAGATCTGAGCAAAAATAAAAAATTTCGATATCTCCTTGCTTTTCTATTATGCTGATACAAAAATTTTATTTATTTTAAAAATGCCAAGATCTTTTCTTTTATTCATACGATTATTAGTTGACAGGCAATACAGAATACACGAGTTTGTAATTATAGTTGCCTATTAGTGAATATGTGAAATTGTATAGCTTTAACTATTAGCTAATAGATGGCGCGTGTATATTTATTTTCCATCTTGTGTTTTTTGATTCTTTTTGTGCTTTGAAAACGATTTATTTAAGAAATAAAAACAAAGAAGTCGTTTAACGATGTTTATTTGTAAAAAATACATAATAAAAGTATAAATAATAACAACACAGAAATTGTACATTTAAACATATAGGATAAACAGACCCTGCTTTGCTGGTGTATAAACATTTATTTGTCTAAATTGCTTATACATCCTTCCAACAAATCAGTGGGCTTTCCTTCGATTTATGATGGTAGTTTCAGCAGCTACCTGATCTTAGTGTCACTAAAACAGAAATATACTATTCTGATAGGATCTTTTACACATTTTTATATGGTTTTATATACATGTGATAAAATTTCTTTTTGTGCTTACAAAAATGACTAAAACTACGGTAAAATAATCACCAAACATCATTTTGAGGCCAGGCACAGGTTGAAATGCATTCAGTGAGGCGAGGATTCATTGGGTGTTTTTATGAAACAGAAATAAATACAACATCAAATGTTCATACTCATGGTGAAGTGACTCAGTTTGTATTCATTTCTATGTTCCACAGACACTCAAGATGACTTTCCTCACCGAACTGTATCTCGCGCCAGCCCAAAAATGGCAAACAAATAGGCTTTTATTATAAATCTTTCATAATGAAACTAAAATATCAAAAATCTGTCAGAATAATTGATTATATCATCAAAATATGACTACAAATCTTAATAATGAACTATGAAACTGCTAGAACAAAGCTCTTATACTTAGTACTTACTTTATTTGTTTGTGTACTGCTATTTTGCAAGAATCATAGGGCGGTTTTGTAGAATTTGTGACTTTGTTCTCATAACAGGTCATCTTAATCATTTAATTTTTCGCTTGATTAAGTTAGATGACAATAGGCATCTAAAAATAATGATAAGATATATGAATTTACACAAACTAATACTATATTTATTGCAAGAAATACGTGCATTTACAAACGAAAATTGTAAAAATTTAAATTCAAAATGACATAAAAAGATGTCAAATGTCAATCTTCTTCTATACAATCATGAAATTATTGGCGTTTTTTAAAGAAATTTGGCCAGTTAACCACTGGCCTGGATTAATTCATACTTTGGCCAACATTTTTTTAGACTAGTTATTTCACTAGATAAAAGGCAATGCAAATTGTAATTAAAATAGAAGATATACCAATATTCGTACAGTAAGAGACCACAAAATTTCCAAAGTATAGAAGAAGGAAAATAACCCAAGATTTTAAATTTTCTAAAATTTATTAAAATAACCAATTTCCATTCGTTTTAGATAGTTTTCTTCAGAAAGAATTACATATGTAGAACGAATCTAATCCAAGAATATCAAAAATCTCATTGACGAAGAATATTAAATTAAAAAAAAAATCAAATTTTTGAAATTATTTTACTGAAAGCAATAATATTCAGCTTCTGTTTGAATTATTATTAGTTTTGAAACAAGCAAAAACTTATATGAATACATTTTACTTGTTAAAAGTTAAGCGTTAAAATGTTTTTCCCTTTTTTCAGTTCTTCCAGGAAAACCCATGTTGTATCAGAATACATAGGTTATAGGTACTCAGTAGGGCTTCCGATTTAGGCGGGAGCCTCCCGATTTCTCACACTCCCTCCCGATTTTTAAACTAAGCTATTAACCTCCCGATTTTTAAGGAAATTTACCCAGAATTTACATTGAATAGATTATTAAAAAATTATGAATATACTAAGATACTATCAAATATCGGTCATTTCGCCCATATCTACAAACGTTGTAATCTCCACAAGCAAGCGCCATTTTTTATATGTCTGGGGGCGATAGATTTGAAAACAAACCCTAAATTGAACGATTTTATATAATAAATTCTGATGAGTTTGCCATTGGTGTAGATATTGACCTTCTTTTAGAAGAATTTGTAAAGTTGTCATAATATTTGGAAAACCCACCACCAATCAGGGCAAAGTTCTCAGTGAAAAGGTTTGAAGTACTAAGCCCCTTTCATTTTCAAGCACAAATTCCTTTTTTATTTTTAAAAGTGCTTCCCAAGCACAAAGCCCTCAAAGTGATTTGAATAGTGCTTGAAGCACATCCAAAGTGCTTGGGGTGCCTTCAGAAGTGGTTGAAGTTCTTTAAATGAGCCTAAAGTAATTTTTGAAAAACTTAAAATTGAAAGTACAAGAACTAAGGTTTGTATTAATACTTAAGTCAAATACTTGAAGTATCTTTTCATACTTAAGTATTTAAAATACTCAGTAGGTACAACAGCTCTGAGAAACTATTAGGATTATTTGGCCTGTTCTTCCATGGTGTCATATATATTTTTTGTTTAAAATATTAATACAAGTGCTATAAATGAAAACTTACATCTACTGTGTCAGAGAAGCCGTTTTAACTTAGTTTATTTTTGAGGAGTAACTTTTCAAAACCCATTATGTCCACCCCTGAGAACAAAATTCTATTTGTTGCAGTTTCAGATTTATTTTTACTTATATTATACTTCTGTAAAGTCGGAATGAATCAAATAGCGTAATATTCCTATGTAATTTGAGTGCAAAATATGATGTGCACATCAAAACGTATAAATATTTATTTGTTTCTAAAAAAATAAAAATGGACATAATGAGTTTTGAAAAGTTATTCCTCTTTTGAAGTAGATACATTAAACAGTGATTTATTACCTTTTTCTAAGCAGATATCCTTCATCAGATGCTTCTAATAAAAAAGAGATTCCTGAGAAATACGATGAATTTTGTGTATATAATTAATTTAATGTCGATATAACTCATTTTAAGAATGAAAACTAGCTCTAAAAAATAAAATAATTGTATCAACATAAATTATTTGGATCAATGTGTAGGCGCTAATTTAATACAGTTCCTTGCACATAAATAACACGAATTGGAACAAGTATTGATCTGTTTCCTTTTTTTTTTAAGTTTGATATAAGTTTGTCGATTACAATTACAAACATTAAAGTTTCAAAATAAAAAAACTGGTTATCTAGCACAATAATGAACAAGAATCAGTCGATGAATATTTTATTTATAAAATATTTTCCCCTATACAACTTACCTCAGTCACTGGTACCATTTGTCAATAATTGTATGTACATGTATTTCAATAACACACTGTACATGTATAGACAGGCTTCCATGTGTTACATTTATTTTTTTTGTCTTGAAATGTTGCTACTATTATTAAAATCTGTAGTTATTCTACCAATAGTTTGATTTCAGGTTTGCTACATATTAAATCAAATACAATTTCTCATAGATTTTGTTAAAAACAAGCAATATAGCATTTTCAATGCACTTCATTACTATGCCATTGTCTGAGAGCTAAAAAAAAATAAACAAATCATTCTGCCATTGATTTTAATATAATGTTCCCATTTTGTTTTTAACATATAGAATATTTAAGTTTTTTTGTAACAAGGCTTTAATACTTAATAGAACTCTAGAAATAAATACCAGAAAAATAAACGTAAATATCTATGATAAACGCTTAGTTTAAATTAATTTTTAATGTCTTAAAACATTTTTATAAACGTATTGCATTAAAAATTTGTATACGAATTTTTTTTGGACCTACAATGGACACCGTTTTACTGTAGCCGCTAGGAGGGCTCTAAATTGTACTATTTACAAATTAAAATGGTCTTAACTTTTTTCTCAGTATGCTTTATGGCTTTTTTAATAAAAATCTTAGTTCCTTCTTTAATAGATATCTACAAGTTGAATGTGTTTCAATGGTTGCCTGTTAAAAAATATTTGCTATTCTATTTCCTGCTTTTTATATTTAAAATTAAATCAGGAATCTCCTCAGTATATTTACAAAATATTTTAAGTTATAATGAACACAATACACGTAATAAGAAAATTTTTAGAGTTTATAAGGCCACGAAAAAATGTACACAAAATTCAGTGTTTTTTAAAGGTGTACAGGCTTTTAATAATTTGCTTGAAGATATTAAATGTTTTTCAAACGCGGCAATATTTAAAATAAAACTGCGTGAGTACTTGTTGACCAATTGACGTTTTTTTTTTCTCTTTCTTGTTCTTTTATTATGTTTCGTATAGTTGACATGTAAGTGTACTGTATCTTATGTATTTTTTATTGTATTTTAAATGTATGTTGATTCTATACTTATGTATTTTTTATATTTTAAATGTAAAGTTGTATTGACGTAAAAAATAGTATTTTTTTGACTAAATAAACGATTTATATATATTAACTTTTTTACAAAGGATCGATGTTTTTAAGAATATACAATGCGTTTCAAAACTATTTTTTTTTTTTCAACAGGCTAACTAAATATGCAAGCTCAGTAGACATAAATACTGATTCATTTAAGGCTAGTTCATGTAGATGCGAATCGCGAATTGCGAAAGCGAAATTCACAAAAAAATATATTGTTTTTTTATGTCAATGCATGTACCTGCGAATGTTTTGACAGGATTCTGGGATATTTATTATTTTCACTAAAACATATTCGGCAGTTGGTATTGTTCCACAACAATACATAACCCTATATAGTTCAGTGACATAACTAGACATGAAAACGCACTAAAATTCTTTGCGTTGATACACTTAACTCCGGCGCACTCTATTGCGCCAACTCATTGCGTTAACGCAATAGAGGACTTCTATACAAGAGAAGTGCAACCAACTTGACAAAATAAAATTGACACTAATGACATAAGAAATCGGGTCACATAAAGAGACTGTTTTTTAGTTTGATTTTTGGTTTTTCCTATCTACTTTCATGCCATTTGCATACCTTGTTGTACCCGTAACGTGAAAAAGACTTTTTAGTTTAGGGTATTGTACATTTAAAGGTTGAAATATTTTGTCATTGTCAGCTGTCAATTATGTTGATGATAGAACACAGGCGTAACCATAGATGGACATAACGTAATTAGTATTGTATGTTGGTTGTATATTTTATAGAACTTGTATTCGTAGCAGCAGCATTTTGCAATCGACATAAATAAATAAAACCAAATGAAAAATAATGTTTCAAGAAAGCAGGAGAAACACATTTAGACTAATAACGGGTCACTAAACCTGACCCCCCAAAAATTTTTTTTTGCAAATTTTTGAATTTCTATTAACATAAATCGTTTGTTCGTTGTTTGTTCTTAATTGTTCGCAAATAATAATTGTTTGTTCTCATTCCGTTTATTTATAAAAGTAAAAAATAAAATTGATCCTCTATTTAGCCCCCAACAATTTTTTTGCAAGTTTTTGAATTTTGATTAGCATAAATCGTTTGTTTGTTGTTTGTTCTTAATTGTTCGTAAATAATAATTATTTGTTCTCATTTTGTTTATGTATAATACAAAATAAATAAATAACATTTATTAACTATTTAGCCCCCTATTTTCAAATTATAATTTTTTAATTACTATTAATCTTTAGCTATTTATTAACATTTTTTAAATTATAAATTACGTTGGTTCTATCAGTAATTTTCTTTTTTTTGTCTTAATAGACCTATCCGCCGGTAAAACATTTGCGGTCGCAGTTGGAGCGAACAGCTCTACTTCGTAAGTTCTTATATAACCTCTAAATAGGGAATACTTAGGTGTAAACAATTTTAATTTAGTTAAAGTTACTATTTTGTTAATTACCGGTGATTAATGAGCAGTTGGTAGTGATTATAAGTGCAAATTTTTGTGATTTACCGTAGTTACTGAAGAGTAAGTATGTAATCGGGACGGTGGTGTAGCGGTCTATCGCGCTTATATTAATTTATAGGCAAGTTTAGGAGTCTGAGACTGCTGGGTTTCGAATCCCAGACCGGACCATGTGGATTTTTAATTAAATTGCATGGTTCGGTTTAGGATTTGATGTATGGCGTATTAATAGAAATTCAATTTCTGTTGATATGACATGCAGATTAAAAAAATTCGCCATACATTACCGTCTCGATGATGGTGGGTGAGGTTTTCCGGGTTTTCCTCACCTGTAAGTCAAATGGCACCATCAATCATCTTTAAGTCGCCCCGGAGCGCCACGGCAAATAATAATAATAGCCGTCCCTTCCCCTACACAAGTCGTTCAGTCGACTTCAGGGGTTGAAATTCACTCGTAAGGGGGTGAATTAGGGAGAGTATTATTATTATTATTATTATTATAATCTTTAAATTTCTACATACATACTTCACGAGTTGAGTAAATTGCATATTACAACGAGTGCTTTTGGCTCATAAGCGAGCTTGCTTGGGGAATGAAAAAACTTGCAAAATTATAAAAAAACGCAAAAACTTTTTACTACGTAACGGTAATTTAAATGGTCCAGTGCAATTCAATGGTACAAAATGGACAGTATTGAATACTTGTCCTTTTGACACAATTATTCAATTAATATTCACTGCTGCGTTAGATAATACTTCTTTTCACGAATATATTGCAAATATTGAAATTACGATTTTTAAGTTTTTGAGAGAATTTATGAAAAACGGGCCAACAGCAGAACTTTACCAACAACGCCTATCTATTTTAAATACCTATTTATATAAAAAAAAAATGATGAACACCACCAAGAAATTACAAATTTAAATGTAATTAATTGTTACGATAATATCAGTAACTTGTGGAATATTTTATTCAAAAATTCAGCAAGCATTTATGAAACCACTTATTGTTCAGATTGTAAAATATACAGAAAAGATGTTCCGGTTCTTGCTGTGAATCACCAAATTATTGCTCGTGAAGGATTTTCTGCTCTAGAAAGAGCACTAAATTTTCATCAGAAAATATACAGTGTTCATTGTATATTTTGCAAGAAGGGAAATGCTACACGTGTTGCTGTTCCTAACAAATATTTATTTATTGAATTAGATATACGTGAAAATATTAGTATACAAAGGGGAAAAACTTGTAAACTCGGCGAGCTTCCTATTTATTTAAGCTACTTAAAACTCAAAAATAATGATGGATCTGAAACTAATCTACGTTACAGGTATACTTCTTACTTTTGACAATATTTAACTTTAAGCCATTTTACTAATTCTTTCATTATTTATAAATTTTTAGATTATCTGGAGTAGCATCATATCGAACAGGCCACTATTTTGCTTACTGTCAGCAATTATCGGTAAATTATCGATAGAACCAACTTAATTTATAATTAAACAAATGTTGATAAATAGCTAAAGATTAATAGCAATTAAAAAAATTATAATTTGCAAATAGGGGGCTAAATAGTTAATAAATTTTATTTATTTATTTTGTATTATACATAAACAAAATGAGAACAAATAATTATTATTTACGAACAATTAAGAACAAACAACAAACAAACGATTTATGCTAATCAAAATTCGAAAACTTGCAAAAAAATTGTTGGGGGCTAAATAGAGGATCAATTTTATTTTTTACTTTTATAAATAAACGAAATGAGAACAAACAATTATTATTTGCGAACAATTAAGAACAAACAACGAACAAATGATTTATGCTAATAGAAATTCAAAAATTTGCAATAAAAAATTTTTGGGGGTCAGCTTTAGTGACCCACTAATAACAACAAATAATAAAATGCAATGCTACGCTTATGTTTTGACATTATCGACAGCTGATATTGACAAATGTTTTCAACCTTTAAATGTAAAATACCCTAAAATAAAAAGTCTTTTTCACGTTACGGTTACAACAAGGTATGCAAATGGCATGAAAGTAGATAGGAAAAACCAATAATCAAACTAAAAAACAGCCTCTTTATGTGACCCGATTTCTTATGTCATTAGTGTCAATTTTATTTTGTCAAGTTGGTTGCACTTCCCTTGTATAGAAGTCCTCTATTAGGCATTCCAAACTGAATGACTACCAGTGGGTTTTGACAGGTTATGATGTGGCAAAGTTATGGCAACTCTGTAGGCCTGGTGATTTGACAAGGTGAGTGAACTAGATAGTTACATAGATTGATCATCCCTACTTTTTAAAATAAACATAAGCTTATGCCTTGAAGTAAAAATATAAGCAATTATTATTTTTTAAATATCTAAAGTCTGATAATTGGTTTTAAAACACATTTTGGCTAAACTGATTCAAATTAATAAATATTTGCCAGGCAATATGGCTGCTCGCAAACGACCAGCTTTGAGCAATTGCTGCGTTTGAGAATCCACATCGGATGCATCTGAGATGTAAAAAATCTTTGATCACGTGATGCAGTATACGTAAATGTAATGGGACAGACGTGTCCGATGTGGATAAAAAAACGCTCGAGATGTAAAAAATGCATCCGATGTGGATTCTCAAACGCAGCACAAGTATATAACACATATGTATCATTGACCCTGTTAATGACAACATGACAACAGGGTTGCCATATCTAAACTGTCAGTACCCACTGGTAGCCATTTGGACAGGTCGTTGGAATGCCTAATTGCGTTATTGCGATACACCACTGCCTGCGCCATAGAAAAATAAAAAGGCCTGCGCCGAATGAAGTCGATGCACCTAGGTGTATCGCATGATGTACCGGTGTTATTCAGCGCGGGCTGTCCTTTTATAAGGGTCAAACCGTGTTCAAGGCAATAACGCAATTGGGAATTTAACTAATTTTTTTTTATTATATGTTTAAAAATAAACGAAAATATAACAGTGTAACGCACTCATTTTTTTATTTCATTGTGTTCGGATTTTACAAAAAATACAAAAAATCCAATTTATATAAACAGGATATAAATTTTGTATACTAGTAGCCAATCAAATTGGGAAGAACTAAAAATTGACAGTGTACAAGATTAAAATTCATAAAATTCGACCTACAATCCTACAAATGATGTGACATGTTGCAAAGAACATAATTACTTGATAGATTTTGCATTACGAGTTGCATCAATTACGTAAATTAAAACTCGTCACGGAAAACGGAATCAGTGCCTGGCGCATGGCGCACCAACAACTCGCGATCCCTTCGACTCAGTATCAAAAATTGCGTTGCGCTGATACAGTAACAACTGGTGTATCAACGCTCGTAACGCATACAACTGCGTTAACGCAACGCAGCGCTGCCTAACCCATGTCTAGACATAACCCCGATTCGTGTCTGCTACCGATAGTTTTATAAAATAAAATGAATGACGAATACGATAATGAATTAGCTTTATTTATTGTTAAAAAATACATATTATTAGAATTAATAGTACGCAGTTTACGTCTGTGAAACATTTAAACAGGAAACAACAAAGAGCAAAATATCACAATTTAGCATATATTCGGCTAAATCACACAAAAAAAAAAAACAAAGAAGAATATCATGAACATACTAGCAAATACCGCAAATATAATACAAATATAACCTATATCATAATCCACAACAAACGAACAAACTCTAGTAGGCGCTACTACGCTTGCGCTCACATAAAATTTGTGCGATATTCGCAAAATATTAAAACGATTTCAAGATTCCCGCCCCCCAGATTTTGAATAATGCGAATTCGCAAGAAATTCAACTTTCGAGCTGTCAAAATTTCCATCTTGTCATTATTGTGATATTGACCAATGGCAGCGACCTTCGCGATTCGCAACTACATGAACTAGCCTTTATAAAGCGCATGCTTGCTCCTCAGATAAACCTACTCGCCCAAAGCATCCCCACTCAATTAGCAGCTATCTCCTTCTTTCTATTGGGAAGCCCATGCGACAACTCTCTCTGCATAATAAATACAATCTGAATTATTGCAATAAAAAAGGGCTTTTTGCCTTAGCAGGGCAGTGGTAAATAGAAAAAATTACAAGTATTAGAAATTAAAAATTAAAAAAAAACCGACTTCAAAAATGTGCAGATGCCATCACAAAATTTATATGGGACCACCCCTGAGGTACCCCCTTATTAACAAAAAAAGAATCACATAAATCAGACAAGGTGGTAAAGCTTTATAGCTAAACATACATAAAAAATGAAGAGTTTGAGGATTTTCTCATGGACCCAATTATTATATTTTGACCAAATTTATATGGGACCACCCCTGAAGTACCCCCTTTCTAACAAAAAAAGAATCATTGAAATCAGACACTGTGTTAAAGAATTATCGCTGAACATACATACATAAAAAAAATATTGTGATGAATTGAGAACCTCCTCCTTTTTTGAAGTCGGTAAAAAATCATATTTTGTAACTGAAGGTTTAATGTTAAATAAGTAATTTCTTTCTTATTCTGTAAGTAAAAATGTTGAACACTAATTAACATATTACATTTGATAGGAAATATTGAGTTCTGTGTTAAAATTCATATCAATTTTATTTTGATATAATGACATATTTAACATTGTGTTACATTATGTTTTTATTTTACAGAATAGCATCATAAATGTCGTTAAAAATCAACGTAATGTTTGTACACAAAACTCAATAAATATTTAACAAAAACATTATTTCAATTTAGACTAGCAATAAAAAGCCCTTAAATCATATAAAACATTCTTGTAATTCATATATTATATCAAAGTATTTAGATGTCACAAAATTGTCCTTATAGATCATTAGCAGAGCAGGTCTTTTGAATATTCAAGATTATCAGTAAAAGGCACTCATTTTATTTAAATGTTTAACCAGTTCACAAATAAAAGCTGCAACCTAGATGCAAAATTTTCAACTAAAACGAAATTATGGCCCTGTCATTAACATGAAGAGATAGGTAGCTAAGTAAAAAGCAAAACAAATTAGCAAAATTGGGATTAGTGATGTTTTTTCTCAAAGCTGAACAAATCATTCTTGCAATGATGCTAGCACAAGAATTTTATTGCTGGTTAATTCAACTTTTACTTCTAAAAACATAAAAATATGTGTATTAGCTTTAATAGAGACATGGCTAGAAAAACACAATATAACTTTCACATATTAAAAAGAAATCAAGCCTCCTTTAAAATAATTTGTAATATTTCGAATAAGTTTATAAAGGGGGCCCTCAAAACAATGTAAAATTTACAAGAATGGTGCCTTATTTAAAATAAAAGTAAAAATATGTAAATTAAAATAAATACAACAGCAAATATCATATGCAGGGTGCAGACACTCACAGTGTTTCTTCACCTCACTGAACTGCATCTCGCGCCCCGTCTAAAAGTGGTAATTAAACAAATGGGCATTTAACATAAATCTTTCATTATGAAACTAAAATATCAAAAAATCTGTCCGTATATGTTACCAAAATATGATTACAAAATCTTAATAATAAATTATGAACATGAAACTGCTAGAACAAAGCTCTTATACTTAGTACTTACTTTGTTCGTTTGTGAACTGCTGTTTTTCAAGAATCGTATGACGATTTTGTAGAATTTGTGTCTTTGTTCTCATAACAGGTCATCTTAATCAATTAATTTTTCACTTTTCTAGATTCTTCATTCAAGTTAGATTAGATGACAATATAAGGCCAATATCAAATCCCAAAATATACCTATAAAAGTAAAAAGGTAAGATAGATATATTAGTTTATCCAAACTACAAGATTAGCTGAAATTGTTACATATAAATGAAATTTATTCCAAGAAAAAGAAATACCTGCATTTACATTTTTACAAACGAAAATTGCAAAATTTGAAAATTTTAAATGTCAAATGAAATACAAAGCTGTCAAATGTCAATCTTCTTCTATACAATCATGAAATAAATGGCCTCTTTCTTAAAGAAATATGGCCAATCTGCCACTGGCCTAGTTTATTTGATAATATAACCAAATATTTTTAGACTAGTTTTTGCAAGAGATAAAGGGCAATGCAAATTTGTAATTAAAATAGAAGAAATACCAAATTTCTTAAAGAAAGAGGACACGAAATTTCCAAAGTACAGAAGAAGGAAAATAACCTAATATTTTAAATTTCATTAAATTTATTAAAATAATCAATTTCTATTAGTTTTCTTTAGAAATAATTACATATGTAGAACGAACCCAATTCAAGAATATCAAAAACCACACTAATAAATAAAATTAAAATATCAAAATATTTTTCATTAATCCCCTTAAATAGATTCAATTTCTGTTTGAATTATTATTATTATTGATTGATCTTTGTATCAGGATAAGAGAGCGAGGAGGTATGGAAATTAATTTTGCTTTATCCTAAATTAAGAAACTTACTTTTCCTCCTCATTCTCGTTATCCCGATACTAACTACAATTTTGTATAACATATTTTTCATTTATTCTGTAAGGATTGTTCGTATCTTAAAAATACAAAGAAGGGGATTTAAGGCGAAAGAAAAAACCAACCGTAATACTTGAATATATCTATTGAATAAATCTTTATATTTGAAAATAATGAATTATCCGAAAAACGCGTATGTATGTATTTATTATTAGTCAAATATCTAATAATAATAATTAGAATTCCAGACAATATTTAGATATTTCATCAAAAACAAATCATAATTCTGTTCTATATCTATAAAATAATAAATCTACCTTTATTACAAATCTATTTACAACTAAAATACGGGATTTTTTCTAAGTAAATACACACAACAATATTGCTCATTGATTCACATCGAAAGCAATTTATATCGTCAATTATACAAGATTTTACGAAGCAATCCAAAATCAACCATCTCTATGTCTCAAATATACTCAGGTTTCTTTAAAATTTGATACAAACCGTCCGAAAACCAGTGGAACAGTTGAATTCCAAATTAGTCATCGCATTCAACTTTTAAACTATCCACTGGTCAACTAGTCCTGTGATAGTTCTTAATGTATTTTTCAAGAACGATAACAGACCTTATATACCAATAATAAAGGATGTTAAATTTAAGAAAAGGGTCATAAGATAAATATAGCATCAGTAACTCAATCACAAATCGATAGCTATGCTATAACAATTTAAGATTTGATATATTAGTAAAACAAGAAGACCAAGAAGAAAATAGGAAGAAAGAAATAAAAGAGCACTGATGAGATGAGAGACAGAAAAACCTGTAAAAAAAGGTACATGAGGAATCTTTTTTAGATGCCTAAAAAGACAATTTGTTGAAAACAACCATGACAAAACAATATTCAAATTTCAGAGTGTAACTGAATAAGAGAGGCCTGTAAAAATAGGAGAAAAATCCTTTTCTGATGCATAAAAAGATAAATTGTTAGGAACATAACCCTGACGTAACGATATTCTATATAATATTTAATATAGAGGGTGTCCCATTAGAGCGTAACTGCTTATAGACACAAATAATTTTCAAAGAAGAGTTATATGGATTTTAAAAATTCATATCATCATTGTCGAGGGAAAATCTTCTATTTTGACAAATTTTAGAGACAGAAAAACTTAACAATGCGACCGAACCGATTTTATTATCTAAAATACTATGTAAGAAGGTTTAACAGTCAAAATATGTCATTTATAGTAATATCAAATTGTCTAAAATGCTTATATTCATTTATAGACAAGTTTGTGGTCTAAAGCCTCAAATCCTACACCAAAATACTAAAGGACATAAAGTTAAGACGCAACAAACCAACAATGTCTTAATCCTCGAAGATTATGAAGAACTTCTCAAATTTAATACACTTTATTTTTAAGAAATGGCTAACTATTGGATCACCTCGTACAAATAAAAATACTAAATTCTATACATTATTTTTTTAAATTTTATCCATTGGAATGCGTGTATATAATATTGTAGACATGTACATGTAAAACGATTTGGTCCTTAAGTGCCAAACTATTGCTTCGAAAAAATTCAAAATAGGGACTCTATTTAATATAATATACAATATATATTTAGACACGTATTTTGTTAATAAAACGTATTTATATTATAGGATTTACTTTACAGTAATCACTCGTTAAGCCACTAGTTTAAATTAGAAAAAAAAAATACAATTACAGAGTATCCGTAAGAAGATGCCATATGCGCACAAACCAGTTTTCGGACGATAACTTAAAAATAATTCATATATATCGGAATTACTTGTCACAGAATTCGCAAAATCAATTAAATTCTAATTTAAATTGAATAAAAAAAGATTCTAAAATAATATAAGCCAGAATTTCATTACAGCATTACAGAAAACATTTTTGAAAGATGAAAATAAAAATTCCATTAAAACTAAAAACATTTTAAATTCAAGGTGGCTGTGAAACTTAAATATTGCTCACTCTGTATAGTAATATTGATTCTATTAAAAAATGTAACGTTGCCACGTCGCTTTTCATTCTTTCCTTAAATATTTCAAAATGTTTGGGTTATAAGACAAAAAGGAGAAGTTGCAAGATATATATTAATGAATCTAAAATCTTTTTTAGCATCTTTTGTGTATTTATTCGATAAGAATTCAATATTAAATTCGATAAACGCCAAAAGTGATTATTATTTTTGAAAAATATCATAAGAATTAAATATAAGAATTATTTTCTTACAAAATATAAAAAAAACTCTTCAATATTAAATGTAATAAAAATTATTGATCAACAAACTTAAGTCCATAACCAATGTTGCTAAATATACTATTTTTCAGTAAATCTACTAATTTTACACATATATTCTATTGATATTATAGCCAGATGTACTATTTTTTCAGTAAATCTACTGGTTTCACATATATACTGGTGTGAAATGAACCTTAAAATCATCAGAAGCCTTTGTATAGCCAAAAGGTGACAGTTTGGGCTTCAATATTTAATCAAGAAATCTAATTACGACAAGATGAAGCTCCACAGTTACACTTCGAATGGCCTTTTCCTGGATACATAATTTATCGAAGAGGAGATATAAATTGAGTAAGTAATGGGCCACTTGAGAATCCCATCCACCACTCCACTTATTACCATCCGTTTTTCAACGTTTTTTAGCGCTAAAAACGTCGAAAAACGTTGAAAAACATCGAAAAACGTAATTTTAAATCTTATAACTATCTTATAACGTCGAAAAACATTGAAAAACGACGAAAAATTGAGTGAAGTGGTGGAGGGACTCCCAAGTAGCCCATTACCTACTTAAATTGAGTAGGTAATGGACACTTGGAAGCCCCCCACCGCTCCACTTATTACCATCCGTTTTTCAACGTTTTTCAAAGACTTTCGACGTTATAAGATTTAAAATGACATTTTTTGAAGCTTTTCAACGTTTTTCAATGTTTTAAGACGTTATAAGATAGTTATAAGATTTAAAATATCGTTTTTCGACACTTTTCAACGTTTTTCAATGTTTTTCGACATTATAAGATTTAAAATAAAAGCAAAAGCGCTAAAAACGTTGAAAAACGTCGAAAAACGGATGATAATAAGTGAAATGGTGGGGGACTCCTAAGTAGCCCATTATCTACCTAAATTGAGTAGGTAATGGGCCACTTGGGGGAGCCCCCCACCACTCCACTTATTACTCTACGTTTTTCAATATTTTTCGACATTATAAGATAGTTATAAGATTTAAAATGACGTTTCTCGATGCTTTTCAACGTTTTTCAATGTTTTTCGACGTTATAAGATTTAAAATAAAATCAGAAGCGCTAAAAACGTTGAAAAACGGGTGGTAATAAGTGAAGTGGTGGGGGGACTCCCAAGATGCCTATTACCTACCTAAATTGAGTAGATAATGGGCCACTTGGGAGCCCCTCACTACTCCACTTAACACCATCCGTTTTTCGACGTTTTTCAATGTTTTTCGACGTTATAAGATAGTTATAAGTTTTAAAATGAGGTTTCTCGATGCTTTTCAACGTTTTTCAATGTTTTTCGACGTTATAAGATTTAAAATAAAATCAAAAGCGCTAAAATGGTTGAAAAACGGATGGTAATAAGTGAAGTGGTGGGGGGACTCCCAAGTTGTCTATTATCTACCTAAATTGAGTAGGTAATGGGACACTTGGGAGCCCCCCACCACTCCACTTATTACCATCCATTTTTCGACGTTTTTCAACGTTTTTCAATATTTTTCGACGTTATAAGATAGTTATAAGATTTAAAATGACGTTTTTCGATGCTTTTCAACGTTTTTCAATGTTTTTCGACGTTATAAGATTTAAAATAAAATCAAAAGCGCTAAAAACGTTGAAAAACGGATGATAATAAGTGGAGTAGTGGGGAGACTCCAAAGTGGCTTATTACCTACTAAATTGGCCTCCTCGATGTCCAGATTTCATCCCATGCGATTTATTTTATAGAGATCTCTTAAAGGTAGTGCAATTATTGCAATTTTAGGGACTTGAAGGACAATATTTGAGCAGAAATGGAGCAAACTTGTCGAAGAGTGTTAGGAGAAAAATTGGACAACATTTGGACAATATCATTTTAAAAAATGAATTATTCGAGTTCTATTTTTGACTTAATAAAAAAATTGTTCAAAAAGGTCGATTGTATTTTTTTTAATATGAATTTAAAAATTGAAAAACTAAAATGAGCGTTTTGTGCATATAACCTATAAACTTGAGATTTTTTAATACATTTTTCTTGAAAAAAATACTAATTTTTCTATATTTTTTTTTAAGAAAATTTACCACAATTACTTTTTATAATTAATCCTTTTTTTTATAAAATTTTAAATAGTCTTATAATATGTCAATGAAAGTTATGGAAAACTTTTTTATTAGTTTTATCAAAAAAATGTATTCTTTATAAAAAAATCTACATAGTCTAAAATTTAAAATTCAACCATCAAATATTAAATTTTTTGAGCTATATACGAGGTGCGTCAAAAAATATAAATTGTGCTCAGGAGTAAGTACTTTAATTTTTAACAAACCTCGTATACGACTTAAAAAATTTGGTATCAGATGATTGAATTTTGGAGTTTAAGTCATGAAGAATTTTTTATGAAGAATAACTTTTTTTCCTAAAATTAATAATAAAAAAGTTCCATATGGCACTAATTTATGTTAATAGCTACATATGGAAAACTTTTTTATTATTAGTTTTATCAAAAAAATGTATTCTTTATAAAACGTTCTGCGTATTCTAAAACCTAGTATTCAATCATCAGATATTAAATTTTGCGAGTCGTATACGAGGTGCATCAAAAAATATAAATTTTTCTCAGAAGTAAATTAACTTTATTTTTGACAAACCTAGTATTCGACTGATAAAATTTGGTATCAGATGATTGAATTTTAGGTTGAAGTAATGAATAATTTTTCACAAAGAAATTTTTTTCTAAAATGAATAAAAAATTTCCATATGTCACTAATTTATGTAAACATATGGAAAACTTTTTTATTATTAATTTTATCAAAAAAATGTATTCTTTATAAAAAGTTATGTATAGTCTAGAACCCATTATTCAACTGTCAAATATTAATTTTTTTAAGTCGTATACGAGTTACGTCAAAAAATATAAATTTTACTCAAGAGCAAAGTACCTTAATTTTTGAGAAACCTGGTATACGATTGATAAAATTTGATATCTGATGGTAGTATTTTAGGTTTTAGATCATACATAATTTTTTATAAATACATTTTTTAATGAAACTAATAATAAAAAAGTATTTCATATGTATCCAACTTACGTAAACGCGCTGTATATTCATTCTTTATTTTATCCGAAATTAAGTAAAAATTAATGATTCAACAAAAATATCGCCATATTTAAATTACCAGTGAGATAATTTTCGTTGAAAATAATTAAATTTATATCTATATTTCTCTAATTCCGGGATTTTTTTACTGATTTGACAACGTTTCTTCAAATGATAAAAATGGTACATAACCTCAAAAAAATATTAATTTCTACAGCCACCCTAAATACAAAACTTACTAATAAACAGTCAACATTTCTGATAGATATCAAATAAACATCTGCAAATTTGACAAGTGACGTAGACGATTCCGACAAGTTTCGTTAATATAAAAAAAAAGTTTCTCTTTAAATAATTTTCGTCATATTTCGAAACTGGCTCAAGGAAAATTCGGATACTCCGTATTAAAAATCAAAATAAAAAATTTATTGGTCGTTGTAGTTAGTTATAGTTGCAATTTTGGACGGTATAAGTGTTGGTATAGTTGCAAACGGTAGATATGCATAAGAGTATTCGTCTTTATCTTTCATAAGCGTCAAAAAATCATCATATTCTATGTATACCCTCTTTAATAGATGTAATTTGACTGTTTTCGTTAAAAAAAAGTATGTCGAAATGTAAAAAGTCAATACTTCCACTCTTTGTGTCAATTAATATCTCTTGACAATTGACAGTTGACGTTTGGCACAGAATAATCGACATTGACATACTCAACAGTATGTATCACTTTATTAATCGAACAAAATCTCTAATGAACCAAATTCGGCGATCCTAAACTGTCAATGTCTCTCTGCGCTCTGCTAATTTTGCTCTTGTCCTTCGGCGTTTCCTGTTCGCCGGTCTCCATGGCGAACATTTTCATTTTTTCTTTGAACGACAGCTTTTCCGGCACGGCGGCGATCAAGTTTTGGTCTTTGAGCTGCGCCTGCGCGGCCAATCGGCGCGCCCTCGGGTCTCTGTACACTTCTTGAGCTCCTATTACCCCTGGGGTAGCGGTCGAAGTTCCCGGGGAGGCGTCCGTGGGCGTCGTGGGGGATGCCAACATGGATTCAGCTTGGCGAATGAAGCTCTGGAAACGGAAAACGATTCGATATAAACCAATCCATTGAGAAAAGAAATTTAAATATATTGGCATGGTGGTCTTGAAGAAGAGGTTAGAGGAGAAGCAGTTAAAGCAACAAGAATAGCAGTCTATCTAAATTATACGTCTAAAAGGACGGACAGAAAAAACTTACGTTGGGATCTTCCCTTATGGTTTCTTCGATCATTAAACTGGTCGGAGGTTGAACAGGCGTCGTATTGGCCGAAGCATCGTTGAATGACACCCTTTTAGTAGACTCTTTCGCTCGCATTGACATAACGGCAAAGCTGGAACCTCTTTCTGGCGGCGGTGGCACATTTACAATTTCGGGCGGTGATGGTTGACCTTGTTGCAGTTGTTGTTGCTGATGCTGTTGCTGCTGCTGCTGCTGCTGCTGCAGTTGATGCTGATGCTGCTGTAGTTGGTGATGTTGTTGTTGCTGCTGTTGCTGTTGTTGTTGGTGCTGGACGTGCACGTTATTGGTCGTAGCATTGGGTTTAAGTATAGAAGCTGGAGGCAGCTGAGTGGGTTCAGGTTTATTCGGTGCAGGGTTGGTAGCATTTTGGTTGGGGGATCCCTGAGGAGATCCTTGAGGCGTCGGGCTTTCCTGAAATAAAAATTAATAAATGAAACAAAAAATAAACACTAAAAAAAATTTGCTGCTTTAAATGATTCGGGTAAGTTTTTCTTGTCTTTCCATCCGGGAACATCCTGTGTATCACACAAAATTAATAATGATTATCTTTGCTAATCAATTATTTTTTCAGATAAGTACTTATCTAATCTATTTAACAACATTTTCCTATTATAAAATACAAAACAAAACCAAACTTTAGCAATGGTTTTATGAGTGAATATTTTTTGAAAAAAATTTGGGTGAGGATTTCATTATTTTTAATTTCTTATTATTAGTATATATAAATAAACATTGTGCTGCTTGTGGAAATATTAAATGTAATAATAAAAACCCATTTTTTTTATATTATGAAAAAAAAAAACGAGAAAAAACGAGAAAAAATAGAAAAAATACTTTAAAATATTGAAAATAATAAGTAACTTCCACTAATGTACAGAATATATTTATTATTATTATTACATTTATGATACATTTTCATAACTATCTTTGAGAAAGAAATGTCCAAAATAGAAAAAGAGAACTATCAAACGAATATTTCAATTCAGGGAATTACACACGTAAAAATTTCAATCCGGGGAATTACACAAACGTATTTAAGTGATACAACAATGGAAGTTCTAACTCAAAGATGTTACTTGATCTCTTAAATAATTTGTACTTAAAGAGAAAGAGAGAAAAAGAGTATGACGAAAAACCACATTTTAATTTTAATTTTTTATATAATTTTTGCAAAAAATCTTTCGGTATATTTCCATCAGTTGATAGTTTAATAAGGTTTAATAAAGGAACATTTTTAAGATATTCTGTAATTGTATCGTTTGAGATGCACTGTATAGTAATTTGCATCGTGTTCTTTGAGCACGTCGTTAACCATAATGTGTATTCAGAAATTGCTATTAACGACGTGCTCGAAGAGCACGTCGCAATCTATTGTAGCGTGTCCAAAAAAAAAAAAAAATTTATATACATACATGATAAAAGTTTTTTTGAAAAATATTCAAACTTTTCTTGTTAATACATTTTTTTGGACACATTCTATGGTAGATTGCGACGTGCTCTTCGAGCACGTCGTTTACAACAAAGTATATTCAGATATTGTTGTTAACAATTTACAGTGCATTCTAAAATATTTTATACAAATGAACATTTTTTTTTGTTTTTTTTTCCAAAAACATTGTGTAATTAAGAGGAAAATTTACATTACAAACTGAAAGACCTGCGGGGCAACGGTAGTTTAGTAGGTATAAAAATTACAACTCAAGGGTGGAGCTTAAATACTACAAAATTACTTCCGAGACTAAACAAAATCCGCATTCATTCATAATTTTAACAATTGCATGTATATACGAGGGATACGTATTCCAAACTGTAACGCGCGAAGTTATGACAAAGGAACCGAAAAATCCAACTACGATAGTAGAAGTAGGGCTACTCGAGACCGCACCTGGACACACCGCAACCCGCAATACACGGTCTAATTCCAAGGCAACCCGCAATACACGGAATACAGGCGCCGCCGGCCGCTACATCCGGCCTAGACATTGAGCATCATAGGTGTAGGATTGATTAAGTTTGATATATTAATGGATGTTAGGTGTAAGAGATTTTCAAATATTAAAAGATTAAGGTTGAAAAGAAAAATCATGCGCAATCGAGGACCTAAGCATGTAATTACTATTAGTCGAATTTAAACGGGGGAGTGGGGGAATTAAATCTTTATTAACGCTGAAGGGCCACTATTATTGGTCAGATTCAAACAAGGGGGGGGGGAGTGGTGTAATTAACAGGTTGTAAGGATGTAAGACAAGAAGGTTAAATCTTTTAATAATGAATGTATTTTAGATGTAAGAAGGGTCAAAGGTTAAAACTATTTTTAAATATAGAGTTTGGAGGGTTTGCAACTTAGATGTTTAAGTTTAAGGATATTATAAGTATATTATAAGTATTATTATATAGAGTTTGGAGGGTTTGCAACTTAGATGTTTAAGTTTAAGGATATTATGAGTATTTAAATGTTTTAAAACCCTAAGGTTAATGTTATTATTATCGATAATGCAGATGTCATACTTATCGATTGAAGTTAATTACTGTCTGCAGAAGCACTTAAAAATTTCAAAAAATCAAATAATACTAAGTGCTTCATAACTATAACAGTTGTTAAAGATCTATTGGTTCTTTCTTTAGCCAGCATACAAAAGTAAACTAACATGTCTATGTTAGGTGTCTTCGTCTAAATATTTCTTGTCTATAATTAAATCTTATTCCTTAAATCGCAAAGGAAATAATGTAGATATTTTAAATAAAAACGCTTTTATCAATTAGCTGTATAGCTATTATTTCTGATATGTAGCAGTAAAAAAGTAAATATGTTTCTAATTAAAATTTATTCAACAGATATCAGAATTGAAGATCACTAATCCTAAAGAACAACCATATGTCAGATATTAAAACAGTTGTTAAATTATATTTTATACTTATCGATTGGTGAAGTTAATTACTGTCTACAGCAGCACTTAAAAATTTCAAAAAATAAAATTATAACCAATGGGGTTGCCCCTCATTGGTACTTAGGCATCATCGACACATTGCGCATCCTCCTCAGCTTATCAATCAGCTTACATATCTTACCCCTGAATGGGAAACATTCTAAATTTTAGAGTTTTGGATGTAAGAAGGGTCAAAGGTTTAAACTATTTTTATTAATTAATAAAAAGTTCAGAGTTTGGAGGGTTTGCAACTTAGGTGTTTAAGTTTAAGGATATTATAATTATTTAAATGTTTTAAAGCCCTAAGGTTAATGTTATTATGATCGGTGAAGTTAATTATTGTCTGCAGCAGCACCTAAAGATTGCAAAAATATACATTTAAAATAAAAACGCTTATTTGTTAGTTGTATATAACTGGTATTTTTGGTATGAAACAAAAAAAGTAAATATGTAAATTTAAATAAAAATAATAATAATAATAATAATAATAATCAATAATTTTATTAGTGAAACTAGAAAACATCGTTTTTCTAAAATATTATATTTTTATCAGATTATCTAATTAAGATTTATTCAATAGATATCGTAATTGAAGGTCACTAGTTCTAAAGAACAAACATGTCAGATATTGAAACAGTTGTTAAATTCACGGACTTTTTAATCTAAATTGCAAATAAAAATTAATCCCAATATACAACAAAGTTACGACAAAATACCATAAGATTTATTCAATAGATATCATAATAGAATTCGAAAGAACAAATATATCAGATGTTGAAAATTTCGGGGTTTTTTCATTCTAAATTGTGACTAAAAATTAATCACAATATAAACAATTTACGACAAAATTACATAATACCATAATAAACGCTGTTCACAAAATTTTATAAAAAATAACATATTTTTAAGAATTTGTAATAAATTACCATACAAGATTATTCAAAAATACCTATTTGCAGAAATTTAACACCATAAGTAATAGGCAATACTTGTTTATAAAACATATTTAGGACTTTGTTACTATTGGTTAAGTAAAATTGTTTATTAAAGAACAAAAATACTTTTAACAACAAGCACCAACGTGAAGGTTGTAACAATAGCTTGTCAGGATGGGATGGGGTAAAAAGGATGGGGTTTTTTGGTAAAATACAGGGACTTTTGGCATATGCGCTAATAATGTCTAAACTTAAAATCTTAGATTATTTAAACTTTTTATTGTTTTATTTAAACAAAATCAAACGACACTTAATTTGATAAAATATGGCCTAATATGTAATTATCGTAGTTGTTGTTATTTGATAAGAGCTAATAAATCGTATGATCTTAAACTTGGAAACTAATAATAAAAATATAGGATTATTACCGTATAAATTTATTGTAAGGTCAGATACTGCTATCACCATAATCACAAATTTTAAAGGTTTTTATTTTAATCTTCCACATACCTATTTCGATATTGTTTTTATAACGATTTATTATTTAATAACAAGTTTATACATTTTCACTTTGGCCAGGAAAGATAGGGACAGTCATAATAACATAGTTTTGTAAACTAAAAAAATATTTCTATAGGTTTTATTTGACAACAATAACTTTACGTTTTGTCACGATAAATTGTCTCTTACATTTTAATATTGTTATTTTGCCTCTTTTATATTGTTTTTTTATTTTTATTATAAATAATTTTTATATTTGTCTCTTTTGTTACACATGGGTCGTTTTTGTATATGGGTCTTTTAATATTTTTTTTTTTAAATCGTAATTTTAGTATTGTTTTGCCTCTTTTATATTGTTTTTTTTATTAATATTTTTTATATTTGCCTCTTTTAAGTTAAGTTAAACATGGGTCTTTTGATATTTTTTAAATTGTAATTTTCGTATATGAGTCTTTTTTGTATTGTTTTGCCTCTTTTATATTGTTTTTTTATTAATATTTTTTATATTTGCCTCTTTTAGGTTGTTACATATGGGTCTTTTTTTGTATATGGGTCTTTTGATATTTTTTAAATCGTAATTTTCGTATATGGGTCTTTTTTGTATTGTTTTGCCTCTTTTATATTGTTTTTTATTAATATTTTTTATATTTGCCTTTTTTCAGTTAAGTTAAACATGGGTCCTTTTTATTTGGGTCTTTTGATATTTTTTTGTTTTTTTGTTTTTATATTTGTATTTTTTATTGTTTTTTCAACTATTGCCTCTTTAAAATCTCTCTATAGTTTACATAACTACTTACTTTTTGATCTTAAGGATAGGAATCGAAGGAAGAAAATAACTTTAAAAAGATTTAGTTTTTAATTATTTAGCAAATGATTCAAATTTTTGTTTTTTATAACCGTAAGGTACAGAATCGTAATTATCAATACGTTTTCGTTTGGTAAAATTAGTACGAAAGACCTTTGTTACTTCTTTGGTAACAACAGTATGATCAGTATTTCTTAAGATATTTTTAGTTGAAATATATTCGTTAGGGGCTTCATTAAGTACCATGTCTCTTAGTTTTTCAAAGTTTACTAGTTCGCTCGTATTATAATTTAAGGTGATTCCTTTTACTTTTATTAGGTCCAGCGTTTTATTTTTTGCTGTAGAATAGACACGGTACGCGTATAATTTTGGGCCACCAGAGACAAAGTCTGTAATATAGCTACCCTCTCCAATTCGTCGGTCATTTCACCCAGAAAACTACCTAAAGGTACTTCATATTCTCCAGGCCGAGAAACATATATGACGGAATCTGTATCGTGGTAAAGAACTTTTTTATCTAACTTTTCCAAGAAACTATACAACTTCAACCTCGCTAAAGTCGTTGTATATGCTGCCAAAACAACATTGACTGTAGGGAGAACATCATATGCCTCATTTTTAAACACCCAATTAACTAATAAAGTATTTTCATTTACTGGAAATACACTATTTACTTCAATAAACGGTTTCGATAAAATATCGAAAAATTCTGCAGTATCTGAGACTATAGAGGTTTTATCTTGATTGTCTTTTTGGCCTAATTTTCCCCAGAAACTTGTGATGACACTTTTTCCTATCTGTCTACGACCTGGGTTATATTCAATTTCTTCAGCACATAAAGAAACTCCTTCCTTGTTATAATACTCTGTGATATATTTTTCTTTCTCCACAATAGACTTACAATCCGCAGGCCACCCCGAGGCCTGTTGTTTAATTTTTAAAAAATTGGAAATATATTCTGAAAATAAACCACCTGTTTTAGTATTAGGATCGTACTGGACAGTTTCATACTTCCAAATTTCGTATATTTCAATCATTTTATAGCCTTTTTCTAAAGCTTTTAAAACTTCATCTATCACCCAAGTACCTGAGATAACCCTTTCCTCGTGATTATGAAAACATTTGTTTGACATATTTTCACAACATGTCCGACAAAGTGAAAACATAAGTTTATGATTTAATAGGCAATACTGCGTGATAAAGGTTCTGCGGTGGTAAAATTTTACATTTAATTAATCCGTCAGTCTTGTATAAATCTAGTGTTTTGCAATTGTCTCCAACAAGCACCTGTGGATGCCCAATAGGATATTTTCCATACTTGTTAACCCAAGGATAAAGAGAACATACATCTACGTATTTTATTTTCTCTCCTTTTGTACATTTGTGATACAGTTTGGTTGCGTCAGTTCTACCACCATAGAATGCGTCACGAGGTTCTAGAGGTAAAAAAGAAATAAGAGGGTGATTTTCAGTAAATGTAAGAATTTCTTCAGTCATTATAAAATCACATTCCCATTTTTCTATTACTTCGTAGCCTAAAGAGAGTAATCTTTGAGTTTTAATTAAAGTTGACTCATATCGAGCCTCCATGGTAGAGGTTGGGTCTTCATGCAATGGTTCATCCCGTTTGTATTTTATACACTTAGTACAGCCATGAAAATAACATCCATGAAATTTAAAAATCTGATTAGTTTCTTTACAAAAACCGTCTACTTTCACTCCAGCCAGCACAGCTTCTGTTCCATTTGCAGCATGAACAATGTTAATACCTCTTTGATGACCTTCCCAAATTAACCACTGTACGGCAATTTTAGACTGTTTGTCTCGGTATCTATAGCCATTTTTAGGCACAAGTCCGATCATATTTTGTTTCAGAAAATTCCTACGGAATATTTTATTACAAGCCCCTGGAAGTGTAATAGCTTCAGTAAAAGGGTCTACTCCTCCCTCTTTAATAATCATTTCTCTGCATTTTAAACATGCACGGCTTAGAATATCTACGTCAGATATACAGTATGCTATGATTTCCTTTTGGAAATCAAAGATATAATTTTTATTTTCTTCATGCCAATCCACAAGCTGTTTTCTAGTATCTGTGTTTTCATCTAGGGTAGGAGTATACTTTAAATTATCAGGATCATAATATTCCAGAGCTGGTAAAGGACCTATATAATTCCAGTTTTCTTTTTTATTAAATAAGTGGGGAAAATAACCCTTCTTTACATTTTTCAGCCCAAAAGCTTTAGGTAATTTTGACAAAGGCATGGGAAAATAGTTAAGAGAGTCAATAAACTTAACATTTCCCACACTCATTAAAAGTAATTTTGTTCCTCGGGTAATAAGTTCTGGTTTAAGGTCAGTAGATGTTAGAATATAACTAAGCATAAACTGGTTATCATAGAGTCCACCAGCGTGCCCAATCACGAATATTTTTTTAAACTTCTGCCTCTGGTTCATTATATACCCCATAAATCGTGCCACTGGGTCGATTTTTAAAACTTGCTGTCTAATACCACAAATACATATTTTTATATCTGTATCTATACAGTACTCACAGTGTTGTTGGTACACACACAAATTAGGCTTATGTAGAAATGAGCCGTCCGGCTTAAGTATTTCTTGAGTACTTTCCAGATCGTAAAAAACTAATAGTACTCCAGACAATGTAGGCTTACCATTATCAACAGGCATAAAGCAATTGTGAGGCGAAGGTTTATAAGATCTACATATTTTACAAAAAACTTCGCCACAAATGTGTTGTCTTTTTGTAGGAATTGTTTTGAGACATATTTTACAGTTACGAATTTGTTCACATTTTTTATTAGTAATATGATTGTCAAAACAATCTTGACCTCTAAAATTTCTGTTACATACATTACATATTACATTTTTTTGAATAGGACAAGGTGGCTGCTCTTGGCATGACGGACACTTCCTCTCACATTTGTGATCGTTCTTATTATTGGAGGGTATGTGGCATTTATCACAAAAATAACTACAACAAAATGCAGCTGTTAATGACGTTATCACATTGTAGTGCTGTTTGTGATATAATAGATTAAGTTTGCTAGGGCCTCCTACCCCTTCATACATTATATCACGACCTTTGTTTCCGTATTTATAAACAACTATGGTATAGTCTTGAAGATATTTTTGAAATTTTTCTAATTCTGGTATTCCTGCACCTTCTCCAGTTATGGAGACATTCGCCACTTCCATTAAATCTCTTGCTCTTTGACCCTGCATTTTGCCAATGTCTCTCCGAACCTTAATGTAACTTGGATCCTTATCAATATATGCTTTTGCAACTACTACAGCTCGAGGTAGGCAAAGATTATCTTTATTTTTAATTACCACAATTCCTTGTCTTTTTGTACATTCCTCTTTAAAGGTATTAAATTTGTCACTTCTACCAGTACCTTTAGGCATTTTTACAAATGTTGCACTAACGGCCATATGCACCATTGTCCAGCTAAGTCCTCTGTTATCTAACAGTAGTATAAAAAATAACAGTGTGTTAACAGAATTTGCTATGCACCATCTATTTACTAGTTTCAGTAAGAAATAAGTCTGTTGCGTACATATTACTGTCAATATCCTATAAAACCTTATATAGCCCTTCAAAATAAACAAGTAAAATTAAAATAGTCTGATAAGTAAAATTAACAGGCCAAATTTGGTTTGTTAATTAACAACGCCTTTAACAGATTGTTAGTCGTATGTTGTAATGGTGAATACAAAATTGTCAATTTAACAGTCAGTTATGTAGTTAACTCTCTGATAACTATTAACAGAAGAATGGTGCATATGGCCGTAAGACAGAACGTCTCAGTGTCTAAACCAGACGAATTTGACTGGTACACGGAAGAAATCATGTCCCACACATCGTTGAATTTTATCTCAGAAACAGGTTTAAGTCGTATCCACCCTTCACCACGACTAAATTCTTTTGAACAAAATGTAAAACCGATTTTATCGTTAGCCTCTGCACCTTCAGTTACTTTAGTTACAATATCTTTAATTCCTCCTTTTACCCATTCAATTGGGTCTTTATCTTTAGGAGCGGTACGTAATTTAAATTCGATAGTTCTACCCGTTAATTTAAATTTCTGTATTTTTCTAATACTATCTTTTACAACTAAAAACTTCTCCATTTCAGAATAAAAAACAAAAACTAAAAAGTAAAAATTGTAAAATAGAATAAAAACGGAAAAATATCGTCTCGAAGATTAAATTATATAAATTTTTACAAAAATTAAAATTTAAGTTTAAATTTTAAAAACTTGTCATAAATTTAAGACAAATATAAGCAATAAAAATTAAATATATTTTAAATGATTTCAAATTACTCACATGAACACAAAAAACACTAATATAAAAGCACTTCTTGAACAGACTAAGCCGACTTGTGTGTGTGTGTGTGTGTGTGTGTGTGTGTATATTTAAATCTTTTATACTTTCGATAAGGAGAATGTGCTAAAATTATTTATATTCAACCTTAAGAAATCTATTTTAAGAAATCTATTTTAAGAAATCTATTTTAAGAAATCTATTTTAAGAAATCTATTTTAAGAAATCTATTTTAAGAAATCTATTTTAAGAAACATATTTTAAGAAATCTATTTTAAGAAATCTATTTTAAGAAAACTATTTTAAGAAATCTATTTTAAGAAATCTCTTTTAAGAAATCTATTTTAAGAAATCTATTTTAAGAAATCTATTTTAAGAAATCTATTTTAAGAAATCTATTTTAAAAATTCTATTTTAAGAAATCTATTTTAAGAAATCTATTTTAAGAAATCTATTTTAAGAAATCTATTTCAAGAAATCTTTTTAAGAAATCCATTTTAAGAAATCTATTTTAAGAAATCTATTTTAAGAAATCTATTTTAAGAAATCTATTTTAAGAAATCTATTTTAAGAAATCTATTTTAAGAAATCTATTTTAAGAAATCTATTTTAAGAAATCTATTTTAAGAAACCTTTTTTAAGAAATCTATTTTAAGAAATCTATTTTAAGAAATCTATTTTAAGAAATCTATTTTAAGAAATCTATTTTAAGAAATCTATTTTAAGAAATCTATTTTAAGAAATCTATTTTAAGAAATCTATTTTAAGAAATCTATTTTAAGAAATCTATTTTAAGAAATCTATTTTAAGAAATCTATTTTAAGAAATCTATTTTAAGAAATCTATTTTAAGAAATCTATTTTAAGAAATCTATTTTAAGAAATCTATTTTAAGAAATCTATTTTAAGAAATCTATTTTAAGAAATCTATTTTAAAAAATCTATTTTAAGAAATCTACTTTAAGAAATCTATTTTAAGAAATATTTTAAGAAATATATTTTAAGAAATATATTTTAAGAAATCTTTATTAAGAAATCTATTTTAAGAAATCTATTTTAAGAAATCTATTTTAAGAAATCTATTTTAAGAAATCTATTTTAAGAAATCTATTTTAAGAAATCTATTTTAAGAAATCTATTTTAAGAAATCTATTTTAAGAAATCTATTTTTTAGAAATAAAATTTTAGTTATGGCAAGGTTAATGTTTCTGTAAATGGTGAAGAACAAGATCAAGATCAAGGTTAAAGTCAGGTTCAAGGCCGAGGTCAAAGTCAAGGTTAAGGTCAAAGTTGAGGACAAGAACAAGGTGATTTAAATATGTTATAGAGCGTAATATTTCTAATTTAGGGAATACATCTGCTATTACATTGTGAGAAGCAACTTCTTTAAATAAAAGTTGTTTGCAATATTATTCTCTATAATTTTTTGCTTTTACATCATTTTTTCTAAAAACGATCCGATTTAGAAAAATTTGACAAAGAGTGCAAAACTCAATGTTTTAAGAAATTTGTTCATATAATGATATTCTCTATAATTTTTATGCATGATTTTCCTTAAAATAGTAGATACGTTTTTTAGAAATCTATTTTCTAAAACTATTTTTATAATGGCTATTTTTATAAATGTCTGTCTATTTATAAATATCTATTTTATAATTTGTTTTTTGAATTTGATATTTATAGATGTATATTTAAACTTCAAAGCAGATATTTATAGCTGGATTACTTTAAAAATTATTATTTGTATGTTAATTATTTTTAGATTAATAAAAGATATTTTAAACATAAAAAATATCTGTTTTCTCGTTTCAGATCAGTATTGCTCTTAATTCTAACTTTTAATCTATTTTTAGACTAATTTTTAGCTTCATAAAGATTTAGTAAATCAAAACTATTATTCATTTATATTTATTTATCTTTAAATAAATAAATAAATAAAATGACCTATTTTAAAACAATCTATTTTAAAAGTACTATTTTTCACAAAATATCTATTTTTATATTTTATTTTTAGAATTACTTTAAAATAAATTTTTTATTATAGTTTATTTAAAAGTGTCTATTTTTAAAACTATCTTTATAAATGGCTATTTTATAAATATCTATTTTTATAAATACCTATTTTATATATGTCTATTTTTATATTTTATTTTTTAATAATATATTTGTAGATATATATTTAATCTTCAAAGCAAATATTTATAGCAGGATTACTTTTTATAAATGGCTATTTTTTTAAAATCATATTTTGTAGCTGAATGTTTTAACTTCAAAACCAGCGATATTTATAGCATAAATAATTTAAAACTATCAATTTAGTACTGGTTATTTTAAGACTTAAAAAAAAGGGATAGATTTAAACATAAAAGAGTAACTTTTTTGTCTTTATTTGTCAAATCGACTAATTTTTTAATTTTATAAAAGGTTTAATAGACAAAACAAAAATATTATTCATTTATATTTATTTAGTTTTATTACAATCACAACTACTCCCACATTTTATATATATTTCATTTATTTTATTTTTTCAAACATTGTCTCTTCTGTGCTTTTTCTCAGCTTTTCCAATTCCGTTTAATTTTGTTTCTTATTCTTTTCTTTTTCTTTAAATTCTATTGTAATATACTCCAATTTTTCAATAAGCAAACATATTGCTTGAACTTTTTTCATAGTAAAAATTGTACTTAAAATTCAAGTGAAGCATAAGTTTTTTCTATTGCTTTATCTGAAATTGGTTTGGGAACTTCTCACTTAGTTGATTGTTTTATTTTTATAGATTCATATAGTTGTGGGTTCTACGGAAATGGTAGATTTTCTAAAATTTCTTGTTTTTGCAGAGGGGTAGACAAGACTTGATGGTGTTTACTGACCGCTTCTGATTTTTGTAAATGATGTCTCTACAAAATTTAAATAATTTTAAATAAAAATTTCAATAGAAATTTCTTGTAAGTTACTAATATTTTTAAAATTTCTGGAGATCTTTGTTCTTCACATATTGGTAGATGACAATCTTTTGCCTTCACTATTAATTGTTGATCTAGATTTAGTTCCTCTGAAAATTGATCAGGTTTTATGGACGTTTGTTAAGAAGTGTTTTGATTCATAATTTCGGAAAAAATCCAAAAATTTTGTCATTTCTTCTAACTCTTCTGTTAAATCTAAAATATCGACATCAATAATAAAATTTTGGGTTTTATATTTTAAAAATATTTAACAAAAATAGTTTAAAACTAATAATTAGTTTAGTAATGGCTATAACGTACTATCAAAAAATAAATTCAAATAAATAAACTTACATTATTATCAACTTTCTCTTGCACTTTTTGTAAACCAACTTCTTTTAGTATTGATGATAATTTGTGTTTCCTTCTAAAACCAGCAGATTTTTTTAATTCGATGTTAGATATTATTTCGATATTTGCCTTAGGTATTTTGGAAAACCAATAAAAATGTTAATTTTTGGTCTATTTATTAGCACATTATCAGATAGTTTTAAAATAATATATCGTTTGAAAGATTATACATACAATGTTAAAAGAACAAAAATATAAGGTCAGTCTTAAAGGTCAGTAAATTGTTAAAGGTAATAATAGAAAAATATTTTTAGCAATCTTATATACGACATCATAATTGAATTATGTGTGTGTGTGATAAAAAATTCAAAATTCAATATTCAATGTCAAGTTTAAGGTCAAATGAATAAAACACCTTTTTTTTTAGAACTCCTATTCAATATGCCATTATTCAGAAGGATAATTATAGTAAAATTTTATTTTAATTCTAATATTTATTTGAAATAAGATTTATAAATGCTGTACTTTGTAATAAAAAGTGACATCTATGTACGCTTCACAAAAAAAATGTTTAGTTATCTTAATATGAAATAAAATAAAATAAAATGTGCGAAGCATTATCAAGTTGGTGTGTATGTCAAATATCCATAGAAGACATTTCAATGAAGGTCTTTCATTTACTTAATATTTTGTTTGTTTCATAAATATATATAAAGGCATAATCGAGTAGGTACTTAATGAATCATTGTCATCCGTATGTAAATGGTCAGAAGTCCTGTTAGTTCTACAGTAACAATTAATACTGAATTAATAGAAATAATAGACCAGTTAAGTTATTTTATAATGTTTTATTATTTTTTATCCCATTTTGAAAGTAAAAATAATCTTAGATATATTTTATATGAAAAATACTTTATAAAAGGGGTGTGGTATATTTATTTATAAATAAAAAAAAAGACCTATTTAAACAATCTATTTCAGAAGTACTATTTTTATAAAATATTTATTTTATATTTTATTTTTAGAATTATTTTAAAATAAATTTTTTATAGCAGTTTAGTTAGAAGTGTCTATTTATAAATATTATTTTTTAAAATAAAGTTTATTTTTAAATATGATATTTGTAGATATATATTATAAACTTTAAAGCAGATATTTTTAGCAGAACTAATTTAAAAATTATTAATTTTGTGTTGCTTATTTTTAGATTGATAAAATATATTTTAAAACATAAAAGAATATTTGTTTTCTCGTTCGAGATCAAAATTGATCTTAATTCAATCTTCTAATCTTATTTTAGATTAATTTATAGCTTCATAAAAGATTTAGTAAAACAAAACTATTATTCATTTATATTTATTTATTCAATTTTATTTCAGCACTCGTTTTAAATATATTTCGTATATGTGGCTGTGTATTTTTTAATAAACGTCTCTTTCATGCTTCTTGCTTTTAATTAACTTAATATGAAATAAATAAATGCGTGAATAACCAATAAATTTTGTAGTACATGTGAAACATCCATATAATGTTTTATTTGCCTTAGGAAGATTTAGAAAGGTATGATCGACAACTTTGTAAATCAATGTCATCCGTATTGGAATGGGGAGAATCAGGTCCGGGTGATTCCACAACAGATACAGATAGAAATAGATATATTAGACTATTTAAGTTATATTATAATTTAATATTTGTTTTTATTACATTTTTTTTATTTATTTTATCCCATTATGAAAGTAAAAAATGTATTTTATGAAAAATGTAGAAAATTTTAATATTTAAATTTTATGTTGATAATGTGGTCATTTTTTACAATGGAAAGAAACAAAAATTTAAGAAAAATACAATACATTACAAAACGTTTTATTAATTTTGAACTATCTAATATTTTCCATTGAAAGAATATTTGTATCTTACATATTACAATATTTATAGCAAATGTTATATGGTATTCAATTTAAAGCCCTTTTCACTACTTTCTGACATATATTCATTGTTATATCATATAAAACTTGACGGATAAATGATGTAGTGAAAAGTTAGTATAGTAATAAATGTCTTTAAATAAATAAATGTCTTTAAATAGTACTAGAAAAATACAATCGTGATAAACTAAATCTGCAAGACATGTAGGAAACGGCTTCATTTATCTAAGGAATTAGCTGACTATTTTAAATATTTAAAAGAGGTATAAGGACAGTTTTTCGAGAAAGAGTTGCAAAGGGTGTCATACCTACCTATACGAGTACAACCAATGGTTATGGTGATGCTAATCTGTATAAAATAATATAGAGATTTTTCAAGTTATTTTAATTAAAGTATAATCATAATATTTTTCTCTCGGTTTGAAAATGGGAAATAACACTATTTATTATATAATAATAATTTTCCCCGGTCTGGAAGTGACAATTCCATCTTTAATAAATTTATTATAATCGTTTTCTTCAAATTGATAAATTAAATCCAAAAACTGAAAAATTTAACACTTTGCGAATTTTAGAATTCATTTTCATTCATTTTTAAAAAAACAATCTAATTACTTATCTTTCACATGTTCATGCATTTTAGAAATGTTGAAATCGATTGTAGTTATATGAATATTAAAATTATCTACTTTAAACTTTGTTTGAGGACGTTTATCGTTTAGATTTTTGCGCATAGTGTTGTTAAGGTCGCTTTGTAGTTTTCAAATTTGAACTTTACAATAAAAATACTTGATTATATGGTTAGTTTTTTTTTGATAATCATAAATTTTAAAATATCATTTATTTTACACACCTGCTTTACTTGTTATAATCATGTATTCTATAATCAACAATGTTATAACCATTGGCTAATTTTTATTGTTTTTGTAGATAAAACAATATATATACACATTGGGATATTCGTTTATCCATAATTAGTTCAGTTATTAAGTTCAATTACTAAATTTTTAAAATTATATTTATTGTATTTTTGGTAATGCTACATAAAACACTGGGGCATATAGTTGGTGATGTAACAACTTATCCACATTTAAATAACCCTACGCATAGTTGTAAAGTTTATGAAGATGATATTGATTTATTACGATCAAAAGTGACTCTCTGTAAACGAGCTAGACAAAATAGTATAAATGATTGTTTTAAAACCCAAAGAAGCTGATTTGGAAAGTAGTAACACAGTTTGTTTGAAGCAGCAGACAACAATTCTTACAAAAAGACCTATTGGCAGAAAAAATTATTAAACTTAATGAAAAAATTGTAAATATAAGGAATGCACAAGAAACATGTTATAATAACTTAACAATTTTCACATTTGAAAATGAGCAGAAAACTAAAGAGATTACTAAATTTGAACAATCGTATGAAGCATCAGAGGACAAAATGGTTAGGAGTGGGGAAATCTTTGAAAGATAGTCAACTTTATCTAAGAAGATGCAGGATTATAAAAATTAGAAGGTGAGGTCAAGCAGTTAAAAAGTATAAAGAAATTAGAGCCAATGGATACAATTTAATTTTGTATGAATAATAGATTGGGGAATATTTTATATGTTAATTTCATAAATCAATATTTTGTTTATTTTGTATAAATTAAAACTACATATTATGTATTTATAAAACTAATTCAAATTTTGCACTTAAGTACTGTATTCGTGGTAATCAGTTAAAATAGATATGAAATAAAACCTTTGAGTTTAAACTTATAATTCTCAAGCTGAAATTTCTTCCAGATTTAGTTCTATGGAATGTTAATTTAATATACAATTTAAAAAGCAGTAATATTGGTATAAACTTGATTTTATAGGGTTGATTATTCATATACTAGAAACTGTAGAAATACATTCTCTCAACTTTTAAAGAAAAAAGAAGTACATTTGTGTATTTATTAATTTTTTAAATAAATTTTTGTTGATTTTTTAATGGGTTAGTAATTTAAAACGTTTTTCTATTTTTACAATTTTTTATTTTGGTGACCTATTAATTTCAAGCCGATTAGGTTGTCGATATACTCTGATATTGAAATAACTTCCTTCAAACAGTTGTTTTTACATTAACCTTCAAATTATTTTATTAATAACATTTTGGATCATTATCGTTATAGTGCATTATTTGTTTGAGTGCCATATTGTACAGATATGGAGAAAATTTGCCGGTATTGCTTTAAAGTTAGTACTCGGAAAATGTGTGGTGCTTCATTAGAGGTGATAGACCACGGTGTTCTTTTATTCTTGGAATAGTTATGATGAGTTTTAAAAATGATAGTTTATTTAGGATTGGCTGTAAGTACTTTGTAAAATGCGACAGACATGTATCGTCTGCTAGTAATTTATTTTCAGTAAAAACAATCATTTATTTTTAAAAATCACATAAGTTAATTTTTTTATTTATAAAGTGCCGTTGAATAATGAAGAGGTGTAATTTAAACATTTAAATGGATAAATATTAATATTTTTTAAAGTGGCACAGTGTAATGCTAGTGTAAAAATTAAAACTTTTAAGATACAATGTTAAAGTATTTATTAATCTATCTATTAGTGTTGCTGAGTAATGAATTCTAAGATGAAAATCTAAAAAATTAAAATATTAGGTTAAATTACTTGTTACTATTTTAAAGTGGCGCTGGTGCATTATAATTTTTGTCAAAATTAAAACGCTTATGCCTCTACCTAATGGTGTTATTCTAGACTGGGTTAATTGCGTATAATAAAGGTTAAGTGAAGCAATTGAGACGATTTTATATAGTATAATATAATTAATATTGACTCTTACTTAAGTTGCAACCCCACGAACCCTCCAAATTCTAGACTTTTTATTAATTAATAAAAATAGTTTAAACCTTTGACCCTTCTTACATCTAACATCCAAAACACTGAAACTTACAATATTTCCTAATCAGGGGTAATATATGTAGGCTGATTGATAAGCTTAGGAGGATGCACAATGTGCCGATGAGGCCTAAGGATCAATGAGGGGCAACACCATTACAAGCTTATAATTTGATTTTTTGAAATTTTTAAGTGCTGCTGCCGATAGTAATTAACTTCACCAATCGATAAGTATGAAATCTACATCACCGATAATAATAACATTAACCTTAGAGTTTTAAAACATTTAAATACTTATAATAACCTTAGACTTAAACACCTAAGTTGCAACCCTGCCAACCCTCCAAACTCTAGACTTTTTAATAGTTATTAAAAATAGTTTAAACCTTTGACGTTTCTTACATCTAACATCCAAAACTCTAAAATTTAGAATATTTCCCATTCAGGGTTAAGATATGTAGGTTGTATGATGAGATGAGGAGGATGTGCAATGTGTCGATGATGCCTAAGTACCAATGAGGGGCAACCCCATTGGTTATAATTTTATTTTTTGAAATTTTTAAGTGCTGCTGTAGACAGTAATTAACTTCACCAATCGATAAGTATAAAATATAATTTAACAACTGTTTTAATATCTGACATATGGTTGTTCTTTAGGATTAGTGATCTTCAATTCTGATATCTGTTGAATAAATTTTAATTAGAAACATATTTACTTTTTTACTGCTACATATCAGAAATAATAGCTATACAGCTAACAGATAAAAGCGTTTTTATTTAAAATATCTACATTATTTCCTTTGCGATTTAAGGAATAAGATTTAATTATAGACAAGAAATATTTGGACGAAGACACCTAACATAGACATGTTAGTTTACTTTTGTATGCTGGCTAAAGAAAGAACCAATAGATCTTTAACAACTGTTATAGTTATGAAGCACTTAGTATTATTTGATTTTTTGAAATTTTTAAGTACTTCTGCAGACAGTAATTAACTTCAATCGATAAGTATGACATCTGCATTATCGACAATAATAACATTAACCTTAGGGTTTTAAAACATTTAAATACTTATAATATCCTTAAACTTAAACATCTAAGTTGCAAACCCTCCAAACTCTATATAATAATACTTATAATATACTTATAATATCCTTAAACTTAAACATCTAAGTTGCAAACCCTCCAAACTCTATATTTAAAAATAGTTTTAACCTTTGACCCTTCTTACATCTAAAATACATTCATTATTAAAAGATTTAACCTTCTTGTCTTACATCCTTACAACCTGTTAATTCCACCCTCCCCCCCCTGTTTGAATCTGACCAATAATAGTGTCCCTTCAGCGTTAATAAAGATTTAATTCCCCCACTCCCCCGTTTAAATTCGACTAATAGTAATTACATGCTTAGGTCCTCGATTGCGCATGATTTTTCTTTTCAACCTTAATCTTTTAATATTTGAAAATCTCTTACACCTAACATCCATTAATATATCAAACTTAATCAATCCTACACCTATGACGCTCAATGTCTAGGCCGGATGTAGCGGCCGGCGGCGCCTGTATTCCGTGTATTGCGGGTTGCCTTGGAATTAGACCGTGTATTGCGGGTTGCGGTGTGTCCAGGTGCGGTCTCGAGTAGCCCTACTTCTACTTACGATATATTTATACAATGAGTGAGTCAGAGTTACCAAAATTAGGGGAACCAGATTCGTATTTGTTTTTCTTGGTGCATTGCGAGATATTGTCATTGCATAAAAAACTACTTTATGCAATGATATTGTTATACCTAACGCAGTTCGATTTTTTAGAGGGCTTTACATTATTTTTATATTTTAATTTAGTGAATAGGTTTAGTTAGATTAAATTACATATAGGAGTATAGAGTTGTGAAATATAAATACAAATAACGAAAAAATAGACGATTGGTTCGAATAAGGTAATATCAATTAATACAGGGTATTTATTAATTGAGTGCCGATACTTAAGGGTGTAAATCGCTGGGTGTTAAAGTTTTAAGAAAAAAATAACTATTTTATCATAAGTTTCTTATCACTCTAGATATTTTTATGAAATTTTGCCCAAAAAAAAGGATTTTAAAGATAATTTTGGTTTTTAGAAAAAGCAGTGGCGTACCATATTTTTGTTCAAAAATATTCAGTTCAAACCCGGTACGGACGTCACTGGTAAAAAATTTAGAAGTCTTTTACGACGAAAAGGTGGGATTGAAAGTGAAAGTTTAGTCTGTTGGTACATAATATACTATATTTATATATCTAATTTTTATTATTACACTGAATGTGACATGGCTTTTTTGTTTGCCTTCTTTGGATTAACCAAATATTATTTTAATGATTTAAAATAAACTGCCAGTAATAATAATTATCTGTACTTAAACATATACAAAGTTAAATCATAAAACCAAAATAAAACCAAATTATTAAACTTTTAATTTACGTAACAAGTATTAAAAGAATTTTTAAAAAACCGACTTTAAAATGGTGCAAATGTCATCACCACATCTTAACCAAATTTATATGGGACCACCCCTGAGGTACCCTCTTACTAACGAAAAGAATTATAGAAATTGGATAAGGTGGTAAAGAATTATCGCTAAACATACATAGAAAATGAAAAGTTTGAGGATTTGCTCATTAACCCAATTATTAGATTTTGACCAAATTTATATGGGACCATCCCGAAGGTACCCTCTTTCCAGCAAAAAAAGAATCATTTAAATCGGACATTGTGTTAAAGAATTATCGCTGAACATACAAAAAAAAAAATATATACAGACGAATTGAGAACCTCCTCCTTTTTGAAGTAGGTTAAAAAGGATATAATAATCTATATTAATTGTATTAACTAAAAAACTACTATGTGGAGTTATATATATATCTTCTTAAATTAATCTTATATGTAAAAATGTGGGTTCGGTTCCTAGAAGAGTACCTAGTTCACTATGCAGCCAAATTTATATTAATGATACAGAATTTTTTGAATAAATAAAGTTTTAGGTTTAATTAAACACCAAGTTTTATCAGGAATAACATTTTATAAAAAAGTAACACAAAAAGTAGATTTTCTGCGAGCCACTTTATATATTTTAGAGGACAATACATATTATTTTAGAAAAATAAATAAAATTTTGTATAATCACGTAAATGTGATTTATCTTTTAGAATATTGTATATGTTTGTCAAAGTTTAGCATTTTTTTAAAAAAAGAAAATTTTCTTAGTAATTTCTTAGTAAAATTAAAAAATAATCCGTAAAAATGGTGTACTATGAAACACTTGCATATAATATATACAATATACCAATCTTAGTATTACAGAAATAAATGACGTAAAAAATAAGGTGTACAAATACATAAAATTTATTCATCCCTCGTAAAACATCAGAAAAATATATTATAAATTGTTTTCATTCTCAAATATTAATTTCTTAAAATTCTAACAGAGGCGCCACTTTCCAGACGAAAAATCTTGCAATGTAAGGGTTTCGTAGTACCCCACTTTTAAAGTTTATTTTTCACTATTTTTAAAAGTAAAAAATATGTACGTGTAGGTAAAGGTTAGGTCTATGCTCCTCTGGAACCACTTTTTCAAAATTCAATTTTGTTTTTTCTAAAAAAAATTGAGAAAATGGGTAAAAAAAGTCGGGTTGTGTATTTTTTTTTAGAAAAAACAGTTTCAAATTTTAAAAAAATTGTCTCCAGAGGAGCATAGATATATCCTTTACCTACACGTAAATATTTTTTTCTTTCAAAATAAGTCAAAAATAAACTTTAAAAGTGGGGTACTACTAAACCCTTGCATGCTCCGCTCTACAGCCAAGTAAATACTCCTCTTAAGAACATTTTAAAGTCCAACAATTTTATAAATTGCATTAAAAAACCGACAAGACTGTTTTTATTGAAAATTATTTAGATTGACAGGGACATTTAATTAAAAATAAAAATAATAAAAAATAATAAAAAACAAGAAAGCAACAGTTCTATTTATAAAAATACCAAAAAAATCAAATATTCAAAGAATACACGAAATCTTTAACATACATTTTTGTATTAATACAGATTTTGAAAAATAACTGAATAAAAATGGGGGTTAAAGGGGATGAAATTTAAAAAAAAAATCCTGATCCAAAACCAAATTTAGCATAAATCAATTTTTATAAGGAGCCAAAGCCTATTGATTTTTAAAAAATACTGATAAGGGCGATTAAGGGAGGTTGAAACTAAATAAAATATATAAATCAAAAACGAAAAACTATAACAACTTGAAAATTTCAAGACAAATCAAGCTTTATATGGGTAGGAAGTGTATTAATTCTGAAATAAATGAGGGGTTGAGAGGACTTGAAATATTAAAAGCAATCCTAACTCAAAAACGAAAATTTTACCAAAAATCAAACTCTATAAGGGAAAAAAAGTTGATTTTTTTTTATATGTATGAACTCTTTGTGTTGTCACGTCATTTTATTTGTTTCCTAAATTTTTGACAATTCGTATTTGTTAGAGTTACATTTTTTTTATTGATCCCAATAAGTTATAACTACAAAAATAATTTCATTTATCCCCCCTTCTCCCCATCGACGCTGTGCTTTTTTCTCTCGTTAATCTGACAACCCTAGTTATATTATGTATTAAAACTAGAAAATATTTCCATGCGTACAATAAATTTCGTTTTACTTTTATAAATACAACACTTTATATAAGAATTCTTATCTTATTTTGTTTACAACATTACAGCCCTGATGGTGGACACAACTATAGAAACGCAGCTAACTTAAGAACGTACATTAAGTGAATACCTTTCGAGAACAAGATGGGAAATTGTTCATCTTATTGTTTGACTTGCTGTTGCAAGCAGTGTAAAAACCAAAATGTAAACGAAGAAATTCCTCACAGCCCCCCCGTTTCAGTAATAACTGAACAACCATCTTCATCAAGAAACAATACCAATAATACAAATAATAACAAGAATGCTACAGATAATTCAGAGATAAGTAGAAAAATAAGGGCAAAAGATAGTTTAAGAGGAGAACCTTCAAATATTTCATCAACTTTAAAATATCCAGAAAAAACTGATTCAATAGAGACTTTTAGGAGAAAGTACAAAAATCAATTATTGCTAGATTATAGTAGATTTGTACCAGAGAGTAATAATAATAATAATAAAGTTGTTGCAGATAATTCGAAAGAAAATATAAAAGCAAAGGAATTGGTTAAAAAAGATAGTTCAAGACATGAACCCACAAAAATTTCATCAAATTTAAAATATACAATTTTAACAGAGTCTTTACGAAGGAAATCCTCAACTATTTCAGCAAATTCGAATTATTTTAAGAAAAAGTATGGAGAAATAACTATAGTAAAAGGCGAATTTGTAAAAAAACATGGTTTAAGAAGAAGGTCTTCAAATGATTCAGAAAAATCAAACTCATCAGAGTTAGGTAGAGAAATAATAAACAAAATAAAAACTTTAAGAATATCGAAATTTACCCGATCTCAAACAGTAACAGAAAATTCAGAAATTTTAACACAATTACTGTTAGAAGAAGGTGAATTTGGAAATTTCACAGAACCACTAATTAATAATCCAGATAAGATCTATACATTAAAACAGTTGGATGAAAATTCTACAGAATACACGTTAATATCAAATTTTTTTACATCTACCAACAAGCGTTGTTACACTATACAAAAGATCGAAGAAATGTTTAATCCTTATTTATTTTTACAATACAGACTAAAATATTTGGAATATATAGCCAAGAAAAAAAATGTTAATGAATGGATGATGTTTCATGGCACTAAAAAAAGCAACTTAGACAACATTTGCCGGAGTAATTTCAATTGGAGACTAAACGGTATAAATGTTATTCCACCGGAAAATTTAAAATTAATAAAAAATATGTTGCAGGTCTAAAATTCGGATCGAAAAATGGGAAAGGCGTTAATTTCGCATCGAATGCTTATTATTCCACCCATTACGGAGATACTGGATTCGATAAGATGATGATACTAGCCAAAGTTTTGATCGGAAAGAGTCGTCAGGGATCAGCGACCCTTTTAGTACCTCCAGGAGATGTCGATACCACAACGGATCACAGAGAACCACCCCAAGTGTACGTTAAATATGATGATAACACTTTTTACCCAGCTTACATAATTTATTATAAAGGAATTGATCAGAATCCGAAATATCCCAATGGAGGATTAAGAGGTAGAGGAAGGGGAAGAATTATACGTAGAAGAATTGTATATAACCGAAACATTGTTTAAATATACAAGTAATTAATATTGTTTTCAAGGCAACAATTTAAAAATAATTATATAGAGTTTTCCAAAAGCGAGGATATGTCAAATATAATATAAAATACGCAGTGTGTTTCATTTAAAAAAAGGTAACTTTAATATGAATCACTTTCTTAGAAAACCCTGTATAATTTAAAATTATCTGTATACATTTTTTTGGACACACTGTATCTTAGCACGTCGTTAACAACTAAGTATATTCAGATATTGTTGTTAACGACGTGCTCGAAGAGCACGTCGCAACCTATTATACAGTGGGTCTCAAAAAAATTTACATACATGAGAAAAATTTTGTTCATTCAAGTGATATAGAATTTTTTATCAAGAATAATTAGATTTTAGGAAAAACAAAACTTTTTCTCATGTGTACAAAACATTTTAGAACACACTGTATGACGGATTGTGACATGCTCTTCGAGCATGTCGTTAACAACGAAATGTATTCAAATATTGTTGTCAACGACGTGCTCGTAGAGCACGTCGCATTATATTATACAGTGTGTCCAAATAAAAAGTAAACACATGAAAAAAAGTTTTAAATTATTTCAAGTGATGTAAAACTTTTTATCAAGAATAAGTATTTTTTTGAAAACGAATAATAAATTGCCGGGATATTACTGGCCTTTTGCTATAATTGAAGAGAAAATTAATGCCACGATTAAAAGATAAAAGCCTATTTTTAGTTTCTCGATAGTGGCCCAGTATTATGTTGCTTGATGATGGTCTTATGAAGAGTAAGTAACTGTATTGGGTAAAAGCATGGTAAAAGTTAAAAGACTTTTAACTGCCGCAGACCCGACTCCGTCCCGCGTTCATACATGGAGACACCGATGATCGCTTGTTACATACTCAGTGAGAAGACATGTACTATGAGGCCAGTCTCGCATTGTAGGTATTAACTATTCAGTATTTATTGTAATTTTTTAATTTTACATGTTATTTTATGAATAATTTTTTTGAAGAAAACATTTTTTCTTTATTATATTATATAGCTAAATTAAATAAAATATCTACAATGTTTTGTTTTTGTATAGAATTTATAGTTCAAACGGTATTTCTGGTCAAAGAGGCACTATCGAATATCCTGTCTGGTCAAGTGCCTGACACATGGCCTTTATTCAGCAGCCAATATTAATATGGTAAAAGGACAGCAATGTTCTGTTGACTTCCCATCAACAGGCCATTAATTGCCAATATATTTATTTTTAGACATTAAAGGAAAAATGCAGGCCTATTAATTGGATTTAATGACACAGTGACTTCGGCTCAACTGGCGGCAGTAGTGACCTATATATGCAAGCCTTTCAATTATAAAAGTTAAATGGCTAGCATTACAATTGGAGGGTAACAGTTATTGGGCCTTTTATTACCCTGCACAAAGTGTTTGCTAGGACTTTTCTTGTTTATACATTTTTTTGAACATACTGTATAATAGATTGCGACGTGCTCTTCGAGCACGTCGTTATAAAGAAGTGTCTTCATATATTGATGTTAACGACGTGCTCGAAGAGCACGTCGCAATCTATTATACATTGTGTCCAAATAATATAATAGAAACGGCAAATCTGGCAACATTGCAAATATCAAATCTGGAATTTACGTATCCCAAAATAGATGTACCACAAATATTGTACAATTAGAATTAGCAATTTATGAAATAATTGGCCGTTTCCAGACTTTTGGGCCACTCCGTATAATAGATTGCGACGTGCTCTACGAGCACGTCGTTAACAACAAAGTGTATTCAGATATTCTTGTTAACGACGTGCTCGAAGAGCTCGTTCCAATCTATTATACAGTATGTCCAAATAAAATGTATGCACTTGGGAAAAGTTTTTTTTTTCAAGGGATATAGAACTTTTTATCAGGAATAATATTTTTTTTGGAAAATACTGAAACTTTTTTGTTTATACATTTTTTTGGATAATAGATTGCGACGTGCTCTTCGAGCACGTCGTTAACAATGAAATGCATTCGGATATTGTTTCTAACGACGTGCTCGAAGAGCACGTCGCAATCTATTATACAGTGTATCCAAAAAAATGTATAAACATGAAAAGTTTGAGTATTTTTCAAAAAAATTATTATTTTTGATAAAAAGTTCTACATTACTTGAAAAAACTTAAAAGTTTTCTCATATGTATACATTTTTTTTTTTTGACACACTGTACAATAGATTGCGACGTGCTCTTCGAGCACGTCGTTAACAAGAATATCTGAATACACTTTGTTCTTAACGATGTGCTCGAAGAGCACGTCGCAATCTTTTATACAGTGGGTCAAAAACTTAAATTTTTCTTGTTTATACATTTTTTTGGACCTGTATAATAGATTGCGACGTGCTCTTCGAGCACGTCGTTAAAAATGAAGTGCGTTCGGATATTGTTTGTAACGACGTGCTCTTCGAGCACGTCACAATCTTTTATACAGTGTGTCCAAAAAAATTTATAAACAAGAACGGTTTGAGTATTTTTCAAAAAAATTATTATTTTTGATAAAAAGTTCTACATTACTTGAAAAAACTTAAAAGTTTTCTCATATTTATAAATTTTTATTTGGACACACTGTATTATAGATTGCGACGTGCTCTACGAGCACGTCGTTAACAACAATATCCGAATACTTTGTTGTTATAACGACGTCGCAATCCATTACACAGTGTGTTTCAAAAAGTTTTATACACATGAACAGATTTTTAAAAAATCATATATTTTTGGCTCTACAGACCGAAGTGTTATTAGTGGCTCATACTGTATATATTACTTGAAGTTTGTATTATTTTAAACAATATTTATCATATTTATTTATTTGTATATTTACGGGTAAGCCCATTTAGATTAAAATAGATTGTTATAAAAGACCTTAGTAGATTTTGAATATTATGTCTGACTCTATTTAGGTACAAAAAATCAAATTAATACAATAATATTCAGAGAGTTTGTCAATCTAAGTATTCAAGGAATACAACTGTTAAAAGTACTATCAATTCTATAAAAAGGAATATAAAATACTTGTAATTGTATAGTATTAAAAGTAAGAAAAAAATTATATATTTTTCGAGGATCATATTATCTCCCATTAAAAATATTATTTAGCAACATTAGGTCTCTATGTGTTCTTCGAATTTCCAGATAATCGCTTCATTGTTTGTAATTTAAAGGCCGTGTATTAAGTTACGAGAATTACCGAAAATTGTCGAGGAATTGAGATACAGTTTTACAGGAATTACATTAAAAACTGGAAAATTATAAAAATTAACATAACAAGAAACTGCTGTGGAATTGCGCCAATTATCTAAGAATTATAAAAAACACCAGTAAAATACCTAAATGCCAAGGAATTACAGAAGAATTGTCGAGGAATTACAGAATAATTGTCGAAAAATTACAGAATAATTGCCAATGAATTACAAAAGAATTGTCGAGGAGTTACAGAATAAATGCCGAGGAATTACAGAAGAAGTATCGAGTAATTTTGAGAAATAATTTTAGAGAAATAATTGCGCTAGTAGGTAGAGAATTACGGAACTTCCAAGGAATCTCGAGAATTTCCGGGAAATTACGCGAATTACCGAATAATTACAGATGAATTGTCGAGGAATTACAGAATAACTGCCTAGGAAATACAAAAGAATTGTCGAGGAATTGCAGAAGAATTGTCGGGAAATTACAGAATAATTGCTGAGGAATTACATATAAAAATGCCGATGAATTGCAGAGTAAGTTTGGAAAATGGGAAAATTATTATGGAGCGGTATAGGGATCGTTGAGGGAAATATATCGAAGGCTATAATGTTAAAAATAAAAGCAATAAAACGATTTTATAGCATTACTTCAGTGTTTTTAGTACAAAATCAAATCAAACCACTACAGTGTTAGTTCATACGTCCCATTACCTTTTCGGTATCCTCATCGCCTTCCTCTGCCGCTTCCATCGCCCTCCTCTGGAACTCCCTTTCCAATTGCAACACTCTCAACTGTTCCTCCTGCTGCGGAGTCCTGTAGGGCAGCGAAACGAGCTCCCTGATCTGTTGTTCCTGCCAATGTCTAGCCGCTTCCCGTCTCGCCTCCTGCTGCCGTTCCTGCTCCTCCCTCGCCCAAGGATCTCGCGGGGGTTTCGTCAAAGAGGGACCGGCGCCGGGATAGAATGACATTTTCGGTGGTTCCTGGCTGCTGGCTAAGTAAAGCGGATGGGTGCTGGTTGGGGGTAAATCGGGCAGATGCGGTTCGTCCTGAAATTAATCTTCCTTCGTTCAACATTTCTTTTATAAACCTGATAATCCGGGTTTTGTGCGTCGAATTAGAAGGAGAGGTCCAACAATTCCACCAATGCTCTCCATAATTGTATAAATATATTTCTTCATCGATATTTTTGGGTAAGTAGTAAGGAGGGTAATTTGTTGGATATTGGATAATATAATTTTGATCTTTAGGATACTAACTGAATTATTTGAAAACTGCAACCATTTGTATTCAGATATGAAGAATATTTGATAAAGTATCCTAATCAGAAGTACTTAAAAATAATTTCAATTATACAGGCTTCTCCTAAAGCGAGGGTATGTCAAATATAAAATAAAATACAGGATATCCCATTTAAAAAAATCTAACTTTAATGTGTATCGCTTTCTTAGAAAACCCTGTATAATTGAAATTATGTTACTGTAAAATATAGGTGGTATCCGTGAAAAATAGAAATAAGAGATTTTTGAAGTTTGTAATACAAGAAGATATTATTAATACTCGAATGGGTTAAAACTTGAAACTTTTCTCACGTGTATACAATTTTCTAGAACACACTGTGTAATGATTGCGACGTGCTCTTCGAGCAGAAGAAATTTAAAACTTTTATCATGTATGTATATACTTTTTTTTGACACACTGTACAATAGATTACAGCAATATCTATAAACTTTGCTCGAAGAGCACGTCGCAATCCATGGAGAATATTTAATAAAGCATCCCGACCAGAAGTACTTAAATTGATAATAACAAGATTTGTTGCTGATTTATTGAGCTGATCTAAGGTTATATTAAAGAGGAAGTGAAAACTAATCAGATAAGCAAAAATTATTAAAATATCTGTAGTAGTGATTAACAACAGAGTAAATCATTCACTAGAGAAAGAATATTCACTTAACAAGTAATTTTCTTGTGAATTACAGAACTAAAAACAATATCACCTCAAACAAATCGTTCCTGTATGGAATTTAGCAACTGCTTTTTGTTTTTTTATGATGGTTACTCAATTAATTTAAATAAAAATAAGATATAAAGTAGAACCAGAAATACTGTAAGGTCATAAATCAATATTAGCTGACGAACCTCATTATTACATATTGTTCGAAATGTAAATAAGTAAAAATATTGTGTGTCTCTTAAAAGATTCACAAGTCCGGATTAAAATATCTTATGAAATAGTATATTGTAAAGTATATTTTAAAGTATACTGTAAAGTATATTGTAAATTGTAGAGTATGTTATAAAGTATAAAGTATACTATAACGTATACTGTAAAGAATATTGTGAAGAAAAGTATACTCTAACGTATACTATAAAATATACTGTAAAGTAAACCGTATTATATAGTAAAGTATATTGTAAAGTAAATTGTAGAGTATATTAAAGTATAAAGTTTACTGTAACATATACTGTAACGTATATTGTAACGTATACTGTAAAGAATATTGTGAGGTAAAGTATACTGTAACGTATACTATAAGTATACTGTAAAATATATTGTGAAATATATTATAAAGTATATTGTAAAGTATATTGTAAAGTATATTGTAAAGTAAAGTATATTGTAAAGTAAAGTATATTGTAAAGTAAAGTATATTGTAAAGTAAAGTATATTGTAAAGTAAACTGTAGTATATAGTAAAATATATTGTAAAGTATAAAGTATATTGTAAAGTAAACTACACTATATAGTAAAGTATATTGTAAGGTAAATTGTAGAGTATATTGTAAAGTATATTGTAAAGTATGCTATAAAGTTAACTTTAGTATATAGTAAAGTAAATTGTAGAGTATATTGTAAAGTATACTGTAAAGTATATTGTGAAGTAAAGTATACTGGAGAAAGTTAAATAAATAATGGAAAATTAAGAATATCTAGGTACATGTTTTTAGAATTGATCGCTAGAGTAGATACGTCTTTGCATAGAGGCGACCGTATACTCTTAACTCAACTGGTTAGTGTTTTATGACCTTACAATATTTTTGGTTCAATTTTACCAAAGTTGATCCATATATTATTCCGTTTCAGTAATCAAATTAAATGACATTGGACGCTATTTTATTTATGACTGACTGAATGCTTACTTCGAACGTTACCTCTACTTAATGTTGGAATTTTTTGGACCCCGATTTTAGTGCAGAAGCCAATCAACACGTTAATTTTAAAGACACACTTTGATTTCGAAAACGTAGTTACTTATTAGGATGAAAACCGTGCATCGTGCATCTTGAAATTGTTGTACCTACATTTTATTATTTAATACAAATACTGTAGAACAAAAGAGTTTCTTTCTTTTGTAAAAATTTAACAGGTAAAAATTACATTTTGGCTAAATTACCAGGAGATATCACCTATCTCAGAAAAGCACTAATAGTCCACCGAAATTAGGTTTTTAATGAGAAATTTTGGGTACAACATAAGCCCATTTAACAATGACTTCTTTTTATAAAATTTCACTATGCACAAAGATAAGAATGATCAGAAGAAGGTATTACATATATACATTTTTTGGCGTTTTCGACTGTTTTTTGTATTTTACTCAAAAACGATGCGTTTCCATAAAAAAATGTACTGGACCTTTTTTGAAGGACAACCGATTTTCTATCGATTATGTATTAATACTTTTTTTGACAAACTTCATATTTTTGCCGCTAGAGCGTTCCAAAAGAAATAAATGTTTATATTTTGTAGTTTTTCGCTTTTTATATGAAAACCACGCGCTTTGGCTGAAAATTTCATTAGAGCAAGTTTGTAGAGCGGAAGAATTCCTATCGAATTCATGAAACGGATTTTTCGAAAAGCCAGCATTTGCGCCGCTAGAGTACTAGCGCGGAAAATGAGAGACGTTTTTTACACTTATTTTCTTATATTCTTTCTCTAAATTCAAACAATACCGCCCTTCTTTATTCAAGCGAACAGGTTTGACAAAAATTGAAAGATCATTTATTGAAAAATTGCCAAGGAATTGTTCGGTAGTTGCATAAATTGCTGAGAAATTTCTGAGGAATTACGAGAATTGCAGGAATTATATAAACTGCTGATAAATTACAGAAGAATTGCGAAGAAATTTGAGAGATAATATTAAAGGGATTGCGCTAGTGGGCTCTTCGAGCACGTCGCAAACTATTATACAGTGTGTTCAAAAAAATGTATAAACAAGAAAAGTTTAAGTATTTATCAAAAAAATTATTCTTTATAAAAAGTTCTACAATACTTGAAAAAAACTTAAAATTATAATTATTATAATCACTATATGAATGCGACAATATCTGAATACACTTTGTTGTTAACAAGGTGCTCATAGAGCACGTCGCAATCTATTATACAGTGTTTCCAAAAAAATGTATACAGATGAGAAAACTTTTAAGTTTTTTTGAATGATGTAGAACCTTTTATCAAGAATAAGTATTTTTTGGAAAAAACTTAAATTTTTCTTGTTTATACATTTTTTGATCACACTGTATAATAGATTGCGACGTATTCTTCGAGAATTGCCGGAAAATTACGCAAATTGTCGGATAATTACGCAAATTGTCGGATAATTACGCAAATTGTCGGATAATTACGTGAATTGCCGAGGATAGAATCATTTTCGAGTAATTAAGAGATCGTTTTAAACGAATTGCGGGAATTCCCGAAGAATTACGGAAATTGTTAAGGAGTTGCGTGAATTGCCAAGAAATTTATGAAGAATTGCAGGTGAATTATGCGAGCTGCTGATGAATTACAGAAGAATTGGGAAGAAATTTAAAGATGATATTAAAAAAATTGCGTATGAAATTACTTGCACAAATTTAGGCAGGCCAGCTTTTAAAATGACCTTAAGCACTTATAGTATTTTAGCACAAATAAAAAAGCACTATTTACTAATATTTTTCTTATTAAAAATGTCAAAATAAAGACGACTTTAAGAGAAAACCAGAGCTCTCGTGAAAGCAAGAATTTTCTAATACAAAATTGTAATTACATTAGGTAAAATATACTAACTTATATTTTTATATTCTTTCTCTAAATTTAAACAATACCGCTTTTCTCTAACCAAGTTAGTTTTGACAAAAATTGAAAGATAATTTATTAAAAAAAAACACATTCACTTTCCGCGCATGCGCTGTTGCGGCAGAAACGATGCGTTTCTGAAAAAAAAAATCTGTTTCGTAGGTTTGTTAGGAAATTTTCTATTCTACAATTTTGCTCTGAAGAAATTTTCATCTAAAGTGCGTGGTTTTTATGTAAAATGTAAAAAACCGCAAATTATATAGATTTGTTTCTTTTGGCGCGCTCTAGTGGCAAAAATATGAAGTTTGACAAACATAATCGATAGAAAATCGTTATTTCTTCAAAAGAAGTCCAGTAAAATTTTTGATAAAAACGCATCGTTTTTGGGTAAAATACAAAAAACTGGGAAAAACGCCGAAAAATGTATATATCTATATATAATACTTTCTTCCTACCATTATCATTTCTGGGTATAGGGAAATTTTGTCAAAAAAAGTCAAAAGCTTTATTTTTATCTAAGTCTCGATGATGTACTAAAAAATTTCGTTTTAGGCTATTTTTTTGTCTAATACCGGTGAATTATAAAGAGTAACGGTCTTGTAATTTAAGACTATCAAAAATGGGAGTTGATACAACTTAACATTACGTAATTTTTTGGCTTCATAACCGTTGTGCTACTTTTATAGTAATTTTGTAATTTCCATTAAAGCAACCATTTATTATTGCGCTGCGCATATCACAAATGAAGATCAGCAATAACCTCCCAGTGGTTAGATGCTAATGAGTCTTATAGTCGGTCTTTTCACCTTCAAATAAAGAATCAAGTAATTTTTATCTCCCAGATAACTTAAAAAGTAATCTTTTCACTTTTGGATATAACTAACCAGCAGATAAATTGGTCTAATCTAAAAGATAACTTGTTTTTACCTTAGAACTTCTTGATAAAGTATTTAACAGATAGATAAATAGGTATATGACATTATGTGACATGATTTAACAAATGAAGGTTTAAAATTAATTAATTATCTGTCAGATAATAACTCTCACAAAACATATCCAGTGGCTAGATGATAATGGGTCTTAGGGTCGGTGTTTTCACCTTCAAATAAAGTATCAAGTAATTTTTATCTCTCAGATAATTTAAAAAGTAATCTTTTCACTTTTGAATATAACTAACCGGCAGATTTATTGGTCTAATCTGAAAGATAACTTGTATTTACCTCTGAACTTCCTGATAAAGTATTTAACAGATGGATAATTAGGTATATGACATTATATGACCACAGAACGTTTAAAAGTACCAGACAACTATCTTACAGATTATTTATCTTGAAAAGACTTAATTATCTGTCAGATAGTAACTCTCACATAACATATCTGTTAGTTATCTTTATCTGAAGGTGACAAGATTGGTCTGAGCTAACGAGGGATAATGAAACCATTAGATAGCAATGAGAGTATTAATATTAACAAAACTCTCGTGCTCCATATCACCTCATGTGGTATCAACAAGAATGTAAAGAGATGTACTGGAAAATATTTGTAACTAAGTTGGTATTTGAATATTTTTTCCAAACAAATTTCAAAATGCACGAATATCTATTTTTTGGCGAAATAAATTAGCAAAGTATAACCGTCCCAAAAAAAGATCAAAACCGAAACATAATTAATATGATTTCAAAGAACTAATTCAAAATAACGATCTAGTTTAAACTATTAGGGTGGGTTGAACAATAATCAATTAAAATGCAATATTGGTTTAAACCATAGGTTATTCTTAAACATAGTTTTAAAATTGACATTTGTACTTTCAATATAAAAATTAAACTGAGTTACTGCATTTGTTGTACAACCCACCTGTTGAATTACATTCAACAATACTGATTCTCAGACAATATTAATTCAACCGTCCCTGTAACTATTTCAGCCGGTAAGGAAGTTATCTAACAGATAAATACATCAAGCACGTCAGGCACTCCTCAATGGTTAAAGTGTACTACGTCAGAGCCTCAAGCTTGTCCGGTCTTTCTTCGTTCTACAGTCGAGGGCACAACACTATGCCCTTCCAATTTCAACTTTAACTCCACCTTATGGCACTTTATTTCATCGTCCTTGGCCTGTCCTGTATGTTACATTCTTTACCACCTCTTATATTTTTTCCTCAAAGAAAGACATTAATTTGCTCCTCAGCGCAAGAAATTTAATTTCTTATAGAGGATATATCAGAGGAGACTTTCTTCATAGAAGACATTTCAAAAGATTGTCTCAGGAAGAAATGTAAGAAGATAATTTGGTTACTAAGAAAGAAACTTTATTTTTTATAGAGGAAACATGAGAAGAAATATCGGTTTTCACAGAGGTCATATCAAAAGACATTTCGGTTATTAAGAAAGAGATCTTGCTTCATTTACTAGATTTGTGTGTTCATTCTCTTAAGTTTTAATACATTTTTGATGAAATTCTTTCTAAATTTGTTTGGACACACTGTATATTATATTGCGACGTGCTCTTCGTACACTTTGTTAACAACAAAGTATATTTAGATATTGTTGTTAACGACGTGCTCGAAGAGCACGTCGCAATCTATTAAACAGTGGGTCTCAAAAAAATTTACATACATGAGAAAAGTTTTGTTTATTCAAGTGATGTAGATTTTTTTGAAAAAAACAAAATTTTTTCTCATGTGTACAAAACATTTTAAAACACACTGTGTAATGGATTGCGACGTGCTCGAAGAGCACGTCGCAATCTATTATACAGTGTGTCTCAAAAATTTTTATACACATGAGAAAACTTGTTTTTTTTTCAAGCGATGTGGAACTTTTTGGAACACACTGTGTAATGAATTGTGCGTTATTAACAATAAAGTATATTCAGATATTATTGTTAACGACGTACTCTTTGAGCAAGTTTCAATTTACTATACGATGTGTCTCAAAAAAGTTTATACATATAAAAATGTTTTTTTTTTCAAATAATGCAGAACTTTTTGTGAATAATTTAAAACAAAAACTTTCTCATGTGTATAAGGTGCATTTGGGTACATTGACGTGGCGCGTAGCAGAAAGTGAAAAAGCGTGGTAATTACGCCTAAAACGTGGCGTCTGGCAACCCTACTTATGCATAACACCTTCATCCCTTCTAAATTTAATTTCTTATAGAGGATATATCAGAGGATATTTTCTTCATGGAGGACATTTCAGAAGACTATCTAAGGAAGAAATGTCGGAAGATACTTTAGTTACTAAGAAAGAAACTTTATTTTCTAAAGAGGAAATATCGGTTTTCATAGAGGTCATATCAAAAGACATTTCGGTTATTGAGAAAGATATCTTACTTCTCATATCGGAAGAAATTAAAAAATTTATAGCAGAAGATGCATCATCAAAAAACAGATACGTTTTCGAATCCAAACCAGTCATAATTTATTTAAGAATTCATTTTTATTTGACAACTTTTATTAAAACTTGGATTAAACGGCAGAAGAATTCACTTATATAGAAAATGTAAGTTTAGAAAAAAAAAAAAAACAATCCTGGCTAGAAAAATATCGATGCGTTCACGAAATCCTTCCTCCACGAGTCAGGCTGCGTAAAGGAACATTCTAGTTGAAACTCGATAGCCAACGTCAGACGTAACGGCAGCGGTAAAAGTAGACAAAGTACAATAGTACATACCGTGTTTTTTATTTTTTGTTTTGTTTTTTCTTTGTTTTTCTTTGTTTTTCTTTGTTTTTCTTTGTTTTTCTTTGTTTTTCTTTGTTTTTCTTTGTTTTTCTTTGTTTTTCTTTGTTTTTCTTTGTTTTTCTTTGTTTTTCTTTGTTTTTCTTTGTTTTTCTTTGTTTTTCTTTGTTTTTCTTTGTTTTTCTTTGTTTTTCTTTGTTTTTCTTTGTTTTTCTTTGTTTTTCTTTGTTTTTCTTTGTTTTTCTTTGTTTTTCTTTGTTTTTCTTTGTTTTTCTTTGTTTTTCTTTGTTTTTCTTTGTTTTTCTTTGTTTTTCTTTGTTTTTCTTTGTTTTTCTTTGTTTTTCTTTGTTTTTCTTTGTTTTTCTTTGTTTTTCTTTGTTTTTCTTTGTTTTTCTTTGTTTTTCTTTGTTTTTCTTTGTTTTTCTTTGTTTTTCTTTGTTTTTCTTTGTTTTTCTTTGTTTTTCTTTGTTTTTCTTTTTCTTTGTTTTTCTTTGTTTTTCTTTGTTTTTCTTTGTTTTTCTTTGTTTTTCTTTGTTTTTCTTTGTTTTTCTTTGTTTTTCTTTGTTTTTCTTTGTTTTTCTTTGTTTTTCTTTGTTTTTCTTTGTTTTTCTTTGTTTTTCTTTGTTTTTCTTTGTTTTTCTTTGTTTTTCTTTGTTTTTCTTTGTTTTTCTTTGTTTTTCTTTGTTTTTCTTTGTTTTTCTTTGTTTTTCTTTGTTTTTCTTTGTTTTTCTTTGTTTTTCTTTGTTTTTCTTTGTTTTTCTTTGTTTTTCTTTGTTTTTCTTTGTTTTTCTTTGTTTTTCTTTGTTTTTCTTTGCGTTTCTTTATTTTTCTTTGTTTTTCTTTATTTTTCTTTATTTTTCTTTGTTTTTCTTTGTTTTTCTTTGTTTTTCTTTGTTTTTCTTTGTTTTTCTTTGTTTTTCTTTGTTTTTCTTTGTTTTTCTTTGTATTTCTTTGTTTTTCTTTGTTTTTCTTTGTTTTTCTTTGTTTTTCTTTGTTTTTCTTTGTTTTTCTTTGTTTTTCTTTGTTTTTCTTTGTTTTTCTTTGTTTTTCTTTGTTTTTCTTTGTTTTTCTTTGTTTTTCTTTGTTTTTCTTTGTTTTTCTTTGTTTTTCTTTGTTTTTCTTTGTTTTTCTTTGTTTTTCTTTGTTTGTCTTTGTTTTTCTTTGTTTTTCTTTGTTTTTCTTTGTTTTTCTTTGTTTTTCTTTGTTTTTCTTTGTTTTTCTTTGTTTTTCTTTGTTTTTCTTTGTTTTTCTTTGTTTTTCTTTGTTTTTCTTTGTTTTTCTTTGTTTTTCTTTGTTTTTCTTTGTTTTTCTTTGTTTTTCTTTGTTTTTCTTTGTTTTTCTTTGTTTTTCTTTGTTTTTCTTTGTTTTTCTTTGTTTTTCTTTGTTTTTCTTTGTTTTTCTTTGTTTTTCTTTGGTTTTCTTGGTCTTTTGTTTTTTTTTATAACTACTCTAATGAAAATTAAAAAAAATAAAGGTGCAACAAGTTTAATTAAACTAGTTCGTTTAAAATTTTAGAATTAGCTGCTTTTGTAACTAGTTCCTTTCGGATTTTGGAACTAGATCTTTTGATTACCCCAATTAACCAAGTCTTATCATTAGTTCGTTCCCAAATGACACAAACAGTATTTTTCGGTACTTTTCTCTTTTCAAGACAGTTATAAACCTAAATTTATCATTATAGCTATTAAATGTTTATCTAATCTACTATAAAAACCTTGTACGAAATTTACGACACGTACCAATCGATCTCGTTGGTCAAGGATAATCAGTCAGATCAACCACTGTAAAATTGAATAATTCATCTCTAAAGGCTTCAATAAAAATCCTACAAAATATTATTTCAAAACTTACTTTTCGTGCCGGTTTCGGCGCCACTGGCGGTATCTTGTTATAGCTGGGAGACAAAGGCGTTTGTGGCCCGTAACCCGCGTGCTGCTGACCATACTGAGGACTAATATTCATATTTTGCATGCTTTGGGCATTTTGCGACATAATCTGATTGTAGTACTGCTGCTGTTGGAGTTGTTGCTGCTGAAGCTGCTGTTGTTGCTGTTGCTGCTGAAGCTGCTGTTGTTGCTGTTGCTGCTGTTGTTGGTAGTAAGCGTTCTGTTGGGGTTGTTGTCCGAACTGTTGGACGCGATTTTGACGCCTTCGCACCTCTTCCGACATTTCGGCTATTTTCGCAGCGCCCCTCAACTGTCTATCTTCGTTGCTAAGCCGATGATGAGGCGGATGCTCGGAATTCTGCCTCAGCTGGGGCAGATCCAGGGGCTTGCCGTCGCGGATGTTGCCGCTACTCGCGTACCTTAAAAACGAAATTTTACGATTTATTAGTTGCTCTCTATTAGTCAGATCCGAGTTTAAAAATCGAAAAGTTCGATTGAAGAATTTTTCAAAATTACAAAAACCTCCATAGAATTAATTCTTTCCACCATTAAAATAGTTAACGCACTTAAAGAATTTCTCAAGGCACGTAATAAATCTACCACCTTTTTTTATCCACCCAAATTCTTTCCCACCGGAGTTACGACAAATTTTCGTCACAAGAACTCTTTAAAACTGGTATAAATACCCAACCACATGGAACGAAAGTTTCAATATTATTTTAAATCCAGCCTAATGCAGTTGGTTTTCAAATTTAGTTATATTTCAAGTTTAGTATTCAGTACCTTTCCTAAACCGACGCGAAGCCTTTCATACCCTACATCCTATCGACGCTCCTACGTCGCGACGTTCTACATCCCAATGATCTATTTTCCGAACGTTTCAACATCCCACCGTCATACTTCCCTACCTTTCTACCTCCCGACAATCAACATATCTCCGTCCTTCCGTCCTACTTCCCGATGCTTTTGCCAACGCTGTGACGTACCCAAAATCGACGTCGTCACATCGCTAGATAAAATTAGTACATTATGTCTAGTTTAGACGAACGTAATGTCAGTGCATTAATTTTTGATGTCTTTAATTATTTTAAGTGAGACAGGTGTCAACGTCCTTTTAAATATTCTTATAAAGATGACAGGACTGGATAAGCAAATCCTTCATTTTCTGTTTTTTTACTTTTTCCTCAAAATTTTGACTTTCTTTATTCAAAACTTTGATTTTTTTTTTCAAAATTATGACTATTTTTAAAAAAAAATATGTTTTTTGAAGCCCTGATACAGTCTCATAAAAATTAACCTTATAGGGAATTTTTTATAGTATCATCTCCTGTTTTTTTGACTTTTTTTAACTTTTGATTTTTTTTAGAATAAAATTATTTTTTGTGGCACTAATACACCATATCGAAAACCCAAAAATTGGCAGCTATCCGCAAACTAGAACAAATTCAAAGAACAACATGTCCTGGCACTACAGCAAACAAATACTTGACTATGACTAAACAGAATCTGGACCTGATCACAGGCCTTCTAACTGGGCATTGCCAACTACGGATCTCCATATCATAGGGCTGTCAAAATCCGCATCTTGCAGAGGGGTACAAAAAAGAAGATAAGACCTTCGAGAATATCCTCTATGATTGCCCGACGCTCTCAATTATTAAAACATTTGTGTTCAGCGAGAATTGGCTAACACTGGCCAATATAAGAGAAGCACCTCTTGACGACTTTGTCAACTACATTAAATCTGTAAGCTGGCTCATGGGCCTATCTACTTACGAGGATGCACAATGAGTTTAGCGAGGCCTAAGTGCCGTGGGTTAAGCCACTCATCTCTACACATTACAGCTACAGATACGCCGTCGTAAACATTAACCTGTTTAGGGAATCGTTACTAGTCTATTTTTCTGTTTTTGTTTTTACTTTAATTTTGACATTTTTTTCTCAAAATTAAGACTTTTTTTCTCACAATTATGAATTTTTTAAAATAAAATAATTTTTTGTGGTACTAATATACCGTCGTAAAAATAAACCTGTTTAGGTAATTTTTAATAGTATCATTTTGTTTTTGACTTTTTTTTCAAAATTTTTACATTTTTTTCTCAAAATTTTGACTTTATTTTTTCAAAATTTTGACTTTATTTTTTCAAAATTTTGACTTTTTTCTTAAAATTTTTACATTTTTTTCAAGATTTTGACTCTTTTAAAATAAAATTATTTTTTTGTGGTACTAATATGCTGTCATAAAAATTAACCTGTTTCTGACTTTTTCTCAAAATTTTGACTCTTCTCAGAATTTTGACTCTTTTCTCAGAATTTTCACTCTTTTCTCAGAATTTTGACTCTTTTCTCAAAATGTTGACTTTTTTTTATCAAAATTTTGATATTTCTTCTCAAAATTATGACTTTTAAAAATAAAATTATTTAATGTAATTTTATGTTTTTGACTTTTTTCTCAAAATTTTGACATTTTTCTCAAATTTTTAACTTTATTTTTTAAAAATTTTGACTTTTTTCTTAAAATTTTTACATTTTTTTCAAAATTTTGACAATTTTATTCTAAATTATGACTTTTTTAAAATAAAATTATAATTTTTTTATTCAAAATTATGACTTTTAAAATAAAATTATGTTTTGTGACACTAATACACCTTCGTAAAAATTAACCGGTTTAGTTAATTTTTAATAGTATCATTTTCTGTTTTTGACTTATTTTTCCATATTTTGACATTTTCCTTAAAATTTTGACTTTCTTTTTTCAACATTTGGCCTTTATTATCAAATTTTTACATTTTTTCTCAAAATTTTGATTCTTCTCAGAATTTGGACTCTTTTTCCAAAATGTAGAATTTTTTAATCATTATTTCTCAAAATTTTTGATAGTATAAAAATTTGGATTTTTCTTAAAATTATTACTTTCTTTTTTTAAAATGTACTTTTTTTTTTTCAAAATTTTGACATTTTTTTATCAAAATATTGACTTTCTGTTCCTAAAATTTTGACTTTTTTCTAAAAAATTTGACATTTTTATTCAAAATTATGACTTTTTAAAATAAAATTATAATTTTTTTTTCAAAATTAGAATTTTTTAAAATAAACTTATTTTTTGGGGCACTAATACACCGTCGTAAAAATAAACCTGTTTAGTTAATTTTTAATAGTATCATTTTCTGTTTTTGACTTTTTTCAAAATTTTGACATTTTTTTCTCAAAATTTTGACTATCAAAATTTTACATTTTTTCTTAAAATTTTGGCATTTTTTAAAATAATAACTTTTTATAATAAAATTATTTTTTTGTCGTAAAAATTAACCTATTTTTCTTGACTTTGTTCTCAAAATTTTGATTCTTCTCAGAATTTTGACTCTTTTCTTAAAATTTACTTTTTTTTATCAAAATTTTGACATTTTTTTTTTTTAATTATAACTAAAATAAAATTATTTTTTGTGGCACTAATATATCATCGTAAAAATTAACCTGTTTAGGTAATTTTTAATAGTATCATTTTGTTTTTTTACTTTTTCTCAAAATTTTGTTATTTTTTCTCAAAATATTGACTTTTTTTCTTAAAATTTTGACTTTTTTTTTCTAAAAAAATTAATTGTTTCTTCAAAATTTTGACTTTTATTCTCAAAATATTGACTTTTATTCTCAAAATATTGACTTATATAATAAAATAATTTTTTTGTGTCACTAAACGGCAATACCCAGGATAACAGACCCTTTCTTCATGGAGCCAGACAGTATCAGTTTCACGACCATCCTAACAAATTTAGTGAATTTTTAATCGTGTTTAATTTCCTCAAGGTTCTTACAACTATACACCATCAGGAAATTATTAAAATTCTAGTAAAAATAATCAATTTTAAGGAAACCTAAGTATTGTTAAAGTCAGCGAATTAGAAGCTAACGGCACTACAACACGCTCGTCCGCTGCATCCTAGAGGGAGCGAGGATACTTGAATTTTGATCGGGCGGACGCAAGCAAGTAAGCATTTATGCCCGTTAAAGACATTGTTTACGAGATATTTAATAAAACATTATAAAACCATGTTAAAACTTGTTTTGTGTAGTGACTATACAGAATATTATAGTATACAGGGTGATAAAACATTTAAAAACAATAATTTCAAACATGATGGCCGTCTGTCGCCCTGAACATTCTCCGTAGACTAGTCCAAGAAATCAATAAAAAAAAGGTATTAAATACACTGCAAATATTGAACAACAGCATCAAATAGGTGGAAAAATTTCATTTAACAGAATACACAAGACAGAAGAAGAAAACAAGTTTACCTTGTAATATCAGACTGATGTTGTTGCTGTAAAGCGTGTTGCTTGATTAGATCTTCGCTTTTAGAAGCACGCATCTCGTTGTACCGAGATATATCGCTGTTTTGAACGCCCTCTGCGACGCGAATATTGCCTTGACTTGGATATCTGGAAAAAAAGAGATCAGAACAGGAACTATTAATCTAACAATATCTTACTCACCTCATAATTTCATCATGTCTGGAAGTCTGGGACTGTCTGAATACATCCTCTCTAAGTAAACCTCCTCCATTGTTATATCTCACTTCCTGTACCCTCTCCTCTTGCCTTACACCAGCATTGACGTGTAGTGGTTGTTGAACATTGTTGGGATACCCTTGGACAGAACCGTGTGTCGGGCTAGGATACGATTGATTCTGACCAGGGAACGTGTTGCCGTAAGGGACCTTACTACCTTCTTCTGGACTTGGATAGCTGTTCTGTTTATGGCTGAATGCGTGATAGTTTTGACCGTACTGAACGTTGGGATGCGATCCGTTCCGATTGGGATCTTCGTTTTGAAGTCTGTACATAGTTTGCGGGTTTTTCAGATTGGGTATCGATTGATGAAGGTTACTAGGCCGGGAGGTTATAGTGGATGGCGGGGGATAGTAGGCGGACGAAGGACGTTGGGAGTTAGCTATCGAGGAGTGGAGGGAATTTTGAGAGCTTCGTAGCGCCGAAGTTCTAAAAAAAAAACAATGTTAAATCATTCTATAGTTAATCGGAGAAGTAAATACTTACCTATCGCCCAACTGCTGCGGACTGGGAATCTTATTCCTGTAAATACTCAAATTCTGATAGAAACCGCCGTCTTGTTGATGTAAATTGTGCGTGGATCGACTCCTTAAAGCTTGGTTGACTCCGACCGGTCCTCCGTTCATCATCGCTTGGCCGTTGTTGTTGAGGTGATTGTTGATGCTGTTGTTAGAAGAAGTTCGACTGTAGATGTCGCCAACGGCGGCGGGATTCGGTCTAGTCGGCTGTTGGTCGACGGCGCCTGGGGAGTGGATTTGGTGGAGGGCGGGAACAGATTTGGAAGAGGGGATAGAACGTTCTGAATCTACTCTAGACGGCAGATCGCGTTCCGACATCCGTCTCGGTCCTATTAAAATTATTTATATTGAAAAAAATAGTAACGTTAATTTGGATTTGCGGTTCAGATAAAATTTTCCAGAGATACTATAGATAGACAAAAAAATCTGGAAATATTTCTCTTGAAACCCGTAAAATAAAAAAAGTATACAAAAGCTTGAATAAAATTATAAAAAGCAATATGTAAGGCGTTCTTTCAAATAATTTTTAATTAAAAACCTAAATAGCAACCAATTAAAAATAAATAAATAAACATAATAAAGCAACAAATATTATTTTAAAAATATTTCAATTTCTTGAGGCCTAGAATAATGTTTTTATCATCTTCTTAAACAAGAAGAATAGAATCATAAAGAAACTAACAATTCTAGATTGAATAAAGAAATTTTGTTATAATTTTGTATAATTTACAAAAGATAAAGTAATTTATAGTTATTTACGCAACAAGTGCAAAAAGTAAGTGTTATTGCACGCGACGTGAAATTGTCGAGTGTAATAAACCCTTTTTGCACGAGTTGCATACAATATTTTTTCTACGTTCATGCAAAAACCAAAAAATGTTTTATAAAACTACAGTTGTGTTATCCAAATCATACTAACCGTGATCGTGTACCTTTGTTTGAGGCATTTATTTACGTTTGTGTTCATAATTTGTAATGACATTTTTAATAAAATACATTTTTTTATTAATTTATTAAATGATTGAAAATAATATAAATATGCAATTGTTTTTAAAACGTAACACAGAAAATGAAAATGGACTAAATATTTGGCGTTGATTTGAATATTTATGTTTGTCATGATCATAAAACGCTGTAGTAAAATGACAGATGAGTGCAAAAAATTTTTTATTGCACTAGTGCAATAAAGAACCAGTTTGTGCACTAAATATAGTTCAATAAAGTTTTGTTTTTTGCATGAACGTAGAAAAAATCAATTTAAAATGCGTAAAAAGTTATTATTTATAAAGAAATCAAACTCTTTTTCTTATAGTATATTTGACGTTAACTTGTTTTAGTAGTAAAGGAATCCTGTAATTTTTTTGAAACTATAGTAAAACTGAAAACCAAACTAATAAAATAGTTCCAAACGGGATTTAATGAAAACGAACAAGGGGATCCAGAATTTAACAAGGCTGTTACAAAAGATGGTTAGAGATTATGTGATTGTATCATATTATGATGACAGACGATAAAGTGGAATAATAAAATTTACTGCTGGTCAAGAATACGAAGTCAATGTAATCGAGTAATCATCGAATAATAAGTGGAACTGGTCAAGCCATTAAGAAGTGTGTGAACCACTATCTATTTATTTATGTAGCATTTACAGAATGTAAAATTCCAAATAGTACAATATATCTAACCTAACACAAACAATTGTAAAAATAATATAAAATAAATTAAAAAATATATATAAAATAAATTAAAAAATATATATAAAATAAAAAAAAGGAAGAATAACACAACACCGCAGGACGATACTAGTAAAACTTATATATTCAGGAGTTGCAAGCCCGTTTTCAGCGCCAAAATATAACAATGAAATACAGGGTGTCTGTAAAAGGTCTTCACAAAAACATACCACATATTCCTTAGACCAAAATAAGTCGATTTAAGTAAAATTACCTTAGTACAAAGTTGCTTCGTTTGGGCTCCAGAGGGCCTTGAAGTTAAAATTTTTAAATCGTTTTTACCATATAAATTTAAAACGGCATATGCGATTTTGATGAAATTTGGTATATTGGTAGAGTTTTATGTGGCAAAAAAATGGTATTAAAATTTTGTCCGATAATAATACATAGGCGTAGAACTTGATTTTTTAAATAATTGCACCTTTAAAAATTCTACGCCAATGGAAGAAAAGGAGTTTGAGTATGAAATTTAGATTGCGCAACTCATTTACTTTAAAAAAGGTACTCTTGATAAGACTCGATTACTCTCATGGTTTTGACGAAATTTGCATTTTAGTAATTTTAGAACATAAACAATAATTATTAAAATACAAACTTTGTCAAAACCATGAGAGTAAATCGAGTGTTATCAAGGGTACTTTTTTGTAGTAAATGAGTACCCAATCCAAATTTCATACTCAAACCCCTTTTCTGCCATTGGCGTAGAATTTTTAAAGGTACAATTATTTAAAAAATCAAGTTCTACACCTATGTATTATTATCGGACAAAATTTTATACGATGAAAAACATAAAAATGTACTTTTTTCATATCTTCTTCAACACCTCTAATCGAGACTTTTAACAAAAATACTCGATTCTTGAAATGTACGATTTTTTGAGGAATATTAATTATTTTCCTGCAATACATATACAAAAACATTTATTGTTAGTTTCCATAGTTTAATCTAAATAAACATATTGTCAAGTTTTAACACCTAATCTCTTGTTAACGATTGAAAGTGTTCTATCTGACTCAATAATTAAAAAAACAAATGCGTGGTTTATTAATATGGCTGTACAATATACCAATGCAGAAAATACCGATATGTTACTGACATTAGGATTTTGTGAAGGAAATGCTCGAGAGAGTGTCAGGGTGTACTCTGAAAGGTTTCCAAATCGTCGTGTACCTAGCCACCCAACTTTTGCTGCTGTTGAGAGACGTCTTCGGGAGACCGGTTCCTTTGCTCCCAACACTGTTGATAATGGAAGAGAACGTTTTGTAAGGATTCCTGAGGTTGAAGAAGACATTTTAGAACGTGTTGAAGAAGATCCAGAATTAAGCACCAGACGAATTGGAAGGGAACTAGGAGTAAGTAAAGATGTCGTTCATAAAGTGCTTATGTTATGTTATGTTGATAATGGGGTGTTAATACACTGCGACCTAAAAGATCTATTGTGCCCCCTTCTGTCGCCACTGCACTAAGGAAATGTCTCAATGCCTATAGCGACCCTTCCAATCCTATTTTCTCAAGGAAGTGTAGGATTTGAAGTGGCTTCAAGTTAGGTAAGTCTCCCTCTTCTATTTGATATCCTCCTAGATATAGTGCCCTTGGATTCTGGAGTGCTACACATTCAGTTAGGATGTGAATGGAGGTTTCGTCCTCCTCCTCACAGAATCTGCACTCACTATCCTCTAATACTCTCAGTTTACTTAGGTGTCCTTTTAGTCGGCAGTGCCCGGTAAGGATCCCTGTTACAATACGTAGCCTGTTCTTGCTCAGGCAGATGCAGGATTCCGATCTTTTTTGGTTATATTCACCCAGAAGTATCTTGGCCTGTCTCAGCCCCAAGAGATTGTTCCAATTATCGGTTCTTCTACTACCCAATTCTTTTTTAATCTCTTCTAATATTATGTTACTGTTGATACCGCAGAACGGCTCAGGTCCTACAAAGGGTGTTTGAGTCCCTTTCCTTGCAAGACTATCTGCAATCTCGTTATCCTGTACCTCGTTATGTCCCGGGACCCAAGTGAGAGTAACTCTATTTTTCTCGCCTAGCTCATTCAATTGTTCTAGGCATCTCCATACCATTTTTGAGCTGATTACGAAAGAACTCAGCGCTTTGATGGCTGCTTGACTATCGGACATGATGATAATCGCTTGTCTATGATAGTTTCTCTCGATGTTAAACTGGATACACTTCTCGATGGCGTGAATTTCCGCCTGGAAGATGCTTGGGTATTTTCCCAAGCTTTCGGAGTGCTTGGTTCTCGGCCCATACACTCCTATTCCAGTTCCTTCTATGGTTTTGGAACCGTCCGTGTACCACTGAATAGCACGTCTTTCGGTTGCAAGCGCGATGGATTCTTGGCTCCATTCTTTCTTGCAGCCCAGCTCTGTGGTTTTGAAGTTTTTTCACAAAACTGTACTTTCATAAAGTGCTTAGAGAACAATTGCTATATCCATACCATAAGAAGCCAGTACAAGAATTATTAGTCCATGATTCTCAAATTCGTTTGGGTTTTTGTCGATTTGTTAATATGCAAAGAGAAAGAGATCCAAACTTTGTCAAGAAGGATCTCTTTACCGATGAAGCGGGTTTTACAAGAAGAGGTATAACTAATACCCATAATGAACATGTTTATGCCGTTGAAAATCCGCATGCAATAAAGGTAAACCATTTTCAGCACTAATTCAAAATTAATGTGTGGGCTGGAATAATTGGTAATTTCATTGTTGGTCCTTTTATACTTCTACGAAGATTAACTGGAGAAAATTATTTGGATTTTCTACAAAACACGTTGCCAGAATTGTTCGAAAATTTACCTCTCCAACTTCGGAGAGATATATGGTATATGCAAGATGGAGCTCCACCACATTTTTCTTTAAACGTTAGAAACCACCTGAATGAACAATATCCATACAAATGGATAAGCAGAGGTAATGACGCACCTGTAAACTGACCACCACGTTCCCCAGACCTAACACCGATGGATTTTTATGGGGACATCTGAAATTCACAGTTTACAGGGAACCTGTAGAAAATGAGGAACAACTCTGGCAACGTATTCAAGATGCAATAAACAATCTTAGAGATGATGAAGAAGTAATGGAAAGGATGCATTTTAATTTTCTTCGACGTATAAATCTTTGTATGCGTGAAAATGGTGAACATTTTGAACAATTTTTGTAAAATCTCTATTTTTATTATGTTGTAAATAAATATTTTTGTGAAACCTATACACTCTAAATTATTAAAACAGAAATTTAGCGAAAACCATGAGAGTAATCGAGTCTTATCAAGAGTACCTTTTTTAAAGTAAATGAGTTGCGCAATCTAAATTTCATACTCAAACTCCTTTTCTTCCATTGGCGTAGAATTTTTAAAGGTGCAATTATTTAAAAAATCAAGTTCTACGCGTATGTATTATTATCGGAAATTTTAATACCATTTTTTTTGCCACATAAAACTCTACCAATATACCAAATTTCAGCAAAATCGCATATGCCGTTTTAAATTTATATGGGAAAAACGATTTAAAAATTGTAACTTCAAGGCCCTCTGGAGCCCAAACGAAGCAACTTTGTACTAAGGTAATTTTACTTAAATCGACTTATTTTGGTCTAAGGAATATGTGGTATGTTTTTGTAAAGACCTCTTACAGACACCCTGTATATTACAGTCCGAGTAAAATTTGTTATAGTTCTTGCATAAGTGCTCAATAAATGGACTTTGTCCGTAATTGGTTCTGTGTCTTCTTGCATTCAAAAGTGATGTGTGCCGAGTCCGTCAGGCAGGAACCAATAGTTGAACTCTTTCATAGACCTACATTTGATAAAACCACCTATTAATTTAACCAGGAATAGGAATAAAGCCTGTTTTCTTCTGCATTCCAGGCTCTGCATGCCTCAAAGCATTAATTATATTTGATTAACATGTGTTATGGCTATGAAATCGGCGTTTAAAGAGCAGGTATTTTACGAATTTACGTTCCACCCTTTCAATTCTATTGATATGACAGGTGTAAGTAGGTTGCCAAATAACAGAACAGTATTCCAGGGCACTTCTCACCAGGCCATTGTAAAGTGTCATGATAGCTTTCGTGTCTACCTAGGTTGACGTTGTCAATACTGTTACAGTTAAAAATAGGATTGAGGGATCTTAGAAATATTTATAGAAAGAGCGTCATTTTTATACCAGGTAACAAACCTGTTTAGATCAGACTGTAATTACCAGTGTTTTTATTAAAAAAACTTTAAATCATCCGCGAAAAGAACGCATCATCTATTAAGAAAGCAGGACGTAACATCAATAAAGAATAAGGAAAACAATAGGGGACCTATATATGAACCTTGAGGAACACCGGATAGGACTGAAACGTCACACGATACGGAATTATGCACTGACACGTTGACATCTATTACTCAAATAAGATTTAATCCAGTAAAAATAAGAACCAGAGACCGATTTCGGAGAGTTTCTTGAGTAGCAATTTATGACAGATACTGTCAAAAGCTTTTGACAGATCGGTGTAGAGGGTGTCAACCTGGTAACCATTTTCAATTGATAAAATTAAGAAGTCTACTTATTACTGTGGTATTTATAGTGTTGAAATGGAAAGATGAAACCCTGCACAAAAAATTCATATATACAATTTTTCTTACCTATTTTTATGTAATGTATTTTTTTTAATAAATCCTTCCTTAATTTAGTAGTATTCATTTTTTATTTACTAGATTTGTGTGTTCATTCTTTAAGTTCTTATACACTTTTGATTAAATTCTTTTTAAATTTGTTTGGACACACTGTATAATAGATTGCGACGTGCTCTTCGTCGTTAATAACAAAGTATATTCAGATATTGTTGTTAACGACGTGCTCGAAGAGCACGTCGCAATCTATTATACAGTGGGTCTGAAAAAAATTTACACATAAGAGAAAAGTTTTATGCTTATTCAAATAATGCAGAACTTTTTATCCAGAATAATTAGATTTTTGAAAAAAGAAACATTTTCTCATGTGTACAAAACTTTTTAGAACATACTGTATAATGGAATGCTCTTCGAGCACGTCGTTAACAACGAGATGTACTTAAATATTGTTGTTAACGACATACGGCATAATAAATTGCGACGTGCTCGAAGAGCACGTCGTTAACAACAAAGTGTGTTCAGATATTGTTGTTAACGACGTGCTCCAAGAGCACGTCGTAATCTATTATACAGTGAGTCTCAAAAAAAAATTTACACACATGAGAAAAGTTTTGTTTATTCAAGTGATGCAGAACTTTTTATCTAGAATAATTAGATTTTTGGAAAATCAAAAGTTTTTCTCATGTATATAAAACATTTTAAAACACACTGTATAATGGACTGCGAGGTGCTCTACGAACACGTCGTTAACAACAAAGTGTATTCAGATATTGTTGTTAACGACGTGCTCGAAGAGCACGTCGCAATCTATTATACAGTGTGTCCCAAAAATGTTTATACACATGAGAAAACTTATGTTTTTTTCATGTGATACAGAACTTTTTATCTAGAATATTTTTTTTTTAAACAAAACTTTTTCTCATGTGTATAAAACTTTTAAGAATACACTGTATAATGAATTGCGACGTGCTTGAAAAGCACGTCGTTAACAACAAAGTATATTCAGATATTGTTGTTAACGACGTGCTCGAAGAGCACGTCGCAATCTATTATTATACAGTAGGTCTCAAAAAAAATTTACACATATAAGAAAAGTTTATTCAATTAATGCAGAACTTTTTATCAAGAATAATTAGATTTTTGAAAAAACGAAACTTTTTCTCATGTGTACAAAACTTTTTAAAACACACTGTGTAATGGATTGCGACGTGCTCTTGTAGTTAATAACGAAATGTACTTAAATATTGTTGTCAACGACGTGCTCTTCGAGCACGTCGCAATCTATTATACAGTGTGTCTCAAAAATGTTTATAAACAATATGAGATCATTTTTATGTTTTTTCAAGTAATGCAGAACTTTTTATAAAGAAAAATTCTTTTTTTTAGAAAAGAAACAAAACTTTTTCATGTGTATAAAACTTTTTGGGACACATTGTATACTAGATTGCGACGTTAACAACAGAGTGTATTCAGATCACGTCGCAATTTATTATACAGTATGTCCCAAAACAAAAATTTTTACACATGAGAACAGTTTTGTATTTTTAAGTAATGCAGAACTTTTTATCAATAATTATTTTTTTTTGAAACAAATTTTTTTCGTATGTATAAGGAGCATTTGGGTACTCTGGCATGGCGCATAGCAGTAAGTGGAAAAGCGTGGTAATCACGCCTAAAACGAGGTATCTGGCAACCCTAGTCATGGGTAAATAACACCTTCATCCTTTCTGAATTTTCCAAAAACTTATTTGGACTATAATTTTAAATTTTTTGATTATTTTTTAAATAAATCATGTACCCTTGTTGGAAATTTAAAAAAAAATCAAAAATTACAAAATTAAAAAATAAATAAAAGGTTAGAAGAGTTTAATATCTTTATAAATTATATGATTTCAATCTAATTGTTTAAAAATGAAATTGAACGAGCCTATTGCGAAAATGATAGCTATTCCATAATACAACAAAGACAGATAAAATATTAAAAAAGAAACAAAATAAACAATATATAGTCAGCTTACTTATCAAAACATTTCTCTATATCACACCCCCTTTTCAATAGTGCCATATCCCTAAAAAAAATTAAATTAACTTTTTTTGCCCAACATATACATTATGAATATGCCTACAATATATAAAAGTGCCATGTTAATAGTTCTAATAAATTCCGCGCGAGGCGCCATCAACAGTACTGCTGCGTAGATTTCACATTACATGTATTATTAATCAGTAGAGGCATCTTTAATCAATATGTATACCGAATTTGGTAAGCACAAGTACTGAAAATGCTGCTCAAAAAAATATTACATCTACAATCGCTTTTGCGCAACTTAAGCTATGGTTTTTGTTTCACTTCTCCTGTAAATTTAACATTTATAAGGTTAATGCACTATTGAAACAGGGTTGCGATATCATTTTGAAGATCTAATGGAGACTTCAGATTCTGATGAAATCTAAATAGAACACGATTTAGAACAATCTTTATGAATACACTTTTTCATAAGTTACAGTGAAAAACACCACGAACAATATCATAGCTGACTTAAAACAATAACTTAAGCATTAGAAAACAGACTGTTGACCTTTTATTTTCAAAACAAATAGAAACATGAAATTTTCTAAACAAGCCAGAGTTTAGAATCGCGAAGTTTTGCAGGAACATGTGCAGGGTTGGCAGGTACAGGTTTTTTTGCACCTAGGTTTTTTAGGTTGGTTTTTTTAAACCTAAGATTCAAAAATCTACAATTTTAGGTTTTTTTAAAATAAATATTAAGAATTCACAATTTTACTAATCAACTCTCAGTAGAAAGGGTGCGAACATGAGTGTATATAAAAACATGCAAACATTTCATCATAGGTTATAATTACTTCTTCTTGATATTGATATTAATGATAGTGACTGACAATAATTTTTGACATATTATGAATTAAAAGAAAACTTATAAAATCTTATAAAACCTAAATAACCTACTTATATATTTTTGAATTCTTAGGTTTTTTTCATCCCTGACCATGTGTCGATAAAATATTGACTCTTTAAAAATATTTTTCTATTCACTAACTCACTACTGTCAATATTTAAAGAGATTCCTTTAAAATGTTCCTTCAAAATCAGAGATAAGACATTGCAGATGGTTTCAATCATATACAAAACTTGTCTAGGCCCTAGGCGTTTTGGACCGATTTTTGGCACTCGTTGCGCATCGCGCATGTTGGTTCAACATTGAACTATAAACGACTGACAATAGTGACAATTACGTGAAGGTAGTTCTTACTCAACGACCATAACCTATGACAGTCACTTATAATTGGTCATTAACATATTTCAATCGTTCATGTCACATTTCAACCAATAGCGTAATCAGTGTAATGTCTTATAAATGCTATTTGTTTGTACCTTGTTCCATCATTTCAACAATTAACATAACCTATAACTAAATAAAATTCTGGAAATTTATTTAATCGTGTTTACTACATGAATTGAATATATTAAGGTAGGAAATAAATATATTTCTACTACAAATTTTTAATAAAGTAGTTTTTTGTTATACTTAGAAGTTCACACTATGTGTAAATCCTTATTATCTATATATCAGTCCATGCAACGTGGCCTAACCAATTTCTGTATTTATTTCAGTTTAATCATGTCCAAACCCAAGACAAGAGGGGATGCTATGATAAAAGGAATTCAGAATGAATAGATCAGAACATGGATTCTTATATGTGCGAACTTAACACGTTACATGTTGAATAGTTAAAGACATTACATAAGAATGGCAGTTTGTCGATGAAGATAGGTGTCTCAACATAATATGCTGTATTGAAAGATGAGAATCCACTGCAGGTCAGGATACTACGGCAATTTTATGTGCTGGCGACTAAAAATTGGAGTTACTTTTTAGGAACAACCTAAAGAGATGAATATTATAATATTAAAGTTATCATAGTTTTAAATAGCAGTCTCATATTCATATATTCTCTTTTGGCGTTTTCTGAATGTTTTCTTTTTTAAAGCTTGAAATACTTCCTTATATTTATGAATATTAAATGGTACTAAAATATCCAACTGTTTATTTAAAATTATGTGACAAAATATTCTTGACAAATAAAGTAAAAGCAATGGTTTTTTAAATTACTGTGAGTGACCCAAGTGATTTTTTTACTATTTTGTGAAACCATAGAATTTTTCTTTTTATTTCAGTATTTTGTGAGTGATTTTAATGATCATTTTTTAGATTTTTTGTGTCACTGCTGCAATAAAAAATGTGTTCTTTATGTACATTTACTTAATACCTTCTGTTTAATGACATTACCTTTACAAAATATAAATTTGTAGTAAATGAGTTTGTAACATTGTACCTAAATCGATATTATATCGAGTTTGTGTACAAAGTTACAAATTTGTATTGCTAATTTTTTCAATGCTGCTGCCTAAATTTAAATTAAAGAAAATCTGCATTACCGGTAAATATCTAGTTCGCGCTCGTTGCCAAGCGCGTCGCCACAGTCAATGCGCATGGAACATGCTTCCAGAAATTTGTTAATGTCTTCTCTCTGTTCAAAATTATTATTTTTAAAGGGGTGTTAAAATAAACCTTGTTTTGTTTGAAGAAATACTGGAAAATGAAGTAAGGTTTGAAATACATAACAGTTTAAATGTAAGGATAATACCTACATTTAATAATTCAGGGCAGCATTTAAATTACATCAAAGGTAAAATTAGAGACTTCCAATTGCTAAATTTATTTTTTAAAAACATTTTTAGATTTAATAAAGATGTAAGATATAAACAATTATAATTATTTAAATTGTTTGGTTATGTTAGCCTCTCTTCTTTTTTTTTTTTTCTTAAATGGACTATTCCCATGCATAACTTAGGTCAAAATTAGTTCAAATGAATCGTAATCACCAATCAATGCGATGTTGTCAAGCGCTCCCCTAATACTTTAACCACAGAATAGAGAACAATACAGAAAAGAAACATAGGGAGAGATACATTGAGAAAACGTAACTACTCACAGTATTGGGATCTAAAATTAAGATCGCAGCGCCGTCTGTACTTAACATTTAAACTAATTGTTATGGCTTGTTATTGTTTACATTTTTGAGTTTGTAAACAAACAACCCATAAAAAGTATTTAGTTTATATTGTGCTATTTTAAGGAAAACACGAGGGAAAACATATTGTTGTTGTTAATTTTTAGTGATTAGATACTTTTATTTCAATAGTTTTTAGGTTAAAGTAGAATATATATTTTTATTTGGTAAGTAACCCCCTATTAATTTTGTTTTTAAATTACATTCATTCATTCATTTATGTTAATTTAAGATATATTTGTGTTATCTTTTAATAAAATATTAATATATTTATTTTATTTTTAGTGAGATGTCTGAAATAAGGCTAAGTTTAATAGAACTTATGAAGTATATTGATGCAGGTGAAAATTCCAGGACTGTTATTAAAGAAGATGCTATTTTAAATGCGGGCCACATAGTTTTTATGTGGAAAGAATGAATTTAGTGATAAACACGTTTTTGCAGTTGTTCTCCAAACTAGTGCATTGAATTCAGGTCCCCATATTGTTGTAGGCCAGTGCAAGATGTTTAAAATTAGTGAATGGCAGTGTTTGTTTTAAGCTGGGAACAGTGGACAGTGCAAACATATTTCAGGAGTCTTAATAAAGTGTTTTAGGTGTATACTGTTTCAAATAATAAAAGAACTATCAAGCTAATTCGATCGAATACCTTTTGATTTTGTTCTACACCCACATGTATATTATTTATTTTACGCACTGATTAAAGAACGAAAAAGTAGGCCATTGAACGAATATATTTATCCATTCTATGAACACTGTACAGATATGAAATCCACCAATATTTGGTCACCAGGATACCATTATTTTTTTAAATTTTAAATGAGTAACAATTCTGTCAAACTAATTTTAAGCATAGTTTTTAGTTATTGAGATTAAATATAAATTACAAATGATTATTGTGAAGAATCGATAAATAATGGCACTACACAAGATATTCTTTTATATTTTCAAATAAATCTAAAATCAGTTTATGATTATTACAAAAACTATGTGTCCTTGGTACGGAAGCAGAATATTTATGGCTTCACTTTTATGTTTGCATAAACTATTTGATAATCAAATTATTATTTCAATGTTCCATAATTTTATTTAACAAGATGTTTTAAAACATATAGAATAATTATTCTTTTAAAATCATCTATTAACACAAGTAGGTACTATTTTGTTCGTTTGTTAGTTTTGATGTAAAATTTACTTACTCATAATTTTAATTTGTAGTTTGTATTAGTTTTTAGTCTTAATACTTTTATAATATATTATTTAATCCATGTTACTTATTATCTTACAAACAATTGTATGACACTTCGCAAGTGTTCTTATTCTTACCTTTTTAATACACTGATGTTTGAAATGTTTGGATATTGTGTGAATAATTATTATATTAATAACATAAGTAATTCATGTGATCTCTTCTTTAATACAATAAATGAAAATGTACAGCTTGAAATTTATGATTGATTTTGTACTTGAGAGAATACTCTTTTTAATAATTATTTTTATTCTCAAGTTTACTAGTCATCGTGTACAGTTACATTTTCTAATGAGTGATTGATTGTACATTGATAATGTATTTTTGTACATTTTTTATATTATTCTGTAATGGAATAGTTCGACACATGCAACGAAGACTATAGTAACTCATTATTTCCAGTTTTGAGAAAATGTAAGATAATATAGTATTCAAAGTATTTTATGGCCTAAAATGATTTACTATATTTGATGGTAGTATTTCTGGTTGCTTAACCTCTTCGTTTAGATATACGATACTTATTTTTCCTACGACCACTTAGGAAAGTGACACATATCACACTATAAAGTCCTATGGAAAGTGCCCTATATCACACGCGTATGAATAACAATTTACTTTCCACCCGAGTGAGAATATGTTACTTTCCGCAGTAATTGTTACAAAATGTCAAACACCTAATTTCTATTTTGATCTATGTAATGTCCATATTAATACTAAAATCGATATGATTGTTAAATTATTGAAATTGTTGTAAATTAGATCCTAGATATTTATCTTTAACAATTATTATTAAAATAATTTTAAAATAACTAAGATTATGTTTGCTTTTTATTCTGGTTAAACATATAACCGATTAGATCACTCAATTGACGAAAGGTCTGTTAGCTCAGTTGGTTTGAGCATCAAACTATCAAATTTGCCATTTGAGAGACCTGGCGAACGACCGCGTTCGAATCCTGGCGGGGCAAGAAATTTTTTTTTTTTTTTTTTTTTTATTTTTTTTTTTTGTTTAAAAAATATGAAAATTGAATAAATACGATTGTTGTTGATTATTTTTTTAAATACATTTTAATTATTATAATAACCTGGTTTTACATTTTTTGATGAAAATATTTTGTGGTCGTAGGAAAAATATTGTACATCACTTGTGTGAAAAGTTAATTTCCACACTCGTGTGATAGTCGCACTCGGCTTGTGCCTCGTGCGACAATATTTCCCACTCGTGTGAAAAATGTCACTTTCCACACTCGTAATGTAATATACTATAGATCAAAGCTTTTGGCAAATATATGTGCTGGATAAAGGTAACTAAAAACTCTCAAAAATGAGTCTTCATTGCATGGGTCAAGTTGATTCTGTTGGTAAAAAGGCTATTATTATAAGCAATAAATATAAAAATCAAATATTTTTTTTATTTTTCCTGTTAACAAAATATGCCAATGTTTACATAATAATAAACGTTCTTTTTTGAGTTACAATACCCAATAGGCCATCTTCCGAAGTACTTCAGCTGATTTGACTGTATTTTCTAGTACAGTATGTTAAAGTTGTTAATACCAGTGAATGAACACAACTCTTTGTCAGATTTTAAAAGATCTGAAATTGTTTTAATATTTGGGGTATGGGCACTTGTACACTAATGGCAATATACTTGAAAAAGAGTATTTGCAACCTCTGTCTTGTTTGGCGTGAGTAGCTAGGTTATCTTGAAACAAATCACTCTCAACTGTGACTTTGTTTAATCTCACTATCACATTTAACACTGATTGAACTTTTTTTAGTTTGGACACAAAATCTTTATTCTGTGGTTTGGATCTTCTTTTTGTTCTCTCAATATTTGATTTTGAAGTTTATTGAACAGAATCGTCAAACATTTACTTAAAAACTGGCAGGAAGACACAGCGATTTTTTTTATATTTATTTTCACTTTGGATGAGGCATCTACAACACAAAAAAAGGTAAAATAAAAACATTCAATCGAAAAATAAATCTATATTACCTCTAGGCAAATCATCTTCTTTAAAATGCTTCTCAATTTTTAATTTTTGTAACCATGCATTTCTTGCAGAATTTCCACTTGCAATTTATAAAAATTACCCTACATTTACCAACTTTAGGAAGCAAATGAAATGTAAAAGAAGGTCTGCATCCAGGCACCTAACAAGTGTGTTTTTCACTGATATTCCACTTATAGTTCAAATAAAATAATATTTTAATATATATGATATAAATTTACAGCATTAACTTATTATTTAATAACATATTTCAAACAAAATACTTGTTAAATTTTAAAATATTGAAATGACCTGATAAACAATAAACAAAACTTGACAGAACACAGACGGTCAAGTGTCAAATGGCATAACTTTTAGTTCACAGTAGAGGGCGTATCGCTTATCTTCAGATCCCAATACCTAGCTCAGTGGTGTACTATGAATAGTTACGTTTTCTCAGAATATATCTGTGGGGGAACTAGTACTATGTTTCTTTTCTGTTAAAATATTTATTTTAACAGCCTTTTAAATATTGTGGATACAAAATACCATTTTCGATTAAAAAAATTAATGTCAAATTTTAAAGGACGTTTTACAGAATATATCCCTTAGGAAGTTTTGATAGTAAACCGACGAAAACTCTTATCCGAATTACTTCGAAACTCTAAAAACATTATTCTCAGCCCCAAGAGCGTTTCTACAAATATAAAACGAAAGGTGCGCAACGGATTAATCGTAATCTTACGACTAACAGCGACGCCAACCGCTTGCAAAACATCTAACCTAGCAGCAGTGGCGCTATCTACATCGTCCCGCTCGAAACTAGCGCAACTGCGCGTCTTCCTAGCCGCCTTCGGCGAATCGTTGCAATTCTTCGAAACGGGGCAACTCTTTTTGGCGTATCGGCAACACTTTCGCACCGTTTTGCGGGTTTTTATGTCGGAACAAGACTTCCAGGTCTTCGGTAAGCATTTTTTTCGCAACACTATCATCTTGGGTGATGATATTAGATTTTCGTTATTGTTATTCGTTTTTTGTATCGTTTTTCTAGCGCTATTGCGCCTGGTTACTATATAAGAATCGGGGAATTTTTTGTGGCGCTTCTTATGCAGATCGTTTAACCTTTCCAAGCTATCGCAACGCACTAATTGGCTATTAAATGGTTTGGTGTCTATAATTTCACTGTGTCTTCGATTGTACTTCGGCTTCCTTTGTAAATTAGTTATGTTGTTCAGACATTCGATTTGCTCAGATACATCTTTGGATTGTTTGAGTATACTTTTAGGTTTAAAATTGGTGTCTTGTACTTTACAGTCTTTATCATTGGTCCCTACATTGAATATGCAATTCCTATACTCGCAACTATGGTAAAATTGGTCCAGATTTGTTTTTTTACTAAGCGAATGGTCTGATAAAAACTTCGTTATGACTATTAAGTTATTCTCTCTACTTTTAGGGGATAAATCGGGTTCTGAATGGAATTTAACTTTCTCTTTTCTAACTATATTATTATTATCACCTGCAAGATTCATGTTAAATTCGGTTTTTGATTCGGAACCGTTTAAGCTCCAGTCGTATAGAAGTTTCAGCACTTCTATTCTTTCGTATTCGGTTAGTTTATCGTTTAATCTTTCTTCACTAACGCTTTTACTTCTATTTGTAACGTATTTTCGTTTGTTTAGGATAGGAACGCTGATGGCTTTGTCGTCGAACTTTTTAGACAAGTCGGTTGCGTTTCGATGTCTGATTTCGTAGGGAGATCGCCAGTTTTTGTGCTTTTCCGGTGAATCTCTACCTATCTGACTGAGATCTAAGTTAGATTCGTGCACGCCGCTGTTTATGCTCGAAGTAGAACTCGATAAGTCTTGCAACGACGAACTTATGAGTCGTTGTTGGCGAAATTTCCTAGCTCCAATACTCAAAAACTTGTCAGTATCACCGATGTCGTCAATATCGTAGGAACTGTCGTTTACTTCTATAGAGAAGCTTTTTTGTTGAGCAAAATTGTCTTTCATGATTTTCGGTTCGGGTTTCACGCAGAATTCTTCTATTTTTTCCTGTTTAAATTCGCTGCCCGTTTCGTCGTACGTTAGTGTGACGTTTTTCGGGCAAGGTTCGGAAAAGTCGGTGACTTGCAGGTTGAAAACCGGTTCGTCGGTTTCGATTTCGATTCGAGGTATCGTAAATTTTCTTTTTTCCGATTTGAATAGACTGTCGTCGGAATTGAAGAAGACGTTGTTCTTCGGTTTGATCGCCGGAGGCGTGAAAATTCGCTGGTGGCCTTGAGGGCTGTACAACGATTCCGTCGAGTCGTACGTGTCGTAATAATAATTATTGTAGTTTTCCAATGCTGCATGCACAGAAAGAAAAATACAAGTCTAGCAGCGTCCGTATTCGGAAAGTGTTTTTAAATGGTTATCTACGTGTAAATCCTAAATATGGAAACGTCAATGTCAAACACGTCAATGTAAAACAAGGGGTTTGATGCACGTGATGTGATGTACCTTCGACGATACTATATAAGTGACTATAAAATGATTGTAGAATTGAAAAACAATCTGATAAACCGAATTAGGGGTGGACAAAAAAATCGATAAATCAAATCGATTTTTGTTTGAAAAATCGATAGTCAAATAATCCATTATGTTCGATTGATCGTTTATTTTCGCTTAATCAATTAATTAGTTTTGAAAAATCGATAATCTATTAGTCAAATCATTTTTTTTTAAATTCGATTATTTTGATTAATCGATTATTTCTATTAATCGATGATATCTTATAATTATTTTTTTTTTCTATGAATCCGGCTTGCCGAGTAACTTTTTTTTTTCGATTAATCTTTTTTTTTATTTATCGATTATTTTAGAAAAATCAATTATTTCGATTAATCGATTATTTTCATTATTTTCGATAATTTTCGATTCATCGGTTTTTCCGATTAATCAATTTTTTCAATTATGATTATTTCGAATAATCGATTATATCATTTATTCGACCAATCGATTATTTTCTATATACAATTATTAACCGATTATTTCTATTAATCCATTATTTTCGATTAATTGATTATTTTCGATACATCGATTTATTCGATTCATCAATTTTTCGATTAATCGTTTCTTTTTCGATTACTTAATCGATTATTTTGATTAATCGATTATATCCATTATTTTATTATTTTCGATAAATCTATTATTTTAGATTAATCGATTATTTTCGATTAATCGATTATACTCAGTCATTTTTTAGATTAATCAATTATTTTAGATTAGTCAATTAATTTGTTAAAAAAACAATTACTTTTGATTAATCATTTTTTTTATTAACCAAATATTTTGATTAATCAATTATTTAGATTAATCGATTATTTTCATTAACTATTTCGATTAATCGGTTTCTTTGATCGATTGATCATTTTTGATTAATCAATTATTTCGATTAACCCATTAATTTGATTATTTAGAATATTTCACTTATTTCGATTATCTCGATTATTTCGATTATTTCAATTATTTATTTTGATTATTTCGATTATTAAGAGATTGTTAAGAGATTATTAAGAAATTATTAGGACATTATTAAGAGATTATTACGAGATTTTTAAGAGATTAGATTATTAAGAGATTATTAAGAGATTATTAAGAGATTATTAAGAGATTATTAAGAGATTATTACGAGATTTTTAAGAGATTAGATTATTAAGAGATTATTAAGAGATTATTAAGAGATTATTAAGAGATTATTAAGAGATTATTAAGAGATTATTAAGAGATTATTAAGAGATTATTAAGAGATTATTAAGAGATTATTAAGAGATTATTAAGAGATTATTAAGAGATTATTAAGAGATTATTAAGAGATTATTATTATTTCGATTAACCCATTATTTTGATTATTTAGAATATTTCACTTATTTCGATTATTTATTTTGATTATTTCGATTATTGAGATTATTAAGAGATTATTAAAAGATTATTAAGAGATTATTAAGAGATTATTAAGAGATTATTAAGAGATTATTAAGAGATTATTAAGAGATTATTAAGAGATTATTAAAAGATTATTAAGAGATTATTAAGAGATTATTAAGAGATTATTAAGAGATTATTAAGAGATTATTAAGAGATTATTAAGAGATTATTAAGAGATTATTAAGAGATTATTAAGAGATTATTAAGAGATTATTAAGAGATTATTAAGAGATTATTAAGAGATTATTAAGAGATTATTAAGAGATTATTAAGAGATTATTAAGAGATTATTAAGAGATTATTTAGAGATTATTAAGAGATTATTAAGAGATTATTAAGAGATTATTAAGAGATTATTAAGAGATTATTAAGAGATTATTAAGAGATTATTAAGAGATTATTAAGAGATTATTAAGAGATTATTAAGAGATTATTAAGAGATTATTAAGAGATTATTAAGAGATTATTAAGAGATTATTAAGAGATTATTAAGAGATTATTAAAAGATTATTAAGAGATTATTAAGAGATTATTAAGAGATTATTAAGATTATTTATTACGATTATTTCGATTAATCAATTATTTCATTATTTTTAATTAGATTTTTCGATTAATCGATTATTTTAAATATAACATTATTTTTAATTCGATTTTTAGATTAATCGATTATTTTGATTATTTCATTATTTTTAATTAGATTTTTCTATTAATCGATTATTTTGATTAATTGATTATTTTTGATAAATCGACTATTTTTGATTAGGCAATTAGTTTTGATAAATTGATAATCAATTAATTCGATTAATATTATTTTTTTCGATAATCGATTTTTTTTTATTCAATTATTTTCGAATAATCTATTATTTTCAGATCAATTATTTTTGGTTAATCGATTATTTTCGAACAATCGATTATTTCGCATAATTTATTTTTTATTGATTACTCGATAATACGATTTTTAATTAATCGATTATTTTTAAAAATCGATTATATTCAATTGATCCATTATTTTCGATTATCAAATAAACGATTATTCGAAATAATTGATTTATCGAAATAACCGATTTCGATAAATCGATTAGCAGCTTAATTCGATTAATCAATTATTTTCGTAAATAAATTATTTTAAATTGATCGATTTTTTTCTTTAAATCGATTTCATATATTATTTTCGACTAATTTTTTTTTTCGATTTAATCGATTATTTTCGCTCCGATTTGAAAATAATCGATTATTTATCTTGATAATCGCCTAGCTCTAGGTCAGAATCGAATCTAAATACTCAAATTGACAACTAGATCGCCCGATACTGCTCAAGTGGTCTAGCGGTTACGACAAGTGAACGGTATACCAGAGTTCGCGGGTTCGAACCACACTCGAAGCAGAATTTTTTTCAATATTTTTAATTTGTCTAAATAAATAACAGTTCGTGATATATCGCTTAACAATTAATGTATATTAATTAAAATGACGTTCCTATCTTTAAGGTTTTACATGTAGGTACATTTAAAAATACTTTGTAAAGTAATCTATGGGTGTATTTTGGAAAACATATGATGAATATGATAGAAAACAAATAAAAATTCGTAATTTATATCAACCTAGCTTAAAATATCTAGCAAAAATACTCGAAAACTAGCGATACAATTTATTTTATAAATACTTCCCATATGGTTGGATATGAACATGAATGCACCTGCATATTCGTGCTTTGAAAAACAAAAACAAACACGTTAATAAAACTAATACTTCCAGTAAACCTGCAATGGTTTTAAAATCTCTGATATTATGGTAAAAACAAAATAAAACTGCACAAGATGATAATCTAAACCAAAAATAAAACTAACCTCGATGAGGCGTCGGACTCGGTTGCTGCAACAGCGTTGCCAATCCGTGATACACAGCTCCAGCTTTGGCTACCTCTAACGTCACAATAGTGCCGGTTCTTTGCAGAAATTCCGCAGCTTTTTCCTGCGTTATACCCAGCAAAGATTGACCATCCACCGAAAGCAGTTGATCTCCGGCCGCCAGTCGGCCATCTCTATCCGCAGCTCCGCCCGGCACCACCGATTTGATGTAAATACCCAATCGTTCTTGTCCGGCTCCTTTCGCGGCTACTATGGATAGTCCCATTCCTCCGCCTGCTTTGTGCAATCTGATCACTTGTACCTAAAACGGGGGATGATTAATGTACGACAAACTGACAATAGAGTAAGAAATATTTAGGGACGAGGGTAGTAGATTTGAATGGTTAGGATCGAGTAACAGTTACTATGAATATATTTATAATTTGAGTAATACAATTATTTGACAGCATCTCTATGTAACGTTATAAATAACGTTTCAGTTTTATTTCATATTAAATATTAACATTTAATAATTATACCCTCCTAGGAAAAATATTCAGGCATGTCACTGGTACGTAGCTTATCGGTAATCGTAATGGATATATTATGGTAAGTAAAATTTGTTAAATTTTCAAATAATTTTCAGTTTTCAATACATTAACTTTCCATTAAATTAACTTTTACACTTTCATACTCAGTAAGAAATCAATTTAAAGATCATGTACTTACCTCTGGTTGCGTGGCGCTCATGGCCGACGGAGGCCTCGGTGCGGACATGTATACAGTCCAATGGCCCGAACTGGTGGGTTGGGCAGCCAGTCGACACAATCCGGAAGCTTGTAGGGGATGGAGGAAATCCGCTAGACCTGGTGGAACGCCTTGCACGACGTCGCAACTGAAACCGTCGTCGGGTAGTAGGAGTTGCAGCGTGGGAGCTGGATCTTCGTATAAAGTGACTTCGCGACCTTCTGCTCTGGCTAATTCGTCTGCTACACTTTCCGCCGCCTTGGCTGCTTGTTCTAGAAGGGAGGCCGAGGCGATTTTTTCGCCGGGTTCGGCTAGAAGTTATAATTATATTAAAATAAATAAAACGCAATGTCACATATAATCACTCTATAGTCTACAGAAATACAGGTTGAAGAGGTAGACATTTTATTTATACCTCATTACATTAAATTAGTGAGTTATTCAAAGTAGTATGTTGACATTCTAAAAAGTAAAACTGTCACGTACATTTTGGGTTTAAATAGACTGTCGATAGTTGACGGGAGACTCGAGTAGGGTCTGCGATCTGAAACTCTGGCCATGAAGCCTCTCCTGTATTTACGAGGTTTTCGGGACTCTAGATCTCGAAACTCTAGTCATTAGGCCTCTCCAGTGTTTACGAGGTTTTCGGAACTCTAGAACCCGAAGCACCTCAATGTGTAAACCAAAGTTTTGTGCAGAGGGTAAGGGTAAATATCTTTAAATTATTTTAACACGTTTGGTTTTGTTTTGACACAATTAATTTATTGACTTATATATAAATGTCAATTTTTCCATTTTCGTCTCGTGTTATATATCTTATATTGATCAATATTTATCCCTTAAATATTCTTTAATTATTTTAAATGTACATATGTTTCTGTTTTTATTATTCTCTCATCTCCTTTCCAAAACAAGTTATGAAATATTCCGAGCATCTGTGAAGTCTCGGCATTTTTACCCCTAAGGACTCGAAGAGTCTATAACTAGTCTTTTTAATTTCATTTTATTACTTTTTTGCCACTTGTGAATGTATGTTTCTTCAGGATTCCTGGACTCTGACTGGTAAAAGTGCTGCGTTAATCCCTTAATAGTATATTAATAACAGTAGATAAATATCTATCAGTCTTTACATAATTATTAATTAAAACGTTAGAAAAAAAAATTAACAAAATATGGGGTCTATTCTGTAAAATATCCTGTACAATTTGAAGGTCGTAAAAATATAAATTTTCTGCAAATTGAACGCTCTACAAAAGTGTCTATATTGCGGCGATGTCGTAACTCATACCGGCGAGGTAGTACGGGTCACTAAATCGAATTTTTTCATAAAATTCACGTTATTTCGACCCTATGTCATAAATGAGAAGAGTTACAGAAAAAATGTAAATGACAAAGTTGTAGGATATTTAATTTACTACAAAAAATGTCCTGAGAACCAAATCGCTAAGATCAATATGTGTCGAGATTCGAGATGTTAAGCCTTGAATTAATTTTACTGTAAAATTTTTGCCGATTATTGACTGAACCTTTTTGAAATCTTGGTTTTTTTGTATTATGATACATTTAAAATGTTAAAAGTGGTTAACGATACTGCAGAAAGGGGAGTAGCACTAGCCGAAAGTTTTAATGAAGCATTAACTGATAACGAAGTTGAGAGACAAAATTTTTTCAAACTGTTCAGCATCATCGCTCTCAATACACATCGTGTAAAAAATCACAATATATTAACAATGAATCAATGTAACGATTAATTTTTCTACTTTCAATAATAATTTATTGGTATTGTTGTTTCTATTTTCATAAATAATTTATTGTTGTTAATATGATTCAAACTATTATAATTTAATAAATGTTAGTAATATATAAATTATATAAAAGTAATTGTATTTGTATGTTTTATGCAGGAACCAGTAAATCCTTTATTTGTTAAAGATTCTTCAAATATGAGCTTTAACGATGTAAGATATTAATCATATTCTAGTATTCTAACTTTAAAAAAATATATTGAACAAAAAGTGTAATAATACAAAAAAAAACATGATTTCAAAAAGTTTGAGTCAATAATCGGCAAAAATTTTACAGTAAAATTAATTCAAGGCTTAATATAACGAATCTCGACAAATATTGATCTTAGCGATTTGGCTGTCAGGACATTTTTTGTAGTAAATTAAATATCCTACAACTTTGTTATTTACATTTTTTCTGTAACTCTTCTCAATTATGACATAGGGTCGAAATAACGTGAATTTCATGATTTAGTGACCCTTACTACCTCGCCGGTGTGAGTTACGACATCGCCGCAATAGACACTTATGTAGAGCGGTCAATTTGGAGAAATACATGTCTATGGTTGAAATAATACCATGAAATTCCGCTAAGCTATAGAAATCTGAAGAAAAAACCCTAATTTTACGTGTATTTTAAATGGAAAATCTTTGCACGCCTTGGTCGAGGACTTAATATTAATATTAAGTGCTCAAACTTTCAGGGGATTTTTTTTGGGACATTTTCAACAAAATTTCAGGACGGGAGCGAAAATAAAAAAAATAGTCGAAAAAAATAATCACCCTAGACATATTACTATCTTGTCGAACACTCACATAAGTATTTAGGGTTCGCTGACAATAATTAAAAATTGTTTTTTTTTACCTTAAAATCATAAAAATGTTTTGTCTAGACTCTACCATGAAAAATATGTGAATTAAATCATTTCAATTGATTTCTTGTTGTAGAAACGGCTAAATAACAATATTAGACTATCCACATAGCAATAAACCAAGAAAAAAATTCTGTAAACGTTAATTTTTCTTCACTTTTGGTTTTTAAAATCTTGAAATAATAATGATATTAAATAATTTTTGTTCATGAATAATATGACAACTGACATTTCTATTTCTATAAATGCGGTGTTGCCAAATATAGTAAGATAACGTATATAACAGGAATGACAGTGGCTGTTTTTTCAATAGCTCCAGGACAGATGATAAAACTAGAATATAAATAAGTTTATTTGAGACTTTTCATTTTAATTATTCAATTTGAGCTGTGTCCAGGCCGTTGGGATCTATGTCGGTCAGCGTAGCCAGGTATGGGTTAAATTCTGGTGGCGGCGAAGCCGCCACCCTACGAGAAGTTGTAGCTTGTTCACAATCACAAGAGATTGTGTGAAAAAAGGTCGAAAGTCGCATTTTTTGATGGCCCGGAACAGCGCAGGACACAGGTAACATGACGATTTACATGTTCGAATTGATCAGGCAACACTGTATTTTTTAGATATTTTCAAACGATAGTACTGACAGTAGATAAAATGTCACTACGAAGTAACCTTAGAACATATATAGTCAGGAAGGAGCATGCCGTGTCCGCGTTAATGTAATCGATCTGACGGAAGTGGTAGCCATGTTATACTATGGATGACTCATCATCATATGATAAATGGTTTCTAAAATTGGTTTATAATTTTAGTGATTGAAATTTGTTAATAATTTGTATGTTTTATGTGTTAATTTAAACTTTGATCAAGCGTATGTTTTGTAGACATTTTTAAAAAGTGTTTAGTGTTTTAGTATTTATTTAGTATTAATGTTAATTTTAAATTTTCCGCGTTAAAAGACAAATAAGACAATATGGTCAGTTGTTCGTCTTGTGGATATAGCAGCACAGCTAAAAGTAGAAAGGAATAATCTACATTTCATAAGCAATTATTTTGTTCTCTTAATTTTCAACCACATTAAAGATTTTTAAATTTTTAATGTTTTAAATTTGTAAACAAACATGGTAAGTGCGTCTGCGATCAACTGTGCTCATAGGCGTAGTCTCATGGTTTATAGGGTATACATACTTTTATTTAAATAATTATTTTATGCAATTTTAAGATATTTATGTGATTGTTAAAATGAATAAATTATTGTTCAATTTAGATTTATAAATTGGTTGCAAGTGAACAATTTTCAGATTTCTTAAAGAATCTAGATTTACAAATTATATAAATTAATCCCAGGTAGACAATTTTCAGATTTCCTAAAGATTCTCAAAAAACAAAGTTAATATAAGTATAGGATATTTAATTTTTTTTAACGCATATCTACAAAATATATTTATTTTTCAAACCTTAATAATTTGTAAAATGTAGATTAATAAAGACATTGTCATAATAAAGACGTAAAAAGTCAATATTTTAGATACCATCGCGATTCCAAGGTCGTTTAGGATTCCTCCTTCCTGACTATATATATTCTAAGGAAGTAACTAACAGCTTTAAAATGTTGAAAATCAAATACTAAGAAATTATAAGCGTTTACGAAAATATTTTGTATGGTTTATTGCTCTATGGACAGTTTAATATTGATATTTAGCAGCTTTTACTACAAGAAATCAATCAAAATTATTTAATTCACGTGTATTTAGGATCGTCATTGGATGACACATTTAGACTTTTAAGGTGCAAGAACAGTGTTGTAAACATTTTGAAACGCAAAATCTGTAGATGAGGCAATCGAAAATCCGTAGAAATATGTAAAACCAAAGATAATTATGCTATGGATAGAAAACTCATAACGACCTTTGACGAATCCAAGCCAGAACGCGCTACGTTCGATGTTTGTTGCTGCATTTCGTAATAAATAATAAATAAAATATTCAAATTTAACAGAATACGAATAAAAACAATAAAAACCAACGAAAAGAACAATAATAGTTTTAATTAGCTCTATTAACAATAAATAAACAAATTTTAGGATTTTATCAAAAAGTAACATAAAATAAAAGTCGGAAATAAATATCCGTAAAAAAAGCTGTCATATCGGAAAATCGATGATTATCGTAAAAATCGGTAGATCTACAGATAAATCCGTAGGGTTAGCACGATTGGGTAAGAACAAAATTAATTCTGAGGGGTTTCAAGGCGAAAAATGTATTCAAAAATATGTTTTAAAGGGTCGAAAATGATCTAAAATGCTCTAAAAAAAATTGATCCGTTCATGTTTTAGCGTATTTTCCCATTCTTTTAATTGAAAACGGTATTCTATATTCACAATTTTTAGAGGACTGTTTAAAATTATTAATTTTAACGGAGTCCTTTAAAATATCAGGAACACGCTTGACAATGTCGCACTGATCAGTAATTACAATTCATTTGAACTAATTTTGACTTAAGTCACGCATGGGATTAGTCCATTTAAGAAAATAAAAAGAAGACTAACATAACCAAACAATTTAATTATAATTTTCGTTGCATATTTATTAACTTTGAAAATGTTTTTAAAATATAAATTTAGCAATTGGAACGGGTCGCTTAAGTCTCTAACTTTACTTTTGATGTAATTTAAATACTGCCCTGAAATATTAAATGTAGGTATTAGCTTTACATTAAAACTTTTATGTATTTCAAACCTTTCTTCATTTTAAAGTAGGTATTTCTTTAATCAAAAACATTCAAAATGTCTCTAATTACATCATAAAACGTTCATTTTACTTTGTGTCAAAAATTAAAGGTGCATTTTAACACCCTTTTAAAAATAATAACTTTTAAAAGATTTTAAAGGATCCCCTTTAAATATTGACAGTAGTGAGTTAGTGAATAATAACGGCTGTTAAAATGTAAAGGAATCGTTATAAAATAGACCCCTATATCTACACTTAAGCTAAAACTAAAATTAAAAGAACACAAAATACGTTTTTTTATCTTATTTTCAATGAATTTTTAACGCGCTACTCAGTTTTCAGCCATTTTAATTGCATAAAACTCCAGATAAAACCCTTAATTTTCTTCAGTTAAACTACAACTTCGTTTATTGTACCACTGTCACAATTATAATACAATTCAGCAACACTACCCCAAATTTTTCAAATTACACTAGTGGAAAAAATTAAGGGATCAAACAAAAACTCGATTTTTTTGCGATTTTTCGAGTGGCTGTATCTTTGGTAAAAATGGTCGTACGTGAATGAAAAATAAAGCAATTTGAAGCTTGAAGTGTCTAGTTTATGGATCTTGGGATAAAAAAATTTTCCAACCAACAAATAGCATAAAATCCTGATGAATATCATGGATAGAAAAACAAGATCCTTCAATTTCTTCAAAAACAATGAAACGGCTTGATGGATCAAGTTGAAATTTTGTAGGGCTTTCGGGAGAACAATGGCCTGTAAGATGCGCATTCAAAATTATTCATTTTCCCAATATTCTCAATGTGGCACGTGATTTTCTAAAAAACCTCAAAAAGACCTGTTTTCCCAAATTCTTCAAAGTCATGCTAGGGATGAAAAAAAAATTTCTCGTGAAAGAACATGCCAGAACCTTGTAGAAAATGAATCGAAGTTTCCGAAACCCCCCTTCCATTTTCTGAGCGGCTATTGGTTCCTGAGATATTGAGGAGAGAAGAGGAAATGACGCATTTTCGTTCAATTTCTGATAACTCAGCAAGGAAGGATCATCTCGAGGCCATCAAAAAAAGGAATTGAAGCTAACTGAACCACCTATCCAATGCATATAGTGGATTTGTCGAGAAAATTTTTTTCAAGTCCGTACATTAAACATTAAAAGAAATATTTTTTCAAAAATTTTCTATCTATGATATTCATCAGGATTTTGTGCTAATTGTTGGTTGGAAAATTTTTTTATCGCATGATCCATAAACTAGACACTTCAAGCTTTAAATTGATTATTTTTCATTCATGTACGACCATTTTTACCAAAGATACAGCCACTCGAAAAATCGAGATTTTTTTTATCCCTTAATTTTTCCACTAGTGTAAAAACATCAATTTAATATAATATTTGAGTCAAAGAAATAGCACTACTTGCAACGTTGCCAATTTTCAATAATCGTGGCTAATTAGTTAAAGACGGTTGTGGAGAAACTTCCAATTTAACCTCTGAAGATCAAAAAAATTAAACTTTTTTAGATAACTCTTAATTGGACTTCTATTTGCTACATTTTTTTTTAATTTCAATTATTATGCACGTCAAATAGTCTGTAACAGAAAAATTCCATAATATGTGTTTATTTTTACCAATTTGGCCAATATTTCTTAATATTAATGGATAAATGATTAGCGTGTTAAAAATGCGACAGTGATAAACAACATATTTTATTTATATATTGGAAAATTAATATATTTTTCCTATTTTAACGATAATTATAAACGCCCATCAAATTTATAATTAAGTTTTTTTTGCAGTCACATGCTTTAAATTATCGAGAACAGATTGTTTTTCTTATAGACTCAAAGTTATTTTATATTGACAGGTTTCCTGATTCATTTCATTATACATTTTCCTATGCAACACCTCATTGATATTCTGAGATGTCAAGAATGAATTAATATCAATGTTCAAGCAAAAATTGCAATTAATATACGGGGTGGGGTATGTGTTAAAACAAGAAAAAAATTATTTTAGTAAAACTTTTTCACTAAAAAATATTTGAGAATCCAAGAATTGTTAACACTTTCTTCTTCTTTTTCTTGCTTCCTTATGCTCTTTACAGAGCGTCAGAGGTCTATCTCGTCCATGCTTTCCAGGTCAGTAGCATCTGTCTAATCTCTTTTATGATGTTCCCTTTTTTCTGCCTAATTCAGCCACTTGTTGTATCCATATCTTTCTGAGTCTTTCTTCTTTTCTTTCTCCAACATTTTTGTATCCATATGCGACGTTGCAGTTCTGTCCGGTATTCCTTAAGGTTCACATATTGATCTCCTATTATTTTCCTTACTTTTTAATGATGTTACGTCCTGTTTTCTTAATAACCAATGCCTTCTTTTCGTAGATGATTTAAAGTTTATAAATGCACAAAGATAGTAGAAAAACAAATATAAATACAACAAGATGACTGCGCCATGTTTTCAAAACTATTGATAATCAATATTCGTCTATAAAGACTTTTCAAAACAAATAAACTTTTAATTTATTTAGAAATTGAATGTTTCGATATATATGTCAAACCCTGTATACAAAATAGATGATTATTTTGTGAAATCGTTTTTTAATTGTTAAACGAACAATTGGTTTTACTTTAACAACAAAATACATTCAGTAATAATCTGCGTTTCTCTTTTCCGTAAAATCGGACATAAAAATCAAACCATAAACTTCCTGCCGTATAAATTGCTATTCCTCCACACTTTTAATACCGGTTATTTCAAACGCGCTTAGAAGAGCTGTTTTACCGGCACTAAAATTCGAAAATCCCGATTTATATCGTCGCTAAATCTATAGCGATAAAACCCTTTTCGATCTTTCCGAATAGCAATTAAAGGATTGTGAGTTTCATTGCAGTTTACATTTACCAGAAGTTCAAATTGACGAAATAAAAATGATATAATAATAATCTTTGTTTGCCTTAGAAAAGACAAACATTTTTTGGCACGTTAATAAAATTACTAAAAAGTTACAGAATAAAAAATAATTTAAAATTTAAGAAAAGTAAAGTTATTGACAAATTAACACGTCAAATGCTACAAATTTATTGTCAACTGTAACACTTTTTAATAAAACTGTCAACTAGTAAATACTAAATGTCACCTATCAAATTTTATGCTATTTTCGCAAAATACCAAATGTCACTCAAACTTTTTTATGTCAACAACAAAATCGATTTCTTCTAAAGTGATAGCAATTTTAATTTTATCTAACTTAATATCGTCTGCACATTGATTGCAATTTTAACGTCAAACTTAACCAGTTTAAATTCACAAAATGTCAAATGTTACACGTCTATTGTGGACTTTAAACTTTTTGGTGAAACTGCCTACTGTCAAATACTAAAGGTTAACTGACAAATACTAAATGTCATCTATGAAACTTTATGCTATTTTCTTCAAATACTAAATTGTCAATTAAGCTTTTTACGTCAACAACAAGATCGACTTTTTTTAAGTTGATAACAATTATGTTTAAATTTTAATTGTCTATTTTAATATCGTCTAATCAGCAATTCGATCGACATTTTAGCGTCAGCGTCAAAATCAACCTTATAAATTCACGAAATGTCAAATGCTATGTCTATTATCGATTGTAAAACTTTTTGATAAAACTGTCAACTAGTAAATGTTAACTGTCAAATACTAAATGTTATCTATCAAACTTTATGCTATTTTCGACAAATACCAAATTGTCAATCAAGCTTTTTTTATGTCAACAACAAGATCGACTTCTTCTAAAGTGATAACGAATATGTTTCAACCAGAAGTTTAAATTCACGAAATGTCAAATGCTACAGGTCTATTGTTGACTATAAAACTTTCTGTCAACTAGTAAATGTCAACTGTCAAAAACTAAGGATAAACTACCAAAAGCTAAATGTCATCTATAAAACTTTATGCTATTTTCGACAAATACCAAATTGTCAATCAAGCTTTTTTTATGTCAACAGCAAGATCGACTTCTTCTAAAGTGATAACGAATATGTTTCAACCAGAAGTTTAAATTCACGAAATGTTAAATGCTACAGGTCTATTGTTGACTATAAAACTTTCTGTCAACTAGTAAATGTCAACTGTCAAAAACTAAGGATAAACTACCAAAAGCTAAATGTCATCTATCAAACATTATGCTATTTTCGTCAAATACCAAATGTCAATTAAGTTTTTTATGTCAATAAGATCGACTTTTTTCTAAACTGATAACAATTATGTTTCAATTTTAATTCTGTCTAACTTAATATCGTCTAAACAGCACTTCGATTGACATTTTAGCGTCAGCGTCAAAATCAACCAGAAGTTCAAATTCACGAAATATCAAGTGCTACAATGTCTATTATCGATTGTAAAACTTTTTGATAAACTGTCAACTAGTAAATATCAACTGCCAAATACTAAATGTCATCTATCAAACTTTATGCTATTTTCGTCAAATACCAAATGTCAATTAAGCTTTTTATGTAAACAACAAGATAGACTTTTCTAAGCTGATAACAATTATGTTTCAATTTTAATTCTGTCTAACTTAATATCGTCAATCAGGACTTCGATTGACATTTTAGCGTCAGCGTCAAAATCAACCAGAAGTTCAAATTCACGAAATATCAAGTGCTACAATGTCTATTATCGATTGTAAAACTTTTTGATAAACTGTCAACTAGTAAATATCAACTGCCAAATACTAAATGTCATCTATCAAACTTTATGCTATTTTCGTCAAATACCAAATGTCAATTAAGCTTTTTATGTAAACAACAAGATAGACTTTTCTAAGCTGATAACAATTATGTTTCAATTTTAATTCTGTCTAACTTAATATCGTCAATCAGGACTTCGATTGACATTTTAGCGTCAGCGTCAAAATCAACCAGAAGTTCAAATTCACGAAATATCAAATGCTACAATATCTATTATCGATTGTAAAACTTTTTGATAAACTGTCAACTAGTAAATGTCAACTGCCAAGTACTAAATGTCAACTGCCAAGTACTAAATGTCATCCATCAAACTTTATGCTATTTTTGTCAAATACCAAATGTCAATCAAGCTTTTTATGTCAACAGGAAGATTAATTTCTTCTAAAGTGATAGCAATTATGTTTTAATTTTAATTATGTCTAACTTAATATCGTCCAGTCATCACATCGATTGACATTTTGGCGTCATCATCAAAATCAACCGGAAGTTCAAATTCACGAAATGTCAAATGCTACACGTCTATTGTCGATTGTAAACTTTTTGATAAACTGTCAACTAGTGAATATCAACTGCCAAATACTAATAATGTCATCTATCAAACTTTATGCTATTTTCGTCAAATACCAAATTGTCAATTAATCTTTTTATGTCAACAGCAGGATCGACTTTTTCTAAGCTGATAACAATTATGTTTCAATTTTAATTCTGTCTAACTTAATGTCGCCTAATCAGCATTTCGATTGACATTTTAGCGTCAGCGTCAAAATCAACCAGAAATTCAAATACATGAAATGTCAAATACTACATGTCTATTATCGATTTTAAAACTTTTTGATAAACTGTCAACTAGTAAATGTCAACTGTCAAATACTAAATGTCATCTATCAAACTTTATGCTATTTTCGTCAAATACCAAATGTCAACTAACTATTAATAGACTATTCACGGACCAAACAATGAACTATTAATAAACTATTAAATGAACTATTAAAGGACTATTATGGGCTGTTAATGAACTAACTATTAATAGACTATTCATGGACTACCAATGAACTATTAATGGACTATTAATTGACTATTAAAGGACTCTTAATGGACTCTTAATGGATAATTAATGGACTTTAAATGAACTATTAAAGGACTATTAATGGGCTGTTAATGAACCAAATATTAAAGGACTATTAATGGGCTATTAATGAACTAACTATTAATAGACTATTTATGGACTATCAATGAACTATTACTGGACTATTAAAGGTCTGTTAATGAACTAATTATTAATAGACTATTCATGGACCAATTAATGGGCTATTAATAAAATATTAAAGGACCATTAATGGGCTGTTAATGAACTAATCAAACGATTTTTTAAATTAATCGATTATTTTTAATGAATCGATTTTTTTGATGAATAGATTTTTTCAATGATACGATTTTTTTCGATTAATCGACTTTTCAAATAATCGATTTTTTTAAATAATCAATTATTTTCTTATAATCATTTATTTTCAATTAATCGATTATTTTCTTTCTTTAAGTCCTATCACGAATTACATACCTTTGTACTGCATCAGTAATGCCCCCAATTGCATCGAGTTCAACTTGAAACAAGCCGCAGAGAGATTGGCCAAATCCTCGGGAGCGTATTTGGGTCCTTGCAAAAGATGGGCGCATTGCACGATTTTCGCCAGATGACATTCGGCCGCCAATTCGAGTCCTTGCGATTCGGTCCAAGCTTGAAGATTCCGCAAACGGTTAAACAATTTTTGACCGAAGTTTTTCGTACACAAGTTGCTGTTGCTGATAACGTTCGATAGAGCCTGAAATAAATAGATGTTTAGTAAATGGGTTGTCATGGAATAAACCAATAACTTACTTTGGCCGACACCCAATGAAACAGCTGCGAAAACAACTGTATCGTCAAAGCGGCATTGACCCGACACTTCCTTAACAAATTCATGGCTCCGCTTAGTACGTTAATAATCTCCCTGGGATGATCGTCTCCGGTGACGGACATCAAATACGTCAAAGCCGCGTTCAATTCGTCTGTCAAACAAGCCACCAAGTTCTTGAACGCTAGTTGGACCGCGTCCGCCAGAGTATCTTGCGCTTGCAATGAAAAAGCGCTGACATGTCGATCGGATTTTAGAAAATGAAGAAGTTCGCTGGCGTTGGCGAGCCAGAAGGCTTGCGACGTGCTCTCTGTGCTCCTGTCCTGGACAGTATGCCTAAAAAAAATTACCACGTCTTTTGAAACGTTTCCAATTTAGATATTTCCGACAAAAAATCGTTATAGACAGAAAACCGACTAGAAAATTATTTTAGGCTGAATTGAAAAATATATGACATATTAATTGATTATTAATGGACTATTAATTGACTATTAGTGGGCTGTTAATGAACTAATTATTAACAGACTATTCATAGACTATTAATGAACTATTAATGGACCATTAATGGACTATTAATGGATTATTAATGGACTATTAAGGGACTATTAATGGATTATTAATGGACTATTAATGGACTAATAATGAATTATTAATGAACTATTAAAGAACTATTAATGAGCTGATAATGAACTATCATGAAATATCAATGAACCTTTAATGAATTATTATTGGAATAACTAAAGGGCTATTAATGGACTATTAAAAGACTTAATGTACTAATAATGGACTAAAAACCGACAAGAAAAAATTAAATTAGTAAAAAGTAAACTAGTTATTAACAAACTATTCATGGACTATTAATGGAATATGTACTATTAATGGAATATGAAGACTAAGAATGGGCTATTAATGAACTAATAATGAGCTGATAATGAACTATTAATAGACTAATCATGGAATATCAATGAACGTTTAATGAACTTTGAACTATTAATGGACTTAAAGGATCATTAGTGGACTATTAAAGAACTCTTAATGTACTATTATTATTTTTAAACTGTTTATGTAAAAACAATCCGTAATGGTATTTATTTACATAAGAACATTAACTCGTCCATTCCATTAGGCATCTAGAAGAAAATTATGAACTAATAATTAACAGACTATTCGTGGACTATCAATGAACTATTAATGAATTGTTAATGGATTATTAATGAACTATTAATGGAATATGAATAGACTATTAATGGACTATGAATGGACTATTAAAGGACTCTTAATGGACTATTAAAGGACTCTTAATGTACTATTAAAGGACTATTAATGTACTATTAAGGGACTATTAATAGCTTATAACATGGGAATTTTTAAACTGTTTATGTAAAAACAATCCGTAATGGTATTTATTTACATAGGAACATTAACTCGTCCATTCCATTAGACATCTAGAAGACATTTCTGAACTAATTATTAACAGACTATTCATGGACTATTAATGCACTATTAACGAACTATTAACGGACTATTAACGAACTATTAATAGATTATTAATGGACTATTAATGGAATATAAATGGGCTATTAATGAACTATGAATGGACTATTAAAGAACTATTAAAGAACTATTAAATAACTATTAAAGAACTATTAATGAGCTGATAATGAACTAACTATTAATAGACTAATCATGGAATATCAATGAACGTTTAATGAACTATTAAAGGACTATTAATAAACTATTAATGGACTATTAAAGGACTATTAATGGACTAATAAAGGACTATTAATGGACTAATAATGGACTAATAAAGGACTCTTAATGGACTATTAATGAATTATTAATGGAATATTAATAGACTATTCATGGACTGATAATGAACTAATTATTAATAGACTAATCATGGAATATTAACGAACGTTTAATAAACTATTAATAAACTATTAATGGACTTTTAATGGCCTATAACATCGGAATTTTTAAACCGTTTATGTAAAAACAATCCGTAATGGTATTTATTTAAATAGGAACATTAACTCGTCCATTCCATTAGGCATCTAGAAGAAAATTTTGAATAAAAAAATCATTATTGTTGAATATTCCTGCAAAAAAACACCCTATAGAATAAGTACACATTGTTATAGAGTTGTCACATGTTATACCCGAAAGGTGAATATTTTTAAAAATGTATGTTAATTAACTTGGTTGATTTCGTTTTATTAATTTTAATTTAGTTTGATTAATATAATTTAAATTTAATTGAGTTGGTTTGGTTGATTAATTTAATTGATCAAGTTTGATTAATTTAATTGATCAAGTTTGATTAATTTAATTGATCAAGTTTGATAAATTCATCTTGTTTATTTTGATAAATTAATCTAATTTGGTTTGATAAATTAATCTAATTTAATTTGATTAATTAGTTTTAAATTTAATTGATTTAGTTTAATAAATTAATCTAATTTAGTTTGATAAATTAATCTAATTTAGTTTGGCTGATTTAGTTTAATTTAATTTAAATTTAATCAATTTCGTTTGATTAATTTTTAAATTAAATTTAATTGGTTTAATTGATTTATTTTGATTAATTAATTTAATTTGATAAATTAATTTAGTTTAATATTATTTGATTTAACTGATTTAGTTTAATTAATTTACTTTGATTTAATTTAATTGGTTTGATTTAGTAAAATTGATTTGATTTATTTATTTTAGTTTGGTTAATTTAAATCAAATTGTTGACAAGGGGGGTAGCCATGTGTGAGTTGAAGTAATTTTAAGGTGAAGGGGGGAGAAAAAGTCCTTTATATCTCACAAGGAAAGTCCAATGTTTAATTATTCAACAAAACCGGTCGCACTCAATGTTTTGTTGAATAATTAAACATTGGACTTTCCTTGTGAGATATAAAGGACTTTTTCTCCCCCCTTCACCTTAAAATCAAATTGTTTTAATTTGATTAATTTAAATTTAATTGATTTAGTATGATTAATTTAATTTAAATTGATTTAGTTTGTTAAATTTATCTTATTTAGTTTGATAAATTAATCTAAGTTGGTTTGACAAATTAATCTAATTTAATTTTAAATTTAATTGATTTATTTTAAATTTAATTGGTTTAATTGATTTAGTTTGATTAATTAATTTAAATTTAGTATGATTTAGTTAAATATATTCATGTAGTTTGGTTAAATTGATGTAATTAATTTAATTCTTATTGTGTTTAAAATAATAATAAAATGGTTAATCTGATATTAAAAAAGTAATAACTTCGATTTTTTGGAATCTACTCTTACACCATTAATTAATTAATACTAGATCTCACTTTAGCAGGACTTGCCTATCTTACCTTATCAACATGGCAGCATGTTGCAACAGAAGCGTCAATTTATGAGCCCGTTCTGTGGGCGTCAATTCGGGTCGGTAGTGCGTCGACGCTCTATACCTCGCGCAAAGGTAGAGCGTGTACGCCGGCGCCAACCTAAAAGTCGGCGTCGTGACGTCCAAATGCGTAATGACTCTGGCGAGGAACTGCTCTTGCGGTTCTTCGGGAAACTCCAACACGGCCGGCAGGATGGGGTCTTGTCCTCGAGGATATCTGTCGATTCCGCTTAACCTTCAAATATTAATAATAACATTCAGTTCTATAAGTAAAAAGTCCCTCTCTGCCGTATTTGGGCCTTTTAAAGTCTCTATTTTCCCGTTACCGAGAATATTCGCACAAATTCTGAAACTACTATAAAAAAAAAAACTACCACCACCTATTAGTTTCAATTCTTACCTATTTTCAGATGACGATCCTAAGGATCTATTATCATCTCTGGCCCCGCTAGCTGTAGAGACAGTTTCGACATTGCCGTCAAGATCGAAAGTCGTTTCGATATTTTCTCGAGATTGTGATTGATCGGTAGGGCTTAAGGCACGCGGCGAGCGACTGTATTAAGCAAAAAAGCAAAAAAAAATAAAACAAAAATAATAATAATAATAATAATTAGTAAAAATGCAAAAAATAAAAATACAGCAAATTAAAAAAAAAACGTACAAAAATAAAATAATAATGTAACACCTTTTTAATTGTATTCAATTTTAAGAAAGAAGATTTATTATAAGATCAGTAATTAATTGATCAGAAACTGACCTTTCTTGACTTTTTATATATTTAACCCTTTCACTGCGAATGCAAATTAAAGCCCTTTTGACCGGTGCCGAATATTCTGAAGCTTGAAAACAAAATGAACGGATGCCGCACATGTGCGTCGTTAGTACATGGTGGAGGACTTCCTATGACGCACATGTGCGTCGTTAGTACATAGTGGGGACTTTCTATGACGCGCATGTGCGTCATCAGCAGTGAAAGTGTTAAAGAACCAATGGGAAAGTTTTTAAATTTAGGGAGATATATATTTTTCATCTTTAAATAGAAACTTCAAGAAATAAAAGTAATTACAAAAGCAATGAACTATTAACTCCAAAGCAACTTCAAAAATATAAATTTACCAAACAATTCTCAGACCTAAGTCATTATTTAACTTCAACATGAAAATAAACATGTTATGGACGTGTCGTCATGTGAAAGAGGCTTAAGATTTGTACTGTCATGTGTCACAAATGTCAAGAGTGGCAACTGGGAGTGGCCACTTCGATGCCATTACTGGTGAGCTTGTAGTGAAGACTTTGTAATCAAAAATAAAGAAGAATATCATTAAAACAAAACAAGAACATCAAGAAAGACTGCTGATGGTGGGAATGCAAGAAAATTAGAAAAATCGTTGGAGGAAATAAAAACAGAAGAGGAACATGAAAGAAGAACCAACCAAGATATTTACGAAAATAGATATGACCGTTAGAAAATATGAAAAGGCATAGGATATGAAATAAAACAAAATGGAAGGTATCAGATGGCAAATAGAATAGCCAGACTGACAAAACTGAGGAACAGCTAAAAACTGGGTGATCTAAAAGTCTCACAGTACCTGATTGGAAGAGCACCATGTAGATATAGATAATGGTATTACACCGAAGGCTAAATTCATTTCTTACCATTAAAATAGCTATTTTTTTGGAGTTGTGACAGTTTGGTCTAGGTATGAAAACATTTCGTATAAAAACAAGCATAACTCACCTCTCGTACATCCTCCCACCAACGGTATCCAGCCCCCCTGAGCTGCCGAAGGCCGGTCTGGTGCGATCCTCGTGCGCCGGATCCAGAAACCTGTACGTATTGCTGTGGCCGAATTTTACGAGGCTGCCGTGCTGTAGAACTGTCGTTTGGTGGATGCGCTGACCGTTGACGTAGGTGTGCGCGTCCGTGTGGCAAGGCGTAAGCGACGTTACGCCGTCGGCGGCGTTTATGGTGATGACGCAGTGGCGCGGTTGGATGTGAGGGCCGTAGAGTTGGAGGCCTATGCCGTTGGCCGAGCCGACCTGGAATACAAAAAATTCGAATATAAAATTGCAAACCAACTTAATATTTAATAAATCAATTATTCTTAATTAGAGAATCTTTTGAACTTGGTTAGATACAACCTTTTTTTAAATTTTCTATACCTACAACGATATTGTCGTTCACGTTTACAACGATCTCCGACATATCCGATGTCTTCCTTTACTTTAAACCAAACCATTAACGTTAAAGTGCTATTTTGGAATAGTTGAATCATAAAAATTCAATGTGTATTCTAAATAGCAATCAGCATAGCATCAAACATCAATACCAATCGTTATAACATTACAAAAACTTATTCTTCTTGTTCTTCTCGCTCTTTTGAGTTTTGCAACACTACAACAGTTCCCAGTTTTCACAGTAAGAAAGTCTATTTCTATCGCAATACCCATTGACATATTGGGATCAACTTTTTTAGAAACTAAATAACTTAATCTTGAGATACAGAATAAAAGTAAAGCAAAGGTACATTAATGGTAGACACGTTGATGAACTGATTTATTTGAGTTGGCTCAAACCCAGCACGTTTACCCCGAGAACACCAAAAATGGACTATCTCTAAGACAAACAAGAATTAACATCAAGTGTAATATCAAACCGCAGGATATCATCAACATGGATGCAGCTCTCGCTGGAGAACTTTCAGAAATAACAGACATTATAACCCTTAACAATGTCGTGGAAAATGCTAAAGGTAACACCTATGAAGATAGAATACTCAAAACGGAACGCCGAATACACAAAATCACCAATAAAATCCTTCTGTCACGGCAACAGGCTTCTTGTATACAGTATGTGGTCGAATATATTACAGCTAAGCGGCCTTTTACTGGAAAAATCAGAAAAAGACCGAGACAACTTCGTCAACAACACCACACTCTGAATAAGGCAAGGCCACAGTTTATAGTTAAAGAATCAGTTCGCTCACTCTGCGTCGGCACTTTTGATCTCAATGTTCCAGTTTATACACTGCGCAACTCGGATTTGTATCCCTGGCGCATACAGAATAAAATTATAACCAATCAAATATATGACAATCGCCTATATTCAAACAGCAGTCATCTGCGCATCCTGAATGTGTATCCCTGGAGTGGATATTATTTTGGAACTGTAACAACCAGTTTGCCTAAGACCAACGCTCGTCACCAAATGTAACAACCAGTTAGCCTAAAGACCATTTGTAACTACTGATAGGTCTTTAGCTACTGTTACTATACTATTAAGGGATAAAGGCAGCGCTTGTCACCAGCCCTAGGGTCCTGGCGTCCTGAAGGAACATCCATTCGCCAGTGGCAAAATAAAATAATAAAAGAAAATAATAAAAATACAAAAAAAAACATCCCTTAATAGCATATGTCGAGCGGTTTTGGCAACTGACTTAAGACTCTCAAGTCCTTAAGGGTAGGAACGCCGAGGCTTAACATGCTCGGAATATTTCTTACTGGTTTTTGGAAAGAGGTGAGAATAAAATAGGTTAATAAACAATAACATGTATATTTATATATAAGTAAAAAAATTATTAACAATTTTAATAAATCAAAACAATCTTTATTTTTGAAATAAGATAAGCAAAAATTACTACTCATAATTGTAAAATCTTTATTATGATAAACCATGTTAATAGAATATAATCTATGATAAAACTTTAATAAAATGAAACATTTTACATCACAAAAACTTTAACTATAATAAAAAAACTCTTTATATGATAAAACCCTTAAAACTGATAAACATTTAATAAGTAAACTTGGGACGAAAATGAAAGAATTGGCATTTGAAGAAAGACTAATGAACTGTTTTAAAATACATAACCCAAACAAGAGATTTAAACATGTTAAAATAAAATAGATATTACCTTTGAAACTAAAACACTACAACACACTTTACTATATATAATAGATATTAATACATTTTTAAGTTACATTTTTGGGCATAGGTTTGGCCCAACGGCCGCCCCTTGAGTCTTTTTTGTGTCAACGATTGACTCTCTATTTATATCAACCTTAACGTGATTATTTTAAAAAGAAACTCTACTTATTTATTTTTAATGATTATTCGCACGATTTGTCCTTTAATTTTCTAGTACAATGAACTATTTCTAATTGTTTGGTTTTAATAACTATGTTGTGTTAATTTAATAGATATTAAAAATATTAGATATTTTTGGGATTTTTGTTAAATTCTTTATATTTTAAAAATAATAATGCCAATTATTACAGAACATTCAACTGGTCCAAGTGAGCTAACTGATTCTTTAGCAATAAACTGTGGCAAGGCTGCTTACAATCAAGCAGCGCTGCCTAGATCGTATACGCTCTTTAGGGATCATAAAGAAGAGCCAAATCAAGAAAGCTAGCGGAATTAAGGATAACAACACCTTCCACACCAAACCCTCTAGACTACTTGATGACCCACAACCTGTAATTGAAAACCCGCCGTCAGCTACTGAAGTAGAACATCTTCGAAAGCACGACACCCATCATGAAGAACACATCATCTCTAATCAGGTTTAGATCCTACTATACCCGATTTCAACAATACCACCGTGGCGATAATCCGCAAGTAACTCAGCAAGAGATTAGTAAGGCACTTGAAGGTATTAGAAATGTTTACCGTTTGAGTTCTATTTAATAAATAATTTTCAAAAAGTTTATTGTTTTTTTTTAAACAAAACTTTTTCTCATGTATATAAACATTTTTGGACACACTGTATAATAGATTGCGACGTGCTCTTCGAGCACGTCGTTAACAATGAAGTGTATTCAGATATTATGGTTAACGACGTGCTCGAAGAGCACGTCGCAATCTATTATACAGTGTGTCCCAAACATTTTTATGCACATGAAAAAGTTTTATTTAAAAAAAGACAATTATTTATTGTTAGAAAAAGGCACAAAGTAAGTTTTTTCGAAATTAAAGATGAATAATTTATGACTAAATGAGTATACCTATTTTTTAAATCATTTTCAAATCTTTTTTTTAAATTTATTCAGGTATTATCAGAGTAAACAATTGCTATATTATCTGCAAAGCTTATCAATCTACCCGTACTTGAATAAGTAAGAATACTGTTGATATAAATAATAAAGAGGATAGGACCTAACATAGTACCTTGTGGTACACCAAATTTAATACATTTTCTTTCACTTAAAATATTGATTTTTACTGTTTGAGTTCTATTTCATAAATAATTTTTAAAAAGTTTATTGTTTTTTTTTTTCAACAGAACTTTTTCTCATGTATATAAACATTTTTGGGGCACACTGTATAATAGATTGCGACGTGCTCTTCGAGCACGTCGTTATCAATGAAGTGTATTCAGATATTATGGTTAACGATGTGCTCGAAGAGCACGTCGCAATCTATTATACAGTGTGCCCCAAACATTTTTATGCACATGAAAAAAGTTTTATTAAAAAAAAACAATTATTTATTGTTAGAAAAAGGCACAAATAAGTTTTTCCGAAATTAACGATGAGTAATTTATGACTAAATAAATCGAGTATATTTTTTAAATCATTTTCAGTTTTTTTTTTAAATTTGTCCAGGTATTATCAGATTAAACAATTGCCGTATCATCTGCAAAGCATATTGATCTACACGCACTTGAATAAGTAAGAATACGGTTGAGATAAATAATAAAGAGGATAGGACGGATAGGACCTAACATAGTACCTTGTGGTATACCAAATTTAATACATTTTCTTTCACTTAAAATGTTGATTTTTACTGTTTGAGTTCTATTTCATAAATAATTTTTAAAAAGTTTATTGTTTTTTTTTCAACAAAACTTTTTCTCATGTGTATAAACATTTTTGGGGCACACTGTATAATAGATTGCGACGTGCTCTTCGAGCACGTCGTTAACAATGAAGTATGTTCAGATATTATGGTTAACGACGTGCCCGAAGAGCACGTCGCAATCTATTATACAGTGTGCCCCAAACTATATTAATTTTTGTACCCTTTAGGTTCTTGCCTGTGGATCTTCTATACAGTCATTATTAGGAAGAATTTTTAGAATTTAAGTATGACCAAAATTGTTTTGGATCATGATTAATATTATTTTCAATTGATCTCAAATATGAGGAACGAGCTATAGAAATGTCTTGTTTAATTTGGTCTCAAAGGTTCTTAAATTTAGTAAATGGATCAAGTGAATTAGTAGGTTGGTCATGCTTTTTCTTTTTGACGATTCATATGAATTATATGACCATTAAACCAAGAAGGATAGGTCTTAGAGTTAGGTTTTTTAACAGGTATGGGCTAATTAATAGTAATTGTTCAATAGTTGAAGACTTTTATCAACACTGCAGAATCAAGAAAAGTCCAATTAATATTGAGTAGTGAGTTGTATAATTTTGGAAAATCTGATTTTTTATAATTATACTGCACTTGGTCTGTACTTAACTCTAATTTTAATGGGGACTTCAATACACAAAAAGGGGTGAAAATCACCTTCATCTAAGACAACTTCATCGGTTTTATATACATGATATATCGATACCTTTTTACTAGACTATCGTAAGGGCCATTTGAACAAATATCGCTTACGTCAGTTTGGCAAAAAGGTATCGATATATTAAGCTTTCAAAAATATGAAATGATATAGGGCATTCCATTGAAAAAATGGAATACTGACAGTGCTAGACTTACATGAATCACGCTGTATATTTATATTTTAGTTCGGAAAAGTCAGAAAATATACAATTTAATTTGAAAGTTAACGTGTTTTAACGTTTTATATAAATTTCCAAAATAGAGTCAAAAATAATGTCATTCCTGTATACTCTATAAAATAACAATGCAAAAGAAATTAAAACGGCTATTTTACTTGCCTTTTTTTAATCAATTTTACTTCCTACGAAAAGACACGAAAAAATACCGGAAACAATTTCATCCACCGTCACCACAACATATTGGAATTTGTAGTTCAAGTTACCAGCGCACATAATATTACACACATCCGTCACAGAGATGATATAAAAGAACAAAAACACTAAATTAATCCCATGTGCCATGTACGTACAATTACAATGCCAGTTCTGTTTTCAAAACGATTTTATTCGAAAAATTGAATCAAGTGAAATGAACCACGAGCTAATGAAACAGTGGGATAGAGATGTTTGTTAAGCCGGGTATATACGAACCGATTATATCAGCTTACCAATCGTTAATAAGCATCACGTGCAATTAATTCGAAAACAATTATATGTATCATAAAAATGTATTTAATCAATTATATTTATATCAAATTTCGTGAAACTGATACAGAAACAGGACAAATTACATGTTTACCTTCGAAGACGGAATAAAAAATAACCATTGATATTGGGTGTTCGATAAGTACGGTACATAACTTCAGGAGCGTATTCTGAGCTAAAATAAAGGTATTTTTGTCATATACACTATGTCTCAAAAATGCTTCGTTACTTTCATTTAATACAAGTGTCTCATACACGGGTGATTTAAGGTAACCCCATAAATAAAAGTCCAAGGGATTAAGATCGGGACTGCGAGGTGGCCAAGCTTGAGGACCTCCGCGTCCAATCCAGTGATTAGGAAAAGTGCTGTCGAGGTATTGACGAGCAAGAAGGCTAAAATGGGTTGGTGCACCATCGTGCATAAATCAAAAATCTCCTCTCACTTCTGCTAACAGACCATTTAGTTTTTCGTGTAAAAACTGAGTATACGAATCACCATTCAGTCGAGGGGGTAAAAAGTATAGTCCAATAAGATGGTCATCAATAATCCCTATCCATACATTTAATGAAAATGTTTGCTGTCAGCGACCTTCTCTTATTGCATGAAGATGTTCATTATGAAAATTAATAATTGCTTCTCGCGAAAAAGTTGCCTCATCAGTAAATAAAATTAGGGTTAAAAATTGTAGATATGAGCAACTTTATACTAAAATTTAGCCTTGGCTGAAAGTCACGGGGCAGCAGACTCGTTGTATGTGGTATGGGTAAAGCAGATAAACTTTCAAAACTCTTCAAACAGTACAGTTTATCAAATTTCTAGAGGTGTTCGACGCCCAGACAGAGAACGCGCTACGTGTGACTAAGATAGCTATTGTACAGTCTGCTAAACAAGTTATTTTAAATAGTTTTTAATATTTTTAGGTAATTAAATTTTAAAAGTGTGGAATAGTTTAGGGATTAAATTGGTCTGATTGGACTTTCTTAGAACGTTTTTAAAAGCAGCTAAAGATAGTATGTAGAATTGAAAATAATTATTATGCCATAAAAGGTGTTTTGGAATTCCTTCAACCTTTTGAAATTGAGTCAGAAAATATAAATTTTATAGGATAGCGGAAAATACCTATAATTTTTTTGTAGGCCTTTGTAAATCGTGGAAATAGTTTATATTTTATTTCTACCTTATTAAGGAAAATGATACCTATTATTAATAACGGTTGTTTCTGAAACATTACTAAAATTTTCGAAATTTTGTTTTTCTACAAAATAATAAACTATACTATTTAGAAAAAAATTTATTTCTCTTATAATTTTATAAAAAATAACAGGGGAATATTTACATTTCTTGATCTATTAAACAAAACGATAAATTATCTCGACGAATGACACCATGTTCTAGTACGGAAGCTAGCTTTACATTTTTGTTGGTGGTTTCATGGGTTTCATATCAATTTTTTGTAATTGTAGTTTACACGTACATATACCTCTTAACACTTGTTTGCTTTATTAAAAAAGTGTGTTGTTGTGATTTACGTCGAAATAAGTCAAAAACAACTTTAAACCCCATATAAAATCAAAAAGGAGGAACGGAAAAAAATTGAGCCTGTAAATGAACACAACTCAGAAACAAAAATAGCTATCTAATAATAAAAAAATAAAATTTGATTCTTGTGCAGCTTCATCTATATCAATAACTGTTTTTGGTTTTTTAATGGTTTTTCTTGGTGATGAAAATTCCGATATCTCACGGTTATCGATTCTTTTTTTCTCTCCAGAAATGCGGACGACAGTGTTTTTAGATACTCCTGTGGCTGCAGCAACACGATCATTTACATTTTTAAATGGTATTGAAGGTGAATTAAAGTTTCCTTCTCTTCTCATAAACTCTATAACATTGGCTATTATTTCGCGAGATTGACTGTTAATCACGCGGCCTCTTAATTTGCTATTAAACTCCATACTTAGGTTCTATTAAACTGTAATGAGCAAAAAACACAAACGAAAATAAAAGAAATGTTTTAGCGAAATTTACATCTGACATTTACGTCTGAATGAAATACTTGATGCGCAGAGTGTACTTTCATTGCGTAAATCCGTCGGGATGCCTGTCAGTAGTGCTTTCTCTGTCTAGCCGTCGAAAGCCTCTAGAAATTTGATGAACTGTAGTTGTACTTACTTGAAGCTGTCATGCAATCTTCCTGGTACTAGTTGAAGGATTTTCTTCTATCTCCTGTAGTATATTCTTCTAGCTCAGACTTCTTCTACCAGGAATAACCCGATTATGCTCAAAACTACCGGTTTCACTCAATCTGGCATGTATCTTTCTAAATGTTTTAGCACATGGCGTTACCCTAGTCAGATAACGTTGCTGATAAATTCTTCTAGCATCTGCTAAATTCCCATTGGCTTAGCAAATAAATGAAGTGCATTAGAGCCATTTCAGCGTTAGTAAAGTTATTCATTTTAATGTCTGACATACAAATAAATAAACAATTGGCGACTAGTAAAATGTCAAACAAGTACCTGGGAAAACTTGAAGATAACTTTTTTGTTGTACATTGTTCAAAGAGATTAAAAATAATAAAAAATAATGAAAAAATTACTGTCTTTGTTGCTTTTTCTTCCAAATCGAACATTAAAAGCAGAACAGTGGCGTAACACGTTTTTCCTTCCATATTTTTCAGCGATTAGTTTGATTAAAATGTTTTAAGTGGTTTTGGAAATATTTAAAAAATAGTATTTTTTTTATGAAACTTTCACACCCTGTATTTCCGTAACGAAGCATTTTTGAGACATAGTATATATGACAAAAATATCTTTATTTTAGCTCCAGAATACGCTCCTGAAGTTATGTACTTATCGAACACCCTGTTATATTATTATAATTATAATAAAGAAAAGTGAAATGATTAGAAGATCAAGTTTAAAATCTTAATTGGAAGTTAACATAAAAAACCGTTGATTTTAGGACAAAACTATACAGGGTTTCTCAAAAATCTTGATAACACTATCTGATGGAGTGTATGGTATTAATAGTCCAGGATCCGTAAGTAAGGTCAACCTTCACCCATCTGTTTAATGGATAAAAGAATTTTTTTATTAGATAAAATATTTTTTTAAATATACCGCAAATGGGTTGCCTAAAAAAATACGGTCATGGCCATTTTTTACTTTCCTTTCTGTGTACAGATAAGGAAAGTAAAGGAATCATGATAAAAGTTGCTTATGATGTCATTCTCTATTATTTTGTTCTCATACATGATTTCCCTAAAATGGGCCTAATTCGAGATATTTAAGGAAAAGTGCAAAATTTCGAATTTTGAAGACAACTCAAAAACGGATAAAGAGAAAAACGCCAAATTTTAAACTTAAGCTTTAATCTATCCTGCGGTGAGCTGATTAAAGTTTGGGCATAGCCGAAGTATCTGGGGAATACTTTACAGAGTGACGTTTTTTTTTATTTTAAGAAAATAAATACTCTGGACCGTATTTTCTTAGGAAATCCTTTTGCGGTATATTTATAAACAAATTTTATTAATAAAAAGAAACTTTCATCCATTAAACAGATGGGTGAAGGTCGACCTTACTTCGGATCTTAGACTATAAGATACTGTAGCAAATATTAACAAAAACCTAATTTTTTTTTCAAAATATGAACTGTACATTGTTTATAATAAAGTTTTTTTTTTTTTAGTGGCATCCTCTGTATAAGTTTTTTTGTTCTATTTCACCACCTTTTGTTATGTTAGGTATTCTCCTAGCCACAAACGAAAAAATGACAACATTGTCAGGAGGTCTATTATTTCTTTATTTGACCCAAATATGTAATTAATAATTAATATCTATTATTTCGAATACACTTTCACACGCTGTAAAACAGAAAAATGGAGCTTCTGTTATTTTAAAACTAACTGTTTGTAATCTTCTCCCATGATTAAATTTTGACTGCCCTAGAAGATGGAAAAATGTTCCGAAACATCATAGTATGATCCGGTGTAGTGGGCATTGGCATTAAGAAGCTATGCTTAACTCTATCAAATGCCTTTGAGAAATCGGTATAAATCACATCCACCTGTCCTTGGTCATCTAATACATATGCAATAAATTGTGTAATTACAGTTAAATTTGTCACCGTTGATCATTTGTCTATAAACCCATGCTGATATGGTGAATTGTAACTTCGGACAAATGGATATATACGATTATACAGAACGACCTCGAAGATCTTCGAAAAGTTGCACAACAGTGACACCGGTCTATAATTTCCTACATCAGACTTTATGTATGGTTATATTGAACCAAGTTATGTAATTCAATAAAATTCATTAAAATAGAAGTCTTGTTGTCTGATCTGTCTAAACTTATAAATTTTAGAATATTAAAATCTCCTAACATAATAATATTAATAAAAATAACCAATTTCTCTAAACAATCAAAAAAATATTCGAAATCATCTACAGTCAGCTTATCAGGAATGTACAAAACTAATAAATAAAATACTTTATGGCCAATCGAACACTTTACAATAAGCAAATCGATTGAGGGAAAATGTATATCAAACATAAATGAATCAAACTTGCTTGATTTTATACACCTTCTAAGTGCCAGTAATACTCCTTCTCCAGTTGATTTTTCTACTAAATCTAGTCTACGATCTTTACGGTACACTTCATATGTGTCAGAAAATATTTCCGAACTTGTAACATCACTACTTAGCCAAGTTTCACTTAACGCGACTACATCGAACTCTGCTTCACAAACACTGGCATAACAAGTATTAGAAATTAAAAATTAAAAAAAACCGACTTCAAAAACGTGCAGATGCCATCGCCACATCTTAACCAAATTTATATGGGACCACCCCTGATGTACCCCCTTACTAACAAAAAAAGAATCATATAAATCGGACAAGATGGTAAAGCATTATTGCTAAACATACATAAAAAATGAAGAGTTTGAGGATTTTCTCATGGACCTAATTATTAGATTTTGACCAAATTTATATGGGATTACCCCTGAAGTAGCCCCTTTCTAACAAAAAAAGAATCATTGAAATCGGACACCGTGTTAAAGAATTATTGCTGAACATACATAAAAAAAAATATCGCGACGAATTGATAACCTCCTCCTTTTTTGAAGTCGGTTAAAAATCGTCAACTTTAGAATTTAAACATCGAACATTTTGGTAGTAACATTGAAGCTGAGCGTTATCGTTTGAAGATATGTTGGGCATTTACGGTTTAAAGGTACTATTTAAAGGTACCGTCAACGTATCTGATCCTAAACTTTTCAGTACCTTTATTGTTTTTCTCATCCAACCCCATTTTTCAACTATCTGTAATAGTCTATTTGCCTTTTAGTACGGTCAAAGGAAATAGAAACATGTTTATATTTTCCATTCTTCAATGAACTGGCTTGCCTAATCAAACTTACGACATCGGTTTCTTCCTCCATTGTAATCTTCATTGATCTGTTTCGGCCCTCACTAATACCACTAATACCATTTAAAGCGAACGATCTTTTAAAAACTGCTAGGACTCATCGTAAACATTCTTTTCTATACGTAAAACATAATTATAGTTCTGCAAATCTCTAAATAATACAAATTATAATTGGCTTTTCCTAGAGCACAGTTGATCGATGATGTAACAGATCTATGTAGCGATAACGCAATTTCCCCTATCGATAGTAGTTTAGCAATCGGGAGCAGTTTTTACCTTACTGATAAATTTATTGTTGCGGATATGAAGGTTATCGTTGGTTTTATCTATTCAATAATCAAACGCAGTTATACTGTTCACTCGAAGCCTTATTAACAGATAACTAACCCCTTCCCCTGTCTCATCCTCCTACAATTTATCCCCTATTGATTATCCAATTACTAAAATGAACGATTTTAATTATGCTTACAATTCTGGCGCTAAAGCGAATTGTACACTAGCTGGTTTTATCCGCATTTAAATTTAATGTGATGAAAGATTATTATTTAATAGACTTAGTAGAAAAATGGATGGCTAAAAAAAGAACCTTCTATCTCTTCGATGTCTAATTATATATATTTTCGCTCTGCTCGTCCTGCAAATATTTACTAGTTACATAATATAAGGTATTTCGTAACTAGTTTCATAAATAGCTATTTTACTAAATCCAAAGGCTGAAAATTAGTTTTAAAAAAATATTTTTGCTAAACCGATTCTGATTAGCACTTGTGAGACAGTATGGCCGCTCGCAAAATGACTCGCTTTGAGCAATCTATATAACTATATATGTATCACTGCACCTGTCAAACACAAGAGGCCCGCCCACAGGGTTGCTATATCATAACCCGTCATTACCTTATATTACCCTCGGGCACACATACTTCGATTATCTACGAGTGACAGATGTTGACAGTGACAACTGACATTATTGAAATTGTCAAAACTTCCCGCGTCCCCAGTCCATTCTTTCTAAAATCTTTTCCTTCAACTTTAATTTATTATCAGCTTGTGAATTTACTACTTGAATTTCAATAAAATTTGCACATTTTCCTTGTTTTCGTAAATGTACTTAAAACGACGCGTTTTTCCATCTGCAAAATGAAATTCCAGATTTCCCCAGAGGTTGTCGCAAACCACATGCTATTGATTTCAATGAATTTTCAGTGTCTGTTTCAATGCAATCTGATATATTGCTTATGGGTGTGTTGAAAATAAAAACGAAAAACATTTAACATAATTGTTTATGCTCGTGAATGTGCTGCTGGTGTTGGATACAGATACTGACTTGTTTTTGTGGCAACGTTGAAAATAATCGCTTAGAGGTATAGTGAAAAGTCCTACAAAACGGTATTATATAAATCACGGATGAATTAATGATTTTAACAAAATATCTTGGCAACCCTTCGAGATAGGAAGATGGGGGGTTTACGGCGTTAAATTTCTCTCTAAAAGCCCTACAAAATGGTATCATATAATTTACGGATGAATAACTTGTAGATACATAGATTAGGATTTTAGATGTAATCTAAGGCAATATTTACAGAAAAATCACGATTTAAGTTAAATATCTCGGCAACCGTTTGAACTAAGAACATGCTGTAACAGAAATGGGTTCAATGCAGTTAATAAGGGGCTCTTCAGGGATCAGCACAGTACCCAATGGTATTCATTTCGTTAACGACTTATGTAGTAATATAAACATCGGTTTAGGTTGTTTAGAAAACATTTTATTTATTTTTGCTTGAATTGGTATCATTCTAGTTAAACAATTTGCAAAACTTACAAAATTTATGGAAGTTCTCAACTGTGTGATTTAAAAGTGACGGAGTTACGTTGGGAATTAGAAGATCGTGAGCTGGAGACGACAGGAAAGAAAGCAGAACTGGTAGAGCGGCTTAAAGAAGAATTAATAAGTGAAGGTTTGGATCCGGAAACGTGTCTATTTTCGGATGATGCGTCTTCTATAATTTCTTCTTTAGAAAGTCAAATATCAACTAGAAAAGTCGTCTTCTGATATTTCTTCCGGGAAAAACGAAATCTCTTCTTTAGAAACTAAGATTTCTTCTGATATCTCCTCTGTAAAAGATGAAATTTCTTCCGACTTGATAAACAAAATTACTGCTGATATATCTTTCTATAAAAATAATATTTCTTTCTTAGAAGAGAAGGTGTCTTCTGAAATTTCTTCCATGGAAAATAAGATATCATCAGTTGACGAGAAAATAAAAGAAATAGAAAAGTAGTTAGAAGAAATGGAATACGTAGATCAGATCAAAGACGGTGAAATAAAGTGCCATGAGGCGGAGTCAAAGTTGAAATTGGAAGGAGCTGTAAATTTTGCTCGTGTTTCGGCGGAAATATATCATGAACCAATTACTTTAAACAGTTAGAAACAACTGCCACATCAAACGAATGGTCTGAATGAGAGAAAGCATCGCCCTTTGAGGAGATGCTTTAGATATTCTTCAGACTATACCTGTGGAAGAGACCGATGACTTTGAACAACTTAAAAAAAGACTTAACATACGATATGGCCACGAACACTTGGAGCATTTATACCAATTACAATTAAAGAATCGCAAAGAGGAAAGAGACGGGACTCTTCAAGAATATGAAGTAGATATTGCCAGGTTTAGTAGTCCAAACATTTGTTGATGGACTCCGTGACCACAAGATGCAGGAAACACTTAGTTTAGCAGGCTTCTGGAGGACACAGAACAGTGAGAACTGTAAAAGAAGAAAACGTAAAAGATAAACTCGATCAACTAGTTAACACAGTGGTCGGCAACCTCTCAATGTGTTGAGCTACTTTGTTAATTTTGGAATAAACAGCGAGCTACCCACACGGAAGCCACGTAACGCAACGTAAATGAAATAATCCACAGTTAATTTATCATTAGATGTATTTATTTTACTATTTAACTGGTAATACATAATACATAGGTACTAATAATAAACTAATAACAAAATAACTAATATTACTAGTACGTACTTGTTCATAGCTACATTCCTACCTACCAAACGAAGGTGTTTGAAAAATAAACACAAACTTTTATCCAGCCACAACGACATGCCACGTAAGATTTAAAAGTAGTTAATAATAACAACAAAAAAGTAACGCACTATCATGAACATAAACATTGAAAAATAAAAAAGCACGTTCAATGAGAAGGCTGACACTCAAACTCATCGATAATTTTTTTAATGTTTGCAGTATAATTTGATACAGCCATTCGAATACAATTATCCAAATGTTCATCTGTAAGTCGATTGCGATATTTGTTCTTAATAAACTTCATATTGGAAAAAGAAGATTCACACAAATAGATTGAACTGAATAATGCTTTCACTTTCAAGGCAACACGGCATAGAACTGAATATTTGTCTTTACTTACAATAGGCCAGATACATTTGGTACTTGAGACTAACGATTTTAAGGCTAAATCATTTTGAAACTCAATTACTTCCATTTCTGTTGCTGCGATGTCTTCGCCAAAGTTCTGCATAACACAACTTGCAAACTGTTGGATATCAATTTCCATAAATGGTGAAACAACAAACTGCGCTACTAAAGCCATTTCGTTGAAATTCTTAAAACGATTTTTGAAGTTATTCTTCAGGGTAGAAACTATTTCTACATGATATTTGCTGTCATAGGGTTCTAATGGATTTTGAGATATTTTTTCTGAAAGAATAGGAAAATGCTTGGCATCGCTGTTAATTAGGTTTTGTTCCCAAAACTCCAGCTTTTTGATAAATGCTTTTATATCAGGAATCATTTCCGCTAGTTCTTTGTCTCTCCCCTGAAGCTGCAAATTAAGTTCGTTTAATTTCTCTGTAATGTCCACGAGAAAACCAAAATCTCTAAGCCAGATTGAATTTTCTAGTTCCGGAGGCGGTTCATCGCGTTGTTTGAAAAATTGAACTATGCCAGATAGGACATCATTTAAACGTTTCAGCACCCGTCCTGTACTTAACCATCGGACTTCAGAGTGAAGGACTAGGTCCCGTATTGACAGTCAACTTCATCGGCCAAGGTTTTGAATAATCTTCTTTGTAACGCTTGAGCTCTAATCTTGTTCACAATTTTTACCACCAGTTTCATAACGTTGTTTAGTTTCAGGCAATTTCCACATAATGCTTGCTGATGGATAATGCAGTGGTAACAGAGAAATTACGGAAAAGTTTCATCTTTACGACATAACGCCACCAGACCCTTATCACAATCCACCATAGCTGGAGCGCCATCGGTTGTCAAGCCTACCATTTTCGATATTGGAATTTTCTCGGAAAAAATAATATTTTTTAAATGAGAAAACAACTCCTCTCCAGTAGTGTGTCCTTTCAGTGGAATAAACGTCAAAAGATCTTCTTTAATCGTAAAATCACTAAAAACCATCCTGACGAACACGGCCATCTGGGCAGTGTCAACGACATCTGTTGATTCATTCTGTTAAAGTGAAAAAAAAAAAAACACAATTATCTAAGTCAATTCTTAACTGTAAAAAATATCATTGCTCATTACTTCTATACGACTCATCACTGTATTAGCAGAAAGTTGCATAGATTTTATAGCTCGTCTTTATTTCTAAAGTTGGCAAATAACGAATCAGCAGCTTCTAAAAACGCCTGTTTTATCATTTCCCCGTCTTCATAAGGTTTCTTTTTTTGTGCAATTATCTGGGAAACACGATACGATGCTTCAGTTGCAGCCTTATTTTTGTCGACTGTTCTTAAAAATATTGATTGTTGTCCAATTAACTGCTTTTTTAACTGTTTCAGTTTCTCCTTTCTGGCGGCAGAATGTAGTGGGAATGATTTTTCAAAATTAGAATGTACAATTTTATGATGTCTCTCAATATTTCCTTTTTTAGCAACGGAGACCGAAGTATTACATAACAAACACACATTTTTATCTTTAACTTCTGTAAAAAAGTATTGTTCTTCCCATTCCAAATGAAAGTGGTATGTCTTTACCTTCTTACAACTGCTTGCCATAATATTATTTTTTGTTGTTCTCTACTAACCCAACCGCTGGACGTTGGTTACGCGTTCAGTTTTAAACTAAGCGCAATGTCGCCACGCCGTGCGTATTTATCCCGTTCAAAGCAATCCTGATCGTTCTCGAATACTAACGCGCTGGTACCGGCTGGTCGATTCTAGCTTGATGGCGTCAGCGGCAGATCGCTCACCGCAACGTTGCCGCTCTTTATGTTTAATATTATGACAATTAGATTTTTTGTGGAATTTTTTAAATTTAAATCGTTGTGAGAGCTACCAGAATTGCCTCCGCGAGCTACCGGTAGCTCGCGATCAACAGGTTGGCCTAGAAGTTATGGATTATTCTCCACGCGTCAGACTGCGATGGGAAACATTCGATTCGGTTTCTCGAATCTCGATATGGATATCGATAGGGCTAGCGCTAGACTTCCTGTTGCGGTAATAAACAAAGAACAGGGTTGGCTTGCTGATATTACTCCAAATCAATTCTATAGACAAAAGTGACAAGTGTTTAACAGTATGACCGAATCTTTTAGCCATCTCATCAACAACATATATGAATTTAAGCTTTAATCCCTTCATTATAGATAGTAGATCCTTTTTTAAAACTATGGAAGGATATGTTACACTCATATTATTTAAAAATGAAGATATAACCTCTTTGCGCCACCGAAATATTGGGTTATTTATACATTTTTATATATACGTTATTTTTATACAGTCCACTTCATTTAATTAACAATCAAACATAATATTTTTTGTGATAATAAAAGACCTGAACATTAAATTTCAAAGGCACGATAATCAAAGAGCATTAATTAATTAATTAATTAATTAATCAATAATTAATAAACTTATTTCGTTTACCCTAGAATATTTCATCCTACAAAAGAACGTTGAAAAAATAATCGTTATATTTTGTCATAAATTCAGTATTTCCTTGTTTTAAAAAGAGAAAATACATTATTCAGACGCTGGTTGGAACAGTAGTCATATCAACGTCGTTTTTAATTTCAAAACAGGCTTTGTTTTGACTAATAATTCTCGACTTACATCTATAGGTGTATAATAAAAAATATCAAATTTACTCGTACAAAAAATATTCTCATTCAACCACATGTTCGAAGGATCACTATAAAACCGAATAGTGAAATCAATGGCCCCATTGTCTATTGCCGTTTAAAAGACTCGTTTAAGGGCTTTTTCACTTCATTTGAAGCACTAACCGCTTCACTTGGAGTGCTTTGATTCTCATTCATCGTTTTACATCGATTTTTCTTTCACACCAACAGCGGTATGGGCACCGCAAACGAACAAGCTCGAATGAGATTTTTTTGTGACGATAAGTGCGTAAAGTGTGTAGGAACTTAAGGGTTTAGGTACTGTAAATAAACGTACTTAAAATAGTATAGTAGTCAGAAACAATAAACAAATACTCATTCTTTATAAAATTGGTTAATGGTTATAAGAGGTTAAGTAGATACAAAGCATAATGGTGGTCTTTAAGGACAGAATATCCTTGTGCATTATACCATATATCGTACAATTTTTTTTAATTGTAGATAAAGGTCCAACTTAGGTGGTTCAGGCATTGATTTTTTTAAATTAATTGTTTTTAATTAAAAACGTGTAGCAGAAAATGGCCTATTTTTAGACCTTTTTCATTGTAAGAATAAACTACAAATTCAATAAATTTTCTGAAAATGAAACCTTGAACCACCTATGTTAAACATTTTCCTATCAAATCGTTTAATCGGAAAATATGAAAAGGCTCAGACCTCCGAAATATTTATAAATGAAAATTGGGTTGCATTTTATGTGTAATCCATAATTAAAAAAAAATTTGGACTAAAAATGGCGTCCTCACTTTCCTAAAATAATCAATAATTAGTTCATTCCTGCTTCCATAGATGGATCGAAAAATTTTTTTAAATTTTGAATATTTTAACTTTAAAGTAGAGTTACTATTATGAGCAGATACAACAGCGATAGTAACAATAGTAGTCTTTTTATGTTGTGGTAGTTAAGAGAAGATGAGATTAGCCAGTTATGGACCAAGGTCAAAGGTACAGAGAGAGGTAATTGGGTAATTAGTAATTATCCTAAGTACCCACCCCCACCCTTCGAGCAATTAGCAAGTACCTCCCAATTACTATCATGTGCTGTAATGAGTATAATTGCGTAGTGTAATAATGGCACCTCTCATTACTCCATATACCTAGAGGTGTAAGTACCTCTCAGAGAGTATTAACTATGTATATCACGTAATATGTAACGAGCATAGTAAATACCCATACTCATCGAAGTGTAAGTACCTCTTAGATAGTAATTACTATGTATATCATGTAATGATTTTAGTCTAAATACATCTCAGTGAATACTACTATTGTGGCATAGGGAAAATAAGTCCATGTCTAAACACATCCTTGACTCTCAACCGCCATAGCTAGAGTGAAGCGCTAGTCTTCAGCAGACATGAGCCACGTAAACATTGGTGGAAGGGGTAGAACCCCACCCTTCGCGCATCTTCAGACTTGTATATTATGAATAGTGGAGGGAAGCATAGGAGAGGTGGGAATTTTTAGAGAGGGTATATAGTAGCGTGCATATCCAAATTAAATCAGTTTAAAATCGTGAGTTTTAAGTTCCATTATCTAATACTGAAATATTCGTAAAATAATAGACATGTTTATACATGCAGTGTTGCCATTTGGGTGGAAATTTCCCCATAGGGTGGAAATTTTGACTGTGGTGGGAATTTTGGGTGGATACAATATTTTTGGGGAATTTGCTCCCATAATGACTTAAGTGTGAATTAATCTTGGTTTTATTCTTTTTAATAAATATGTATTATTTATTTATTACATATTAGGTCAATGTAATCAAGACCTCACACATGATATGATGTCATGTTTTATGTTTAGACTATGCTGCGTTTGAATATCCACATCGGATTCTTCTGAGATCTTGTGAAATCTTGTGAATCTTTGATCACGTGATTCAATATACGTAAATGTAGTAGGGCATATGTGTCCGATGTAGATAAACAAACGATCAAGATGTAAAAAATGCATCGAATGTGGATATTCAAACGCATCATTTTTGTGGTGTTGTGATTTGATAGTATTTGTATTACATTTGTACTACTGCGCGTGCGCAAAAATCTTAGTGGTGGGGGTTATGAATTATTTATTTAAGGTATTGAGACATTAAAAACTCTTCCAGTCTACTGAGACATTTTCTACGAGTAGCTTCTCTAAAAATAACAAAAAAAATGTCTATTATCAAAAACTGATTATTTGACTTTCTTGAATCTAAATGAAATTAACGCATTGTCGCCACAGGAAATAGCACAAGATTACGAAGAATTTTTTAAAGAATGGTATCAGGACTTTAATTTACTTGCTTGTGCTACAAATATTAAATGGTATTCTATTTGTCGTTGTCATCTAATAGCAGACGATGGTAGTACAGCATATGAACACCTTCACGCTTTAATACATTTTACTAATGGATTCACAATGTTAGCCTACAAGAAAAAACTACAACGCACTGGTACACGACTCCATTCAAAAACAACTTTCAAGAAAATAATTTGCTTGGACCATGCTGTTGGTGTCTTCAGATACATCACCTGCGCTTATGGACAAAAACCGCTTAGAAGGGATGGAGATGGTCTTAGAGGTACACCTCATTCTCATTACGATAGAAGAGTATTTAAACAAGATTGGTTACATTCCCGAGGAAAACAGTGTTGCTTAGTAAGCATAGGAATTTCAGAATTAGCATCTGAAGCTGTAAAACTACACATCTGAACACGAACTTCATGATAAATCCACTTGTAGATGTGATAGAGGTGCCGAAGGAATAAAGCGGAGGGAAAAGGCTAACGAGAAACGGAGACAATTTTACAAAACAGAACGGGGAATTGAAATTAGGAATAATTACAAAGAAAAACAAATTAAGAAAAAGAAACTAATTACAAGTTTACCGAAAATGGGCCTAAATAAAAAAGCTGAGCTTCAAAGAGAGACAATTTTGAAACTTATTAAGTTACTGTAAATACTTAATACTATTACTTTAAAAATATAATTTTAAATCGAAATATATTTTATTTTCATTGTCCAATGTTGACTTTACCTTATAACAAATAACTTTCCATTTAAATTATTAGCAATATTTGTCCTATCTTTACTTAAATGTCCACACCAGCACTCTACTGTCCAGAGTCAACTACACGTTTTCCATTTAAAAAGCATTGGTGTCCAAGATCCTATATACCCTCTCTAAAAATTCCCACCTATCCTATTACAAAAAAAAAAAAAAAAAATTCCCACCTCTTCTATGATTCCCTCCACTATTCATAATATACAAGTCTGAAGATGCGCGAAGGGTGGGGTTCTACTCCTTCCACCAATGTTTACGTGGCCCGTGTCTGCTGAAGACTAGCGCTTCACTCTGCTATGGCGGTTGAGAGTCAAGGATGTGTTTAGACAAGGACTTATTTTCCCTATGCCACAATAGTAATCACTGAAATGTATTTAGACTAAACTCATTACATGATATACATATTAATTACTAACTAAGAGGTACTTACACTTCGATGAGTATGGGTACTTACTATGCTCGTTACACATTACGTGATATAGTTAATACTCTCTGAGAGGTACTTATACCTCTATGTATATGAAGTAATGAGGGGTGTCATTACACTACGCAATTACACTTATTACAGCACATAATAGTAATTGGGAGGTACTTGCTAATTGCGCGAAGGGTGGGGGATGGGTACTTAGGATAATTACTAATTACCCAATTAACTCTCTCTGTACCTCTGACCTTGGTCCAGAACTGGCTAATCTCATCTACTTAGGGCTATGCGAATAATATTATCCTGTTCAAAATATACTTCCATTAATCTAATGCTTGAAACTTTGAGGTGGATGCCAATCAAAAGTCTCTTATTACGGAATGCGTTAATTTTTATTTATAAAATCAAACACGGGTTACTTCCAATGTACCTAAAAGCTTAATTATCACTCTAATGTGCACAATTATCCAACGCGGAACAGAAATAACTTTTATATTGAAACAGTTGTTAAGAGTTCCACAGCTTATAACTTTTAAACACCTCGTAGAAACGTGCGGTTTTTGCTGATATCTGTTATTTTGCTAAAAGTTTTGCTTCAGTGACACAGAAATTATGTATTACCTATACAGGATGTTTTTTTTTTAAATCTCTTTTAAATTCACCGTAAAAAGTTATAAGCTCTGGAAACGGGCTACTTTTCATTGGGACACCCTGTATTTTGATAGTAAATCAATTAAACACTCACTTCCATAACATCGTTGGTCAACCGTATCGTCCTGGCCGCATCGCCTGGATGGGGAGCAGAGCCATCCGGTCCCAGTTCGACCAGAAGGGGGGACGCGACTTCTCGCACATCCCTCGTACTAGCCGTTTGGCCGATGGCTCCCGGTTTCTTTTTTCTTTTTCGTGGTGCGCAATCTGCCGGTCTCCGTCGTACATGGAACATTATGGAGCCTGAAACAAAATAAATACAATTAAATATATTAAGAAAATTAGGATAAAAATGTTAAGATAAAATTTTGTATGAAAAAATTAAGAGAGCAAAGCACATGGAAGTTCCACGTGCTTCCAAAGTCAAAACCGACAACTGACATTTTGTTACGTTGTAATCGTCACTCCCTTTTAATAATTACAATATTTACTTAGTTCAAATATTCCAATATATTCTAATACTTTTTGAGTGCCCCTCGTATTTGGAAATATGGATATTATGTTAATTCTGGAAAATTGTCTCTGAGACATTCTATGGCTCAACCAATGGTGCGCCATCTCTAAAAATCAATAATTACTGTCAGAGGTTGTGCGCACGCCTGGTCATCTCTTGATGTGGCCGTTTCACATTTCACACATTCAGTCGGTTTCTTATTTCTTTTTCAATTCTGCAGCCAAACTAATCAGTTGTTTAGTGCTTTGTTAAGTGTTTCCGAACTAACTAAGGTAACAGAATCATTTTTTTTTATAATGAATGGTAGAAATTAATTTTATTATGTGTGTATATCCTGGTAAAATTATCTTTGAGTTATTTTATTCATTAATAGCGAGATTTCCGCGTAATCTAAGTTCCATGCAATGTACAAAATGGCTGCCATTAATTTTATATTTTTTTTCTGTTATTTAAAAAAATCTTTCCATTCTTCATGTATTTTAATTTAAATACTATTGCAAATCTCTATTATTGTTGTAAACTTGAAATGTTCAATTTAAAAATGTTTAATTTAAATAGTAAGCTTTTATGGCTGACCACATGTTTTGTTTTTTTTTGAAGCAATGAAAAGATACGGTTTTTTTGTTGTAACTGACACGTTTTTTCTTTCTTAAAAAATTAAGGAACTGGCCCTGTAAGGATAGTAAGGAACTGGCCCTGTAAGGATAGTAAGGAACTGGCCCTGTAAGGATAGTAAGGAACTGGCTCTGATAACTAAGAACTCGTAGTATAAAGAAAGTCATCATAGGCTGAGCTACATCTAGAACTGCAGAATATGTCTAAAGTCATCGTAGGCTGAGCTACAGTTAAGAGAGCGACCGTTGAAATCCGGAAACACACAAGATAAGTGTCGGCCAGGACCACACACAATTTTGAGTCAAAGTTTATACTAGTCAATTTTAATTTTAAACGTATTATCTAGTCAAATAACGTAAACCGATTAATTTGTTAAAATCAATAAATTTCATTCTTCTTTCTTATTTGTTAATATCACTCATTAACTAATTTGGTTTAAATTAAAGCCGATTAATTGTTTTGAAATTTAAGTTCTTTTATTTTCCTTCCTTTCAACTGACAAGTTAATGGCAAATTTACTTTTATTGTAGATCTAAAGGTATGGCGCCCAAATTTATTTAATTGAATTCTTTTAAGTCTTTTTAATTAAAGACCTTGCCATTGATTTGAACGTAAATTCTAAACGAATCCCACTGACCCATTTCGATCTGAGCTAGGCCTGAGGCTTGTAAGAATTCTTATTATAAAATATTTTTACAATGAGACCTAGGTAAGGGTTAAAAGGTTAACGTATCATCTGGTGCAAAATATGTTTTTAAAACACAACATTGAAACGTAACATTTTGAACTGTAACAATTTCTTATGTTAATGACTACAAGCGCCAAATTGCGTTACTGTTTTATATTTATTATGTTTTATTTTTTATATTTTTTTATTTTTTTTATATTTTTTTTATACTTTTCCTTGTTGAGGATAAGGTAACACATACATTTATTTATTCGAGAATATCACTACAATCAATTGAATTATGTAATAATGTATATTATAATATAATATTATAGGGTGTTCCTAAACATCATGTGTCCTAAATGGCTTTATTTCAAAGATACAGGATGTTCAAATTTTTAAAAATAATCAATTTTTCATTCATATCACAAACACTCTTCGACCGATTTTGATGAAACTTGGCAGATTTATGTGTTGTAGTAAGAGACTAATTTTGACCTAGTTATATCTGAATTATTAATTCCAATATTGAAAAACACAATGGCGTGCCTTTTTTTGTTAAAAATATTAATAAGGTTGTCTTTAAGTACTGCAATGGAATTGATAATTTCGATCTAATCAATTTTAAATCAGCCTCTTACTCAAACAAACAAATGTACCAAATTTCATCAAAATCGGCAAAAGAGTATTTATGATATTGATGAAAAACTGATTATCTTCGAAACAAAGCAATTTAGGACACATGTTTATACGAACTTTTAGTGATAATATGAGCCAAGGCATTACGTTCTTCAATTATGACATGATGTTTAGGAACACCTTATATATAAACAAGAGAAGCGTAATTCCTTATTAACTGTAGTGATACAAAGTCTGCACGATTAAATAACTAGGTATTGCTGATATCTCTTTCAGGATGGCGGTTTCTGCATTGGTTTATTTTAAAATAATAAATTCACTTTTAATAATTTTATTGTTTTCATAGGTGTTAACCTTTATTTTTCAATACGCCACTGCGTTCTGGCTAATCGCGTCTCTGTGGTACATCATTCTGAGTGAGCGCAATGAAGCGAGATGTTTTCGCGAAAGCCTGTAGCTTTGTACAGGGGTGGTTTCTTCATTGGTTCATTTGTGCAGTGAACACCCAGTTAAATTTCATAAAAACACATTATTTTAATATTACATAAATAACATAAATTTAATTTTAATATTTTATTTTCATACGTGTTAATCTATATTGTTTTGTACATCATTGTCCTCTGTGTCACAGTATACCTAAGTATACTGTGTCTGTGGCGCATTATGATGAGTGAGCCTAACACGAATGAGACGATATGCCGAATGCATATAGCTAAAAAGAGAAGACAACGCGCCAACAGATCCTTCAAACTGTCGAAGAACACATTAATTGGCGCGCCGCTCACAAACAAGGTTGCCAAACCAGTGTTGCCAGTCTAGTACAATTCACAAATAGATACGTTCGTTTGATCTATCTACGTTCGTTTGATCTGTCTACATGCACAGCATAATTTTGTAAATAACCTTAGGAATAGAGTAAGGGTTATATTTTAATATTTTATCATTCCATTTCTTTTATTTTGCATAATAATTATTTTTCTTTAATTATATTTGACTATAAATATGAGACACGAGAAACTGGCTGAACACTAGTTCTTTTTGGTCTTAATAGGTTGGCAACATTTTTCGTTAGAAATTTGTCAGTTATCATAGAACGGTCACTTTTTTTTTAAATAACTTTTTTCGGCCATTTCCAATTTGATTTTTGGAAGAAGATGGCCGTTGGGATTTAGCTCCGCATTGTGTTAAATAGTGTTGAGTAATAATTAGTTCCCGAGCTTTTTGTTTTGTCCAAGGGCCCCCGTGTCAATGTTTATGTTACTTTTATTTTGGATGAACCTGGTTTTTGACCAAAATCTGAGGCAAGTGAGACGCCGAGAGATACTTTCTTCTACGTGTTGCTGGATCCCGGTAGCAGAGAAAACCCTCAAAAGAGGTAAGTCATTTCCTTTGCTGCTCCTGCATTTTCTTTGTCTTCCCGTGGATGAACAAGAGAGCCACATCAACTGTGGGTGGTTATTCTCAGAAAGCTACAGAATGGAATTCTGTCTTGCCAATATGCTGGTCCGTTTTATTTACCCTGCGAAGCAGAGATTTCCTTTTTATTTCAAACGTTCTTACGATGGTCCCGTGCCCCAAGCAGTCCTGTAACATGATAAGCTTCGGTGTGCAGTGTGTAGCCTAACAGAGGGCTCTTTCTAGTGCCGCTGTCAGACCTAGGATTATATTTTGGTATTTATTATTTTTTCTTTAATTTTAACAATATGTTCGCAATGTCTATTTAGATACTTATATTTTGAAACGGGTGTTTCTTTATTTTCTGTATGATTTAGTTTTAAGAATACTTTTTGTTTCTTTTATTTACAACCAGTTTGTAAATATTATTTTGAGTACTCAAATCAATATACCTTAATTTTAACAAGACGTCTCGGATAGGTGTAAATAAACCTTCTTATTTTATTATTCATATATTTCTCCAACTATTGTCGAATGAATTGAGAGGATATTCTCAATTACACCATTTCTATTGACTATAAAATTAACCGTTTAAAAATGAATTGAATATTTTCAATTATATTATTTCTACCGTTTATAAATTTAAATGTTGATAAGTGGATTGAGAAAATACTTCCAATTTTATTACTTTTTGATTCATCAAATAAATTGGGTAAATATTGTTAATATATCATTATTTCTCTTTTGAGCAAAGAACGTTTGTATAATTTAATGATCATCGAACAGATTGAGAAAATATTGTTAATATATCACTTTCATTTATTTTTCTATTAAATTCAATTTAAATTATGTATGACTTTTATTTCACAGAATATTATGAACATCTCAACAAGTGTCTATTTGCAGATTCATGTATTTATGGTTTAATTATTTAAATTTTATTTACTATGATTTCTGAATTTACCTTTAGATTTTAAAAACTTTTTTATCAAATAATACCAAGATTACCCATGTGAATCTAATAATTATTGCTCTAAACATTACTAAAACTAGGAATAAAGTAATTTTAAGTGTTACACATTTATTTTCAACCTTTTAAACGTCAGAAATGTCAACATTACATACACTACATGGTTGCGAATAAAATATATCGTACATAACCTATTTTTGATAAATGATATTCATGTTGCGTTATAAAGCATACACACCTAACATCTCAAACATATCTTTCACGCCCATTTCCACTGGGAAACTTTTCACAGAAGAAAATCAAATCGACATTTGTTACAAATGATTAAATTCGCGTCGAAAAAAGACTGTTGCAAAGGTACGTTAACGGCGGGCACATCATTTATAAATTCTTGGCACGCGAAAAATATCCAATATAAATACACCGAAAAAAAACGAAGCGGAGCTGGAAAATATTCGCATTACAAACAAAACAGATTTAAATCGTGTAACCTTTGGCGAAAAAGTATACAGGATGTCCTAAGGAAAGTAAAGCAGTTGTACGTTGAGTTGTATGGTACAAGATAATTGTTAAATAAGTTCATGTATTAATAATCTGAAAAAATTAAAAAATCTGTCTTGTATAAACATTTTTTTTTAACGAAAAGTTGGTAGAAAATATGTAATGCCATCTGGCGTTATTATTGAACCAACTTTTCGTTCAAAAAAATGTTTACACAAGATGTTTTTTTAGTTTTTTCAGATTTTACTCCCAGATAAAAGTATACAAATAATCAATTTCTTATAAAAACCTTATAACTTCCCTAAAAACTGAGAATGAAATTTCGCTGATCCTATAGAAACCTCTCAAGTCCATGTTGTTGTTTTCTCTAAGAAAGTCACGTCCATAACATATGACAGTTGCAGAAGAAATGCGATTCAAAGCACACGTTGTTTTTTGTTTGCGTTAGTTTGTGAATGTTCCTCAAAGTGGTTGTTGTTTATTTCATTAAAGCGGACAAAACGAATGAAGAAAAAAACAATAATAAAGAAGCAGAATGTACTCAGTGGCAAGAGAAGCAACAAAATAAATAATATCCAAAGACGGTCATAAGAATCATAAGAAGAAACTAATAACACAAAAAGTAATAGGAGATAATTGCAGGTATATTTGCGTTGACTAATGTTAAATATTATTTTTTATTTACTGCTTTACTTTTTTTTTAGATGCAAACGCCTAAAATGTTTTCTCAAAATGTTTCGATTGAAGAACGTGAACGCTGTTTTACCGAATTCTATAAAATGCATGACAAAAATGAACAAGACGCAGGGCCTCCGCAACTGCACGTGCAACGCGTACACCGAACGCGGGCGCACCTCTAAAAGGGCGCCAAACCGGAGATCTGTATACAATTCCAATTTTTAATTTTTCTAACGATTCCAATGAACAAGGCACTAAGACACTAAAGAAATCAAAAATGTTTTTATTTCAATTCATGATAATATAATCAATAATGTTACCAAAGTTTATGTTCGTTGATATAGGTCCATTTGCACCACTTGTCGTTAAGAAATAAACCAAGCTTAAAATGACATTTCTCCATTGACAACGTCATTTTAAGCTTCGGTTATTTCTTAACTTCTAGCGGTGCGAATGGCCCATAATGACCTATTCCTATTGTGACAGAAAATATATCTATTTTTGAATCAAATAGCTATTCAATTAGCGTTAATTATTAAATATAATAAAATCAATAGGTTAGTTAATTCTGTGTGCAACATGCAATACCATGAATACCCGTATAAAGTATAAACTTGTCGATTTTTCCTGTCTAGACTCGAATACTGCACGAACGACGAGTAAGTTTCAAATTAGATCTTGTCAATTTTTCCTGTCCAGACTTGAATACTCTACGAACTACGTTTTTCCTGTCCACACTCGAATATTTGTACGACGAGTAAGTTTCATATTAGATCTTGTCGATTTTTCCTATCCAGACTTGAAGACTCATCTACGAACCACGAGTATAAATAAAACTGCAGGAGGTGTCGTAATCCAAATAGTTAATATTTTCTTCGGCTACGTGAAGGTCAAAAACCAAGACGCAAAGTTATAGTTATAAATATTCGACGGAGTGCTTTATATTTTGTGTTAATTGTGTTGTAATTAAATTTTATGAAATGATAAGTACCTACCCACATAATACCTATGTATTTGACTTGATTTATGCCCGATTCGCTACCTGTTCCCTTTTCGCCTGACCAATTAAAATTTCCCGATTTGCTTGACAAGCTCAAATTGTGGTATCGCTTCGCCTGACCATAAGTTGGATGGTGCGTGCTTTTTTTATCATAAGGGCCATTTTCAAAATACATGAAAAATTTGATTTATAAGGATGATTTGATTTGAAACAAAAAAAAACTGCATTTATTGACATTATTAAGTGTTTTGTACCAGTATTTTTAAATCAATTATTTTTAAATTCTCTAAACCATCTTGACAAGTATTCTTTTAAATATTTTTTCATAGATATACTAAGTTCTTTTCTAAAGTAATGTATAGTTGAAATTATTACTGGAGGAATTTTAATTTTTAATTATATTTTTTTTGTCCTGGCCGGTTATTGGGACACATAAAAAAATTCTAAATTCCAATAGTTTATTCGCTTTACGCTTCGTCAATTTAAAAAAATGTTTAGTTTTTATTTTACTAACTTTTTACTATACTGGGTGCTCTATATTTTTTGTTTATATCAAATTAAATAACTATAATATTTTAATTTAATTTTATGTTCATTTCTTATTATTATTCGTTTGTTAGTAATAGATTTCTTTACAGCAAATACATATTTATTACCTGACCAGGTCAGGAGAATCGCAACTATTTTTTCTGTTTAACATGTAGTCAGGTAAAACGCTACCAAAGCGTACCAAATTTTTATGTCAGGAGAAACGGGAATATACCTTTGACTTACTTCGGCTATTAATAAGATTGTGGAAAATACTACAAAAGTAATTCAATACTTTTCACATCTGAAAGTCGGGAAATGTGATTTTCTTCCTGTGTGGCAAATTAGGTCTAAAAAATATGTTTATTATTTTTTCTGTTAAAATTTGTGCACTAAAACCTGAATTACTTTCAATATTAAATGCCTTTACCAATTTTTGATCTAGTATTCCTTAATTTCTAGGAGCCACAGAAGAGAAAACGACCTGCAAAATTTCGAGAGTAAAAAAAAGTTAAGAGTCTAAGAAAGGGAGAAGATGGCTAGCAGTATGAAACATTTCTTGCGAAAAAGTCAAGTTTCCAACACTGAAACGATAGAGGAATACAGTTTCTGAAGCGGCGGCACTACCATCTTATGCAACACGTGAACCATCAACATCATCATCACTTACTCGAAAATATATTCTCTATAGAGTCGACCATCCCAACAAAGACGGCTACAAGTGACACTTCTGACGATGAAGTTTCTACTGAAGCGGTGACCAAGGTTGCCAGGTCCAAAAATCAAAAATCACTAAAAATATGACCAAAAAATCACTAGATCGAATGAAAAATCACTAGTTTTTTTATATTTGTGTACCTTATATTAACGTAGTAATATGCAAAAAGTATCTATCCAATAGAAAAGATCGGATGCTTTGCTAAGTCTGAAGTATCCGATAGGTACTTTGTTTATAAAAGATTGAAAAAACTGCATACTTGCATTTATGTCAGTAAACTTGGCTTGCGTGAAAATATGGACAATAAAACATCTTAAATTTTTGTAACGAATTTTCCATATTTGTTATCGTAAATTTCCTTTCATTCTACTCAAAATCGAAAACCTATTCAACCCTCTTCTAGACTTGTATGCGAAAATGGGGCACCTAAATCTGTCGCTACGTTCCAACGAAATTGATATATTTAAACAATATTGGAAAGCAATATGTTAACATAACAGTCAGTCATCTCAAGATAGTCACAATGAACGCAGCATATTAAGCATTCGACATTTTACAATATATATTTGAAAACAATCTAACTTCATCTCTACCAAATATTACCATTTCGTTAAGAATCCTGCTTACTTTACCTGTATCTGTAGCTTCTGGTGAGAGATCCTTCTCAAAATTAAAAATAATTAAAAATTATTTGAGGTCTCCCATGTCACAAGAAAGATTATCGGGTTTGGCAATCTTAGCTATAGAGCAAGAGATCCTCGATAAAATTGATTTTGACAATATTATAAAAGAATTTGCAGCAGCCAAATCCAGAAAAAAACCTATTTCATTTTTAGATAATTGAATATTTTATTTGTTTACTGTTTGGTTTGTTTTTTCGTTTGCAAGAATAAAATATTGGTTTTTGAAATATCTGTTGTTTCATTACAAAATTAAAATAAAATCGCAATTCGCTCAAATGTTAAACGACTACAAGAATATTACAGCAAACCAGGAAATTTAAAACACATATGTAACAGCTTAAAGTTGTTATTCTTCAAAATATTATTTATATAAGTACTACATATATTCAAAGGGCGCCAAAATATTTCCGGTACGCGAGCGGCGATAACCCTTGCAACGCCTCTGCATTGACCAATAAAAAGTAAAGTAACTAGAAAACGGCAAACCTAAGCCGGCTCTGCTCAGCATGTTGGCTAACGATTCAAGAGGTTGCTAGATCATTAAGCTTTCTAGATTATCTTGCAACGAACTATACGCCCGTTTAACATGGAGTTATTCAATTGTTTTTACGGAAAATAGTAGTATAGTTTTACGAAAAAAAAAAAAAAAAATTAATAATATGCAATAATGAATGTATCATCGATCATTGAGACAAATTATGTAGGGAGTTATTTTCAATTAAGTTGAATAATATGGAGACGACATGCCAAAAAAAGCGACACCACTTCCCCCTCCCATAGAAGCAATGTTATAGTTGTCAAAGAGCTGTCAAAACTTTTTCAAAATTTAACTATTTTAGTGTTAATTCTGTCATAATCAGTCTTTTTTTATTTATTATTTTGCATAAAAATCGTGACTAAGTGTACTAAACCTAATTATAAAAGATATAAAATGAAGAAACTGAAAAAAAGGTCTGATTTAGATATTCTCAAGTAAGTATAAGGACTGTACTTAGTATTTTTTCATAATTCTTAAGTTCTTGCTTTAGGAAGGACTTGAAGATAAAAGAAAAATTATATTGTTTAGAACTATTAATACCAGAGAAGCATGAGACAACACAGAAGCTTTAAAAGAAAGATATAAAGGCCTTACTAGTCGTGAACTGTTAATACCAGAGAAGCATGAACAACCCCAGAAAAGGCTTTTGAAGAAAGATAAAGGCCTTACTAGTCGTGTTTTTTTGTACGAGTACGAATTTTAAATAAAAAAAAATTGTATTATAACTGGGACATTCTGTATATCGAAACAATAGAACAAGGTTGCATTGAAGTTAATTAATGAATTACAGAAACAAGACAAACCTATTTAATTTATTTTTTAATTAAGGTTAAATTAGCTAAGGGAATATTGTGACTGACGTTTTTATTTTAAATAAAAAAAAAATTGATAATGAATGGTATTAAAAAGATACCTTTTTATATCATTAATAATGAAGTTGATTAAAAAAATAACTTTGTTAAGTATTCTTTATTATTCAAATAAAAAATTGTTAACTGGATTGTTTTATGCCTTAGGATACAGATTTATATGGTCGACTGATATACTCCATCTATCCCAAAATAGTATATTACATTACGAGTGTGGAAAATCACTTTTCACACAAGTGATGTACAATATTTTTCCTACGACCACAAAATAATTTCATCAAAAAATGTAAAACCAGATTATTATAATAATTAAAATGTATTTAAAAAAATAATCAACAATAATCGTATTTATTAAATTTTCATAATTTCTAAACAAATAAAAAAAATAAAATAAAAAAAAAAAAAAAAATTCTGGCACAGCCAGGATTCGATCGCGGTCGTTGGACGGTCTCAAATTGCAAAGTTGATGCTCTAACCAACTGAGCTAACAGGCCTTACGGTAATTGATTGATCTAATCGCTTATGTGTTTAACCAGAATAAAAAGCAAATATATCTTAGTTATTTTAAAATTATTTTAAAAATAATTGTTAAAGATAAATATCTAGGATCTAATTTACAATAATTTAACAATCATATCGATTTTAGTATTAATATGGACATTACATAGATCAAAATAGAAATTATGTGTTTGACATTTTCTGACAGCTACTGCGGAAAGTAGCATATTCTCTCTTGGGTGGAAAGTAAATTCTTATTCATACGCGTGTGATATAGGGCACTTTCCATAGGTCTATATAGTGTGATATGTGTCACTTTCCTAAGTGGTCGTAGGAAAATGTTATTATACAAAAAAATATTATTTATTTTATAATTTGTCGAGTAAACAATTTTTTTTACTAATCTTGCCGAATTGGTAGCACCTAAAAGCTCTATTCTTTAATAGAGCAACTTTAGACTTTGCTATTAAAAGTTTCGTAACAAAATAAAAACAAAAAAGAAAAATATATATAGCGGCTGTCTTTTTATTTTTTTGTGGGAAAAAACATTTACCCCTTATATTGATTTTAAAAGAATTTTTAACTCCATAAGATAGAAAAGCAAATTGCTCTCATTTTTATTGTTTTACAATATAAGAAATATAAGATACAAATTTAAAAAATACTGGGATTAAATTAAAAAGATTTCACTTTCCGTAAGTAGGTATTAAGTACCTAAATCTAGACAATTTATTATTATAATACTTATTATAAGACTTAGAGGATCAAAGAAGTAGTTATTTGATTTTAAAATTCATAATGTTCATAGATTAAGGTTGTAAATCTTATTAAAGTATTAAAAAATAAAAATAATTTAATTTTGACTATCTGCATTCTAAGAAAAATGAGTTTCATTCTCATTAGATCTTTGTAACAAAAAATTAAATTTTTAATATTTTGATTTATTTCCAGTACGTTGAAAGATAGTAGGGGAGTTGTATAAAAAAAAAACGATTTGGTTCTTGAATATTTCTATTTCATATTGAGTGGTGGATAATAAACAATTTTTCCGTGTAGAGGTAGGTACGCATTTTAATATCTGTTAAACTAGTTTACGTTATTGTATTTTTAATTTCAGGTAACAAAGTCGGAATGCACAAATCATTGCATTAAGAATTATAGCAAACATCTTTACAATATACAAGTTTTCCTGTTTTGCCGGAGGTTTTCCTGTTTTGCCAGATTTGGATTTTGGTCCTTTGGCGTCTGCATCTAATAATAATGGTAAAAACCAATAGCAAAGACGATCCTCAATCTGCAACATCCGAATCAGGACCAACAGAAGAATTTTCTGTGGAAAAAAATTTTAGATAAGAATACGAGAAATGGCAAAATCGAATACCTTTTGAAATGGAAAGGATACAATGAGGAAGATAACACTTGGAAACCTGAAGAAAATTTAAATTGTCCTGATCAAATGGCAGCTTATGAAGCCCAGTATGAGCTTTCTTCCAATGCAGATGAAGCTGAAAAATCGAAAAGAAAGAACATAACTGAAGATAATCGAGCTCGAGGATTTAATAGAGGGTTAGATCCTGACAAAATTGTAGGAGCAATAGATGCTAGTGGTGAATTAATGTTCCTTATGAGGTGAAAAAATTGTAAATAGACTGATTTGGTTCCTACAAATCAAGTAAATGTAAGGTGTCCGGAAATTGTAATTAATTACTATAAAAACAAAAAGCAATGGTACAACAAAAGTTGTGTCATTGAGTTAGATTAAGGTAATAGTATTTAGTATAAAGAAGAACGCTAGAACCGTTTCTTTAAAGGCAAGGAAATATTTAATAATTTTGCACATTTTGTCAAATTTCTCGAATACGAAAAATCCTGATTCCTATACTTTCCTTATCTGTATACAGATAGGAAAGTAAAAAGTGGTACTTTTATTGAAGGTGTATATTTATAAAGGTTTTATTTATTTTCAACACTTTAAAATTTTAACACATTCGATTATGAAGTTACCTACGTGAAGACTATTTTTACTTTCCTATCTGTATACAGATATAAGGAAAGTATAGGAATCATGATTTTTTTCGACCTCGAGTTTTCGACGGATTTTTACGTTTTGAGGTCCCCTGAATCCGTTTTGACTATTTTCGCGATGATGTCTGTGTGTGTGTGTGTGTCTGTGTGTCGCATAACTTATGAACCGATACACAGAAAAACACCAAATTTTAAACTAAAGCTTTGTTCCAGCGTCCAATGAGCTGATTAGATTTTGGGCAGAGTCGGAACATCTGGGGGGGTACTTTATAGGTGATCATTTTTATATTTTATGAAATATATCTGTTATTTACGTTTGGGGAAGAAAATTCTTCAAATAAAAGTTACTTCTTATAATACTATCTATAATTTTTGTTCCATACAAAATTTTCCTAAAATGGTCCGTATTCGAGAAATTTGACAAAATGTAAAAAAATATTTTTTTATAAAAATTGTTCAAACAAAAGTTGTTTGTAATATAATTCTCTATAATTTTTATTCCATACATAATATCTCTAAAATGGACCGTATTCGAGATATTTGAGAAAATGTGTAAATTTCGAAATTTGAAGAAAACTCAAAAACGGATAAAGAAAAAAATATTAAATTTTAAACTTAAGTTTTATTTCGGCCTGACGCGAAATGATTAGATTTTGGACAAAGTCGGAACATCTGGGGGGTGCTTTATGGTAGGCCGTTTTTATATTTTATGGAATATATCTGTTATTTATGTTTGGAGAAAAAAATTGTTCAAATAAAAGTTACTTCTAATAATATTATCTATAATTTTTGCTCTATGTAAAAATTTCCTGAAATGGTCCGTATTTAAGAAATTTGACAAAATGTGCAAAATTCTGATTTTTATGAAAATTGTTGAAATAAAAGTTGTTTGCGATATCGATCTCTATAATTTTTGTTTATACATGATTTTTCTAAAATGGACCGTAATGGAAAAATTGTAGGAAAAGTGTTAAATTAAAATTTTTCAGTATTTTCGTTTTCAATGAATATCTATAGAAAAATGTTTCGGGGTAGATGTATGTGGAAAATGTATATATTTAGTTTATCCTCCTCTAAAGAGGAGCTGCAATAGGTTGTACAAAATAACCGGAAAAAGCCTGTAATAACTAGATAGGAAAGTCATGTGTTGGACACATCAGATTTTTTCGTTGATGTAAATTTTTGTTATTTACTCATACACTATCCCGTTGGGATAGGAAAGTAAAAAAATAATAGGTATATAAACTATCCTATCGGAATTATTTGTTTAGAAGCAAGTGATTTAATTTATAGGTGTTTCTATTTTATCTCTATTATAATATCTATATACCACAGTAGCGAAAATGAATAGAGTGACTAATGCATTAACTAACTATTCGTCGATACCGAATCTTAACTATCACAACATAAAAAGACTACTATTGTTAAGTTAACTGCATTTTCACAATCATTTACATGAAAGTCTGAAAATAATTGTGTGTCGTCAGCAAAAAATTGAACAGCACAGTTATTGATGTCAGTATATAATTCTGATGTATACAGTAAAAACAAAAGTGGTCCCAGGACCGAACCTTGAGGAACGCCGGATTTTATTTAAATTGCAGTTGACATTTGACTACTAATAATGACTTGTTGGTAACGATTATGTAAGTACGATTTTATGACTAATATCAAAACCATAGTAAGAACATTTAGCAGAGAACTAATAAACCTACCATTTTCTTGTCAATGCTGTTCAAAATGTCATCAGATAGATAAGCCAAAGCTGTTGTAGTGCTAAACTCCTTCTGAAAGCCAGATTGATGAAGTGGTAATATACTATTCTTTGTAAGGTATTCATAGATTCATAGACTTGAATATAGGAAGCACGTTCGAGTCTTTTTGATATTATTGGAAGAAGACTTATAGGCCGTAGTTACATTTCTTTGGCAATGGAATAACTATCGCTTGTTTCCAAGATCGTGGGAAATAACCTTGTTCCAGGCATGAAAATCTACTAGAAGTAGAGTTACAAATAACAGGTATTGGTATTGAGAGAGTATTGAAAAAAATGTAAATTATTCTAGAACTTAAACCACTGCTTTGCTATGACAGAAGGGATCTAATTGATATGATCCAAATCTTTTAAATAAAGCATTTTAGGCTTAACAGTCCTAAGGATCATTCTGAAATAAAATTAGATTGTGCGCCACAATCCAATAGAGCACGAACAATACAATTATTTATTATATATTTTTACAAGTGTTGCATTCGCTTTAATTAAATTAGAATCTATTGCAGCACAACAAATTGATAAAGACGTTGAAGGATCTATACAGTTAGCAAACAAGCACTACACAATAATTTTTACTGATACGAGAATTTGTCACACTAGAACGCATTCAAATCATAATCAAGAGTTCGTCGAAAGTGAAAGAAATTAAGATTTATATAACTTTGGTCCTATATTGAAAAGAGCTATGTTAAAAGTAATGTATAAGGCATTTAAAGACCGTGGTATTAACATTTTCTTTTACTAATAGAGAATAAATAAGTAACAAGCATTTTATACTCGTTAGGATTTTATTTCTTCGTATATTTATATTTATTATTCAAACAGAAAATATAATAAATATTGTTAGGGTTTTTGGAATTCTTATTTCGTATTTTTGTATTTAATATTTAAAAGTAGCTTTTCGAGTGCACCCTGTATTCCAATTCGAAGGAAATCGAATGTTCTTTGCGCGAATGACGCTAAGCAACGAGTAGTATAAAAGGCCATGCATCGAAAAAGCCGGTAGCTTTTGTTGTGTAAATTCATCCCACCTCTTTCTTTCTTTTCTTATCCCCGGATAATTTAGTTTAGTTATCAAGTGAAGGGTTTAATGTTTAGCTATAGGTAAGATAAAGCGTTTTCTTCATTTAATCTTTAAGGTGTCTGTTTTTTTTTTAATAGTGGATTAATGGTCTCACTTTAAATAAAACATTGCTAAACTTCGGAAAACACTCAGTAAAATCCGAAAAAGCCAAGCCGAAACTTTGTTTTAAATTGAATTACCGAACCCTCAGTAAACACTTAAATTACTGGAAAATACTTCTGAAAATTTTACGATAAAGTTGTTAGAGTCCTTTTCAGAAGTTTGACGAACTTTGTAAAATTCAAACGAACGCCATTTCGTTTTTAATTATATTTAGATGTGCCCGTAAGACCAGCAGATACAAAAATTGATTTTCGTTTATAATTTATATTTTTCGACGGTAGATCAAGCGTAAAACTCTTCTTTCGGTTTACCAGAGGTAATAAAAGTACTTTTCGTACTTACTAGCTTTATAAATGTGTGTGAAGTTAGCATCTCATATTGTAAAAAGAATTATTATGGGAAATGTAAACAAAAATGAGATGATGATGACGAATTATGACGAGTTTCAAATGATATAAACATAAACTAACCCTTTAAAGATTAATAATATAATCTACAAAGTTTTTATGATACTGATAAATCTTCTGATACAAGTGGCTAATTCTGGTATTACAAATGAACAACTTTTAAAAAGAATTCTACAGGGCAATGCTGATTTAGGATCACAAATAAGTGCATCTGAAATTCGCCTTGCATTAAAAATTGAACAGGTGAATTATAGAATAAACGAAATAACTTCAGAAAATATTGATATAAAACGAAAAATTGTGCGTATTGAACAAAATAAAAAAAATTTACTTATATTTGGGATAGAAAATATGGAGAAATTAATAGATTGTTGAAAATTAATCTGAAAGAATCTGCTCTAGGCAAAAATAAAACAAGTCCAGTCAAGATTGAATTCATTTCTTATTTAAAAACGTAAAGAACCTAAAGGGTACAAAACTTAATATAGTCGATGACTTATCGGAAACACAAGAAGAACTTAACATATTAAAACAACTGATTATTGCAAAAAAAATAATACATGCTTCATTAAACGAGGACATCTATCCAAAAAAATAGCTATATTGATTTTAAAAGAAAATTAGAAAACATAATTAAAATAACAAAATATATATAAAAAAATAATTGATAGTAATAAGAATTCTTCAAAAAAACTGTGGATAATAATAAAAAATAAATCTTTTACTAACGATCAAAATAAAATAAAAGAAATTGAAAATTCTAATAATGAATTGACCACAAATGATAAAGAAATTGCAAATGAATTTAATAATTTTCTTATTAATGTTGGTGAGAGATACGCTAATGAAATCGAGCCTCCCTCTAATGTCCCCGAGTCTGCCAAAAAATGTCAAAAATCATTTTTCCTAGCACCTGTCACAGAACCTGAAGTTATTAAATAATAAAATCTTTAAGGTCTAAAAAAGTTGCAGGGATTGATGATATAAAATCTGAATCTTGAAAAATATTGCAACACAAGGTACTGTGTTAGGTCCTATCCTCTTTATTATTATCTCAACAGTATTCTTACTTATTCAAGTGCGGGTAGATTGATAAGCTTTGCAGATGATACGGCAATTGTTTACTCTGATAATACCTGGACAAATTTAAAAAAAACTGAAAATGATTTAAAAAATATACTCGATTTATTTAGTCATAAATTACTCACCGTTAATTTCGGAAAAACTTACTTTGTGCCTTTTTCTAACAATAAATAATTGTCTTTTTTTAAATAAAACTTTTTTTTATGTGTATAAAAATGTTTGGGGCACACTGTATAATAGATTGCGACGTGCTCTTCGAGCACGTCGTTAACCATAATATCTGAATACACTTCATTGTTAACGACGTAAAAAAATAAAACTTTTCTTATGTGTATAAAACTTTTTGGGTCACGTCGTATACAGGATTGCGACGTGCTCTTCGAGCACGTCGTTAACAATAAAATGTTTTTAGATACTGTTGTTAACGACGTGCTCGAAGAGCACGTCGCAATCTATTATACAGTGTGCCCCAAAAATTTATATACATGAGAAAAAGTTGTTTAAAAAAAAAAACAATTATTTTTAATAAAATACTTAAAATCAAAATAAAAATATTAATACTCAGTTATGGATTCCCTAGTGATGCAAAAATTTTTATCAAGAATAATTATTTTTGTAGAAAAATAAAACTTTTTCCCATGTGTATAAAACTTTTTGGGTCACGTCGTATACAGGATTGCGACGTGCTCTTCAAGCACGTCGTTAATAATAAAGTGTATTCAGTTATTGTTGTTAACGACGTGCTTGAAGAGCACGTCGTAATCTATTATACAGTGTGCCACAAAAATTTTTATCCACATGAGAAAAAGTTTTGTTTAAAAAAAAACAATAAACTTTTTGCAAATTATTTATTAAATAGAACTCAAACTGTAAAAATTAACAACATTTTAAGTGAAAGAAAATGTATTAAATTTGGTGTACCACAAGGTACTGTGTTAGGTCCTATCCTCTTTATTTTATCTCAACAGTATCCTTACTTATTCAAGTGCGGGTAGATTATTAAGATTTGCAGATAATATCGCAATTGTTTATTCAGATAATACCTGGACAAATTAAAAAAAAACTGAAAATGATTTAAAAAAATATACTAGATTTATTTAGTCATAAACTACTCACCATTAATTTCGGAAAAACTTACTTCGTGCCTTTTTCTAAAAATAAATAATTGTCTTTTTTTAAATAAAACTTTTTTTTATGTGTATCAAAATGTTTGGGTCACATTGTATAATAGATTGCAACGTGCTCTTCGAGCACGTCGTTAACCGTAATATTTGAATACACTTCACTGTTAACGACGTGCTCGAAGAGCACGTCGCATTCTATTATACAGTGTGCTCTTCGAGCACGTCGTTAACCATAATATCTAAATACGCTTCACAGTTAACGACGTGCTCGAAGAGCACGTCGCAATCTATTATACAATGTGCCCCAAAAAATTTTATACACATGAGAAAAAGTTTTGATTAAAAAAAAACAATAAACTTTTTGCAAATTATTTATTAAACAAAACTCAAACGGTAAAAATCAACAACATTTTAAGTGAAAGAAAATTTATTAAATTTGGTGTACCACAAGGTACTGTATTAGGTCCTATCCTCTTTATTATTTATTTCAACAGTATTCTTACTTATTTAAGTGCGGAACTATCCTTGACGATTCGGTGATTGCCATCTGTTTATTCAATTTTTTGTGTTTAACACCACATGCTGACAAAACTTGAAGCAATGTTTCCAAACTGGTATAAGTGTATCCTGGAAAATCTGCCACCTTTTGCTGTATTACTTCCAATGTCGGAACCCTGTTCTCCTTATATAAACTATAAATTGTCCTTCGTATAAAATCTTGGGTAGCTCTGTCAACTGATTTCAGTTTTTCTTTACATGTTTTTCGGTTTTATGAATAATCCACAGCAACCGCTTTCGTGACTACCGGATAAACGGAAAATTTATTTACTTTAGTTAATTCAGCAATTGTTATTATGAACGCATTACCAGACTGCTGAATATTTTCCTTTTTTAAACATTCGAATATATTTAAAATAACTTGTTGTGTTTGTATATCTAAATCCTTATCGTTAAAGTCATACCTGTCTTTAATCTCACTACACTGCAATTTCATTTTCTTCATTCGCCCATGGTCTAAAGAACGCCATATTTATATTTATTAAAAGAAATTTAAATTAAACCAACCACACATACAAAACACACCGCACGACAGTACTCCACTGATATCGCAGACTGTCTTCCAGGAATATTTTCGAACACCTGCCTTTCGTAAACCTTCGGCCAATACAGTGCATTTAAGTTTACGATTCGATGTTTTCATTGGTAAACAACTGATGGTTCGTTTAATATTTACCGCTTTGAATAAGGGGAGTAAACATTATTTTTCGTTTCTTAATTTGGCATGAGTACCGTGCGTATATATTAAATATTGATGATTCCCCACATAACTGTGTTCTGCAATTGATAATGGAAGGACTATAGATTGATAAGCTTTGCAGATGATACGGCAATTGTTTACTGTGATAATACCTAGATAAATTTAAAAAAAAAAAAACTGAAAATGATTTAAATAATATACTCGATTTATTTAGTCATAAATTACTCACCGGTAATTTCGGAAAAACTTACTTTGTGCCTTTTTCTAATAATGTAATAATGTTAGTACAGTGCCTAATTATAATATATTAACAGTAGAAAGATCAAATTCTAAAGTAAATGTTAAGTATCTTGGACTGCATATAGATTGTCATCTTAGATTTGACATTCATATTGAAAATGTAGTTAAAGTTCTGAGGACATTACTGTACAAATTTAGGTAGGTACCTATTTTAAAAATATTATAGATCCTTGTCATCTCAAAGCTATTTATTTTGCTCTGATCGAATCTAGATTAAGATATTCGAGATGCTGTTATATTCTGACGATTTCTAGAATATAAAATGGTTTTAAATGATAACTAGAGTCATTTTTCATTAAAATTCGAAGAATTCTAGCATCTAGAACTTTCTGAATAATTTCCAGTAATAATTATATTCAAAAATTATACACGATAGTGAGATGCTATATTATTATAAGATGTTGAGACTTGAGATGTGCTTTGCAACGGCCCCCATTCACGAGCACGCCAAATGTCCAAATGGAGTGACTGCATTCCAAAATCTCTCCGTGAATGTTATAAATTGAATGTATAGGCGGGTCAGTTTTGTTGGATATCCAAAAGATCCAAACATCCAACGAACTCTGGAGTAGACGGTGTATGAATAGGAAACTCCGAGTTAGCTGTGCACCACACAACACAAAAAAACTACATTCTTCACGCATCCATTTGGAGTGACCGTAAATGAACACTTTCAAAACGTAAAATCCATTTGGATACCGTCCAAATGGATTAATTCCATCTTTTTTGCGTCATTAAATGTTGTATGGTCTTCAATTAATATATTGCTTGTTTACTGATGGATTGGATGACCGTTTTTATATTTGTTGTATATAATTTTGTGAACCGACACTTTCTTATGACAATAGTTGCCCTTTAATGGTATACGACCAGAGATAACAAGGGAGATATAACTACTCATTCATAAAATAGAATATCTATGATGCCAACATCAAATTAGTCAATTTGGGATCAGGAGAGGAAAGACGTGATGTGTGAGGTAAGGGAGGGGATATAGTGCAGGACTGAAGGCCGTACACGTTTGTTAGTCGCAGCGGAGTTTAAATAAATTGCATTGGCGTACCCCAGGAACGGGATAAATTAAATTATTTAAAAATATATGTTTTTTTAACCCCGTAAAAATTTTTGTATTTTAATATAGATATATTGAGCAGTAGTACAAATATGTTTTCTGCAAAATTCGTTGAGTTTTTAATTCATTAACGATATATAAATTTAGAAGACTTTTAAAGGCATCTTTTTTTACAGATGATAGAAATTTGTATATATTTCTAATATGCACCAGAGTTTAATCGGGCCGTACAAAAGTTATCTAAATAAAAAAATTGAAGCTAATTAAAAAATATACGATAATAAATAAAATAATACTATTTCTATAAAATTTGCTGTCGCTAATTTATAAAAGTCACTGGTTCTAAATATCCAGGGTTTGTTCTTAGATCAAACAATAATTTTTTTAAGTCCACATGGATATTAGCTTATCTACGTACAGAATACAAAACGAAAAAGTATGCTATTGCATTCATTTAAACGGATATATTTCATATCTATTCTAGGTAGTTCATATTTTGGTCACCCAATACAATTCTTTTTAAAATGTTAAATAAGTGACAATTGTGTCAAACTAATCGTCAGTATATTCAATTATTGAGATTAAATATACATTAAAATGAGTTATTTTTGTGTCGAATAGATAAATAGTAAATATTTTTTTTAACCGACTTCAAAAAAGGAGGAGGTTATCAATTCGTCGCGATATTTTTTTTTTTTTATGTATGTTCAGCGATTATTCTTTAACACGGTGTTCGATTTCAATGATTCTTTTTTTGTTAGAAAGGGGGTACTTCAGGGGTGGTCCCATATAAATTTAGTCAAAATCTAATAATTGGGTCCATGAGAAAATCCTCAAACTCTTCATTTTTGATGTATGTTTAGCGATAATGCTTTACCACCTTGTCCGATTTATATGATTCTTCTTTTGTTAGAAAGGGGCTACTTCAGGGGTGGTCCCATATAAATTTGGTCAAAATCGGAAAATTGGGTCCATGATAAAATCCTCAAACTCTTCATTTTTTATGTATGTTTAGCGATAATGCTTTACCACCTTGTCCGATTTATATGATTCTTTTTTTGTTAGTAAGGGGGTACCTCAGGGGTGATTCCATATAAATTTGGTTAAGATGTGGTGATGGCATCTGCACGTTTTTGAAGTCGGTTTTTTTAAATTTTTAATTTACACTTGTTACATAAAACTAAGAGGCGTCACACTATAAAACTCAAAGAAAATAATAATGTAAATATTCTTTTAAAATCCATGTTCAAAACTATCTGCCTCAATGTGTAAACTGTTGGTATTTCCAATGAATCAATCAATCCCTTATTTATAAATAAACAATTTATATCCTATTTCCTGGAATTGTTTTAATCCTATTTTCTATATTAAAACAAAAATAGAATTCTAAACAGGTAGGTAATCAATATGAATTTATGGACATATGTAAATAATCTTTATAAATACATAGATTATAGTTTTAAGAGAGTATTTCTTTTAAATTAGGTTTTAAGTGTTTATCAAAATAGTTCATGAAAATTCTACCTGAATGCAATAGCTAAAAATTACAAGTAAAATATTTATTCCTATTTTTTTTTTATTTATGAAATTGACAGTAATGTTCTGAATTATTTCTAAAAAAAAAATTGTACCTATTTAAAATTAAGTGCTAAATATTATTTTTGCTGTTTTGATAGAATAATGTTTATCCGCTGAAACAAGGGATTTCAAAGAACTAAAATATACCGGGTGTTCAAATTAAAGTGTTACAGCTAAAGACCGCCTATTATAAAAGAAACGTATCAGACGAAAGTATTATAGTTTTGTGGGGAAAAAGTTTTGGCTAAAATCGTTTTTTATAGCTAACCATAATATGGTCAACTTTTTTTTCGTCCAGCAAAATTTTCAAGTAGCTGTTACTCAAAAAGTAAAAGTCGAACAAAAAAAATATTTCCATCAAAACTTTCTTATTTTTTTTATGTATTTTAAGAATATGAAAAAAAAAAAATAATGGGGTTCCAATTTAATAAACAAAGTCCATCTCGATATGGCCATAATATGGTCAGCTATAAAAAAATTAAATTAGCCAAAATGTTTCCCTCAAAAAACTATAAAACTTTTGTCTGAAACTTTTTTTCTAAGATACATATTTTCGGCGGTATTTAACTGTAACACTTTAATTTGAACACCCGGTATATTTAGAATTTTTGCTTCTTAATGTGATTTATTTATTTAATTGATCCTAATGTACTGAATTATTAGTAGGTACGAAATTTTTTTTTTAATTTTCTGCTGTTTTGGTAAAAATTTTATCCATGGAAACGCGAACCTTTAATCAAAGTCGATTGTAGATTTCTCAAGATTTTTTTGTACAGTGAAATAACAATAATTTTTTGACATGCCTAGGTACTAAAAACAAAAGTTTTGCCAAATAACATTACCTATGAAACTTTTTTCAATTAAATTGAATCATTTTAAAACCCGTTTTAAAGAGATTTAATAAAAAATGCAGAATTTTTACACAAATTCGATTTTTACATAAGATTAACTAGGTACTTTGAGATTTTTAGGAATATTCCCAGTACTAATTTTAAAATTTCGCATCTTCTCCTGTTTTGTTAAGGCTAATTAACAACCATGGTTAATTCAAAACATTAATAATACTAATAATTTAAAAATATATAAGATACTTTTCGTAATTGGTACGTCTATGATAAGTAAATTCTAACCTATAAATACTTACATATGAAACCAAGAATTTGGGTCCAATTTGTCTTGTTTTTTACAAATTTTGCACTGTTTCACCATTTTTAAAGTTTGTATGTTAACAAAATAATGGGAAATCACTTTCACAAGAAAAAACTGAGAAAATCCGATGAACAATAACACTAAACAATCTCTACAACGCCAACTGTCAAAACAAGTTGATGGAATTATGAATGAATATTTTATATTCCGTTGTCTAAGCTCACAATAAACAACGTAATATGCCCCGCCTACAAAATACTAGCTGTTGCCACATCTCGTAAAAAATACTTGATATTTAATATACCACTAACAAGTTTTGGAATTTATTGAAAATAATTACATCTAATTTAGTGAAATTATATCTAATTTAGTTAAATTTGATATAACAAATGATTCAACATTTTTTGGGTTCAGTTGCAGTAAAATAGGTTGAATTATTTTAGCTTTTTTAATATATGTAAATAATTGTGTAAAAAAAACGAGAATAATGAAATAGGCATATGACAACAGCGGATATTATACCCTAGTGTATCCCTTAGACAGCACGATATTTGTAAGTAACTACATCTCCTGTTATCTCTGTATACGACGCTTCCTATTTTGTATGAAAAATCTCCTCTGTATCTGACGAATTAGTAGAAGTTATAAATTTTCAAATAAAACCATCTAGAAGTAAACATTTAAATCTTTCACTAACTGAAAAATGTTCTATTTTTTTTTCGCTATTAGTTGTACTCTACAAAATATCGGCCGCGATCAATAGCTATTAAACAGGTAGGAAAAATTTGAAAACTAGGTCAGTTTTATCGCATTTGTAAGTTAACATTTCATTATTTAAGAAATAGCTTTTTCATATATAACGAATCGATGACGTTGGTTTTATATTATTATGTCTATTTTATATTATTATTTATTTATTTATTTATTTATTTATTTATTTATTTATACATTGTTCAACAGGTTAAACCCAATTACAGAACAGGAGTACATTTGAAAGAAAACAGTTTAACAAAAGGTGTATAGATAATTAATCTAAAATTACAGTAAATAAATTCAAAATTATTTTAAACAATGTGTTTTTATGTTTTTAACACTGCAATTAAATATATCCAACTGTTCACTAATATTATTATAATTATTACACATGTTATATACAGGTGAAAACTTCAGAACGTTTGTCCGAGGAGTCGCTATGTAAAATGATTCAGTGTTTCGAGAGGTTGCGCGTGGGATTCTAAAATTAAGCATATGTAAAAGAGCTTCACAATTGATTTTAAAATTAACAACTTTGTAGAGGGTAATTATGGAGAAGTACTTTCGTCTTACGTCGAGACTTGTCAATCTGTGTCTAGTCAGTAAAGCATTTTGAGTAATACCAATCGGTGGATAAATTTGGTCTGCCCGAAAACTTAAGTATTTGAGGAAACGCCTTTGTGTGGACTCTATCCGACAAATGTGTATTTGATAATAAGGATCCCAAATAAACGAGGCATATTCGAGTTTAGATCGAACAAATGAGAAATACAATGATTTAATAGTATCTGTGTTTTTAAAATCACGGCCCACTCGTACTATGAATCCATACATACGATTTGCAGCTGTTGAGATGTTATCTATGTGGTATTTAAACGACAATACTGGGTCAAATGTAACCCCTAAATCCATAAAATTGTTGGGTTTAGAAAGCAAACGTCCATCAAGGACATAATCGAATTTAATTGGATGCGCTTTTAATGTGTATGACATTTCGTTACATTTGACGGGATTCAGTGTAAGACCATTTTTGTTGCACCATTCAACAACTTTGTTCAAATTTTCCGACAACTGTTCACAGTCAGAAATATTTTCAATAGCTGAATATATTTTTAAGTCATCAGCATACAGCAAATAATCAACATTTATAGCGTCACCAATGTCGTTGATAAAAATATTAAATAACAGCGGACCCAAATTTGAACCTTGCGGTATACCAGAGGTGGCGCAATATTTGTTAGACTTGAATCCATTTAATTGAACATATTGTGTTCTTTGAGAGAGATACGATTGAAAAAGTGTGATCAAACTATTAGAAAGACCAAATGCGCAGAGTTTCTGTATCATAATATTATGATCAAGTCTATCAAATGCTTTTGTCATATCCGTATAGATGACGTCAGTTTGGACCCGATTATCAATATTTTCAGCTATTTGCTGTGTGATCACAGAAAGATTTGTTACTGTGGAACGCCCTTTAACAAAACCATGTTGCTGAGCTGAGATTGCATTACAAACATGTTGATAAATACTACGTTCCAGTAATATTTCTAGAATTTTGCAGAAATTGCAAATGATAGAAATCGGCCTATAATTTTTGATATCAGTACGTTCACCTTTTTTAAAAATTGGGCAGACTTTAGAACATTTCCACATCGAAGGAATTGTATTGGATTTAAGGCAGATATTTATCAAAATAGTTAGAGGGCGAGCTAATACTGCTGAACAATCTTTTAAAATGAACGCAGGAATATGATCCGGTCCTGTGGTACGTTTAGGTTTAATGTTTTTTAAAGCATCCTGGACCTGGGTTTCAGAAAAATGAGTTATATGAAGCTGAGATGGCTGGACGTCCTTTAATGATATGTTTGAACCCTTGGAAGCGACATAAGATTGTCCAAAATATTCCGCAAAGCTTTCTACTATTTCTGTTGGATTATTTAATGTTTTATTTTCAAAACTCATGGTGCTTGCAACTTTACCTTGGCATTGTTTATTATTAACGTATGCCCAAAATTTATTTGAATTTGCTGAGATTTCAAATTCAAGATTTGCTATGTAATTTTTATAAGCTTCAGATACACAAGTTTTAATTTCAGCTCTGATGAGCTTAAATTCTTGAAGAGCTTGTATATTATTCTCATTCTGATATAAGCGATGAAGTTTAGACTTTTTCCGAAGTTTCTTAATAATAGAACCATTAAACCATGGAGGATATTTTCTTTTATTACTTACAGTATATTTAGGTATACACTGATCTAGTATATTGTATAATTTACCATAAAAGTACGTGCAGGCATCTTCAGCATCATAGAAAACCTCCAAAAAATCCCAATTCACAGTAGATAACATTTCATACAAGAGTGGAAAATTTGCTTTACGAAAATTGTAGCAATTCGTGTAAGAGGATTCAAGATTTTTCTTATATTGCTTTTTTTCGTTTATTCTACAAGTAATTTCTAAAGCCGGATGATATTTATCTTCTTCTACCAAAGGTTCTAAAGATTTTTCAACCAAACAGAAATGTTTATAATACATCAAGTCTAAGAGCTTATTGTAATCATTGAATACAAAGTTATGTTGAATCAAATCTAGAACGTCGGCAAAATTATTTAAGCTATTTAATTTTATGTAACAAATGTATGAAGTGGTGGAATACAAGACGATTTATACGTTTATACATTATTTATTCTACAATCATATATAGTTCCAACTCGGGGGGTAAAAGGGATGGGGGGAACAGGAGTGACGAAAGACGATAAAAAATAATAATTTAAGTAGTTATTAGTACTAATTAATTGGTAAAATATTAATATTAAAATATTATCATTATAATGCTTGGAGTTAAAAATATATTTAACAAGTAAAACTGGAAATGAACAAAAGAACATTGACTTTAAAAAAGCTGACAGATGTTAGGTTAGGTTGACAACACTGTTGACAGATGACATAACAATTGACAGCTGTCATTATTCGAACTTCGACTTGTGACCTTGAAAGCGACAAAAATTGCTATTTTTAACCTTAGCGATTTTCCATGTTAATTTAAATAAAGAATGGCCCCGAACTCATATAGCCCCTTTACTAAACTATCCAGTTATTTTAGGAAAAACTAGAAAACGAAATATTTTATTAAAGCAAGTTGGTTTAAATCGTAATATTTTAAAGGGAGGAATCTACTATACTTCTACGTACAATTACTTAAGGACCATCCTGTATATTCTGATAATACTAGAGACTCTGAAACTAGAAACATGGCAAATTCATTACTTTTGATAATTAAGTATATTTGTTTCATAATTACATGGTATAATGTGTTAAAAAAAATTAAACTCGTAAGAATCGGACGCTATACTACCAAATATTATTTTCTTGTTAATGTAAACCAAAACATATTTATGTAATAATAAATCAGATAAGGGTTTTAGCGATATTTTAGAAGATGCAAAAAATATTGCAGAAGATATTGATGGTGACACTTTATTTCCTCCGAATGCAGAATACAAATTTCTAAAATAACAAAATACGAGTCACGAAGTCCAAAGTTGAACGCTTAACGATCTGAGCCATGCAGGCTTATATCAAGTTAAAAATCTAATCAAATATGTGATATTAGCGTTTTCTACAATGGATTTTTTAAGACACCGTCACTGAGAGATCTACAGCTGATGAGCCTACAGCAAAATATTTCTTTAACAAGGCAAGAATTAACGATGAATTTGTGAATTAGCGTTACGAAAATGTGCACCAAAAAATTGTTACTCGCTCCCCTAATAATATTTTTGACTGATTTTTTTGTCACTATAACAATATGGGAAATGTAAATATAAAAGAACTTACGCGTATTACACTCTTGCTTACGAATATCATAGTGTTGACAGAAAACCCCGAAACACACCACCATTTTTAAATCACTAAAAGCTCTTCGACAAAAATAATACTTCTTCAGTTCTTTCTAACCACTTTGGTTGTAATCCGAAACGAAACTAATAACAAACCAATCACCATGTCTTTTGGATACTACTTGCTAGGCTTTAAAGAATGCGAGGACATAAATATCATAGGGGGGTGGTTTAGGGAACAGAACAACTGCACTAAGTGTTATCAGAAATGTAGTAAAGATACAAGACAAGATATAGAAGCTCTTGCTTTAGTTTATTTCAACTAGTAGTATTTCACATCTGCAAATACTGTTTTGGTAGCATTATTTCTCTTAATTTTATTATAATTTATAAAACATTTCTGCTTTTTTTTACTTAAATTTACTTTGTATGTCATCGGTACCAACTGCAAATGCTATTAGTATTGCATTCTGTGTAGGATTTTTTACTGCCTCCCAGCGCCACTTTAGGAACAGCCTTTGATCTCAAAGTCATGACTCTAACTACTGAACTAACAGACCACAACTTTCATGCTGAAATAAGTTTTTATAATGAGGATTCAATAGTTGGAAGTAGATCTTGATTTTAACATAATATAATTTGTTTTTCCATGATATTAAAAATAAATAAAATTACCAAAAAGCTGTATAATCGGCTTTTCTAACCAATGGGAGCGTTTAGTGAAATTCAAAAATATGTTTTTCTAAAAGAAAGCAACAATATCTAATCTAAAAATAAAGTGTTTTAAATAATTTATTTAAAAGTGAACTTTTTAAAGTATTATAACTTATTTTCTGTGTATAAAGACAATTTTAATAATGCCTTAAAAATTAAGACTATTTTTCACAAATGTGGATTATATTTTCTGTATTTTCTTAGGCATATTTATTATAAAAATTTGCATCCTTTAAACAGATGAGTGAAGGAAGACCTTACTTTGGATCCTGTACTATTACATTTTACAAAAAAAAATGAGTCGAAATTAATATAAAGAGTATTTTCTGCAATTGGGGTGCAATTTTCACGATCCGAAGTAAAGTTATATGAGATTTGGTAAGAAATATTTAGAGTGGTGTAGACGATTAGAATAAAAGGTCGTAATCTAAGGGAAGGATCTATTTCCGGTTGAGACTGATTTATGGGCCGATTTTTAGTCAACAGGTTACAGAAGGGAATCTGGAATTATAAGCTCATCCGTTTTAAAACTATTTGTCAAACAACAAACAATTGTTTTATTTTTTTTTGTGTATTTAGTACGATATTTTATCAATAAAACATATAAAAACGTTTAAAAAATGTTTTAAAAGAATATATACATGCTTCATTTTAGTATTCGTTTCTGGTTTTTACTTTCCTATCTGTATACAGATATAAGGAAAGTATAGGAATCATGATTTTTAATATAGGTACACATAGAAAAGAAAATTATTTATTAATTATAAAAATAATAACTTGTAATTTCCAATAAGTACACAGATTCTGCCTTCATTACAGTTATTACTATTTTTATTTATTAAACATCTAATCTAGTGTAGATTAATTGACTCAGTGGGACTCTGCCGTCCTAACAAGAAAGGTCATATCTGCAAAATTAGCAATTTTTTCAATCTTATTGCATTAGCCTACATTTTATCTTTCTCAATACAAAAACGGAATATTCTATTTGCCGTCGTAAAGGTGTACTAAAACGTAAAAAAGTTTTACAAAAGAGTTTTAGAAGATAACAAATAATACGTTTTTTTAGTGTTATTTATTGTTTCGGCCTTTACTTGATGAAAATCCATTTAATTTTGAAAGAGTAAAACCAAATTTGGTAGATTTTCACACTTTTATTTTAAAAATTAATTTTTTTTTAAAAAACACTTACATGACATATGTTTCGAATCACAACTTCTTTTTCAAATGTGACTATTTACAATTCGGTATCCAATATATATACGAAATAATTTAACAAAACAAAGTACTTAAGAAAACATCAATAACATTACAAAATAAACTAACTATTTAAAGTAAATAAGGGTACTTAGGTAATTATAATATCCATCAGATAACAATAAGATAGCCCATTACCGGGATTATCTCACAGAAAACTGGGAAAGAGATTTAATAAGGGTGAATTATTAATATCTAATTGATCATTTAGTAAGTTATCTGAATTTTTAAATCTATTTATTTCAAGTGTTTCTAAACATTTTAGAGAAAAAACTTTTTAAACAGGCTATTCAACAAGTTTATCCCATTATTAAAGATCCAAATTACAGATATAAGAGTCTTACATATATAGGAGCTCCTAGTGAAAAGGTATCATCATATTTAAAAAACCAAAATATTAACGTAGCTTTTAAAACCAATAATACGCTTGGGAAGTATATTAAAAACAATAAGGGTAAAATTAATCCTAATAATAAATCGGGGGTATATAAATTAAATTGTGGTAGTTGTCCAAAATTGTATATTGGTCAAACAGGCCGTACTTTCAAAAAACGCTATTCCGAACATTATAATAGCTATACAAAAAACAAAAATAATTCTACTTACTCAAATCATATTTTAGCTGAAAATCATTCTTTTACAGACAACTTTGAAATTTTACATGTAGAAAATAAGAGCCTTAAATTAAACCATTTAGAAACACTTGAAATAAATAGATTTAAAAATTCAGATAACTTACTAAATGATCAATTAGATATTAATAATTCACCCTTATTAAATCTCTTTCCCAGTTTTCTGTGAGATAATCCCGGTAATGGCTATCTTATTGTTATCTGATGGATATTATAATTACCTAAGTACCCTTATTTACTTTAAATAGTTAGTTTATTTTGTAATGTTATTGATGTTTTCTTAAGTACTTTGTTTTGTTAAATTATTTCGTATATATATTGGATACCGAATTGTAAATAGTCACATTTGAAAAAGAAGTTGTACTTCGAAACATGTCATGTAAGTGTTTTTTAAAAAAATTTTATTTTTAAAATAAAAGTGTGAAAATCTACCAAATTTGGTTTTACTCTTTCAAAGTTTTTTTAGTGATTTATTTTTAATTTTTGTTGCTATTTTTAATTGTGGAGTGTTAATTTAAGACTATTTTACCTATTAAGATTAGGTTTATAAACAATGTCGCGTAAAAAAGGAGGATATGCTTGTATTTATCGTGGATAAGGCCGCTAAAGTTTCATTTAATTCAAATTTCTGGAAATAGCAGAAAATTATACTTTTAACATAGAAGCTGGCATAAAGCAAGTTCTATGCTATTAAGTATCCAATCTTTTACATTTATTTGCAGTGTAATAATTTGGTATGATCTTTTATTCCAGATTGGCATTGTAAGCAAAATGATGCAAAGTGTAACGACTGATATTAAAGTGTGCCAAAACTATTTAAAGAATCTAGTTGATAATTTTAAAAATTATAGAGATGATTTTGTTTTCGAGGAAAAACTTGCTCAAGCTGGAGAACTAGCAGCCGCTCGTGAGATAGAGCAAAGTTTTCCTCCATTAAATACTGTTAGACGAAAGTATAAACCAAAACTGTTCGATTATGAACAGAGAGATGAGACACCTCAAGATCCAAAAACAGCGCTTAAAATAAATTTATTTTTAAAAATAATTGATCAAACACCAAGTTCTTTAAATAGTAGATTAGAAATGATATCTGATTACGACAACGTTTTTGTTTTTTTAGTGATATTTTTAAATTAAATGACGAGGATCTTTCAAAATGCTGTCGTGCTTTACAGCAAAAGCTAACTGATCAGAAAATCTTAGAATATCAACCCATACATTCCATTTTATAGAACTACCTCGCAGGTAAACTGCACTATGTCGACATACAACAACTTATGCAAATTAAATCAAAGTAGTTTTATTAGTTAGGTTAGTAAAAAATACAAATAATGTGACAATAAATGGGTGTCTAAATGCATATCTAGTTGAAATTTAATAATTTAACAACATTCAATCTATTGTACTAAAAAGTTGACTAAAATGACATAGTGCAGTTTACCTCCTAGGCATGGAAATATATTCACATTTTATGAAATTATTTTAAATTTCATCTGACTTAAACATTTAATTCTGACAAATGATTCTTGTCACTAGTTGATCTGATAAAAATTTGGTTTCTCTTTTTTTTAGAGGAATTTGTTGTTCATGGCGAAGAAGGCAAAGACGACTTGTGTCTACCCTCAAATTTAGCAGAAGTAGAATCTATTTAACAAGTAAATAGTCAACTATCTATTCCTCTACCTTGTGTAACAGCACAAATTCAAACGAGTAGTGTGTTATCATCAAATACTCCAAGAAAGCAGATACTTCGACTGAAGATTGCAACGTTAAGGAAACGTTTGTTTGGTACAAAAAAGAAAAATAATTACTCATAAGTACTGTTTATATAATTATTCTATATTTTTGTTGTATATTAGGATGTAGCTATTTTAATAAAGCTACTTATCTATGTATTATAAATTAGGCTTGCTCTATTAATCTGTGTAAACAATTTTATTTATTTTTATTTTCAAACACTTAAAACGATTTTGTTATGTTATAAATACTATGTAATAGTTTTAACAAAATATGTCATAGGTGTGTGATCCTTTTCTAGACAATATAAACTATTGTTTAAAACTTTATAATTTTTATTTTTGAAACCTCTGTCGGAAAATGCTACAAATCGAAAAATATGTTACTTAAATCGAGAATAGTTTAAAATGCATTCATGCAAATTTTCATAAAATATGACACATAATTATGTAAAAGAGAAATGTAGTTTTCGCAGTGTAGGTTCAGTGAATAGCTACGTTCGCGTGTACTGTGAATAGTTACGTTTTCTCAGAGTATCTTTGTGGTGGAACTGAATGTCAAATATTTCTATCCCTTCTACTACAAAGTTCCGACAATTACTTTCTTTTCTAGAAGGGAGTCTAATTATTATTCAGTTTAGTAGATATTTTTCTGGATAAGACACCTTTATTTGAACTCATTAAAATCTTTATTAGGTTGAGAAAAGATAAAACTCTTAAAAGTATAAAAAATTCATATTTTGCTACTACTGAACTTATACAGAAAGTTTATAGACACTTTGAAACATTATACATAACAATTTTGAGTCCGCTAACAATAAAAAAATGTTTTTTTACCTTAATAGCCTTAAAATTTGTTGTTCAGTCTCCGCCATTAATGTGGATTAAAGCACTATCACTGATTTCTTATTGTAGAAACGGCTAAATATCAATATTAGACAATTTAAAGAGCAATAAACCATATCAATTTTTTTTCGTAAACGTTTAAATTTACTTATTTTTCGTATTTCAAATTGTTATAATAAAATACGAAATATATTATTTTCAATGACATGACAACTGGCGTTTCTATAGATGCGATGTTGCCAAATCGACTGAAAACGTATATGACAGAAAATAGTTTGATTAATTAGGCATTCCAAACAAATGAATTGGCAGTGGGAAAGTTTGGTATATCTAAGGGTGGCGACATACGGTGTATTCTATCTACTTTACGTAAAATAATGAATAATGGATAACATTTAAATATTTTATGCCAAACACAATAAAAATAATATTTAAAAAACCCACCTATACATTTCTTCATAAATTGGCAGGCTTGGCGACTACTACTTCGAATAAAAATAGCGTCCAAGTTGCAAGATTATGTCGCTACCCCTTTAGATATACAAGAATGTCTCACTGGCACCTATTGTTTGACAGGTCGTTGGAATGCCTAATTAAAGTTAGCTGTGTGGCAATGACTCCAGATCACATACTTTGATTTTCTTTTACTATACGGAGAATGGTCGCACTGCGCAGCTTTCTGAGTGCCTTTTAAAAGGAGATAGAAAACTCTGCCATTTTGAACCTTATTACGTGTTGCCTACATCTTGACGCAATATTTTTAATAGGTGCGTTTTAATCATCCGCTTCTGCTTCGGAATTGTCGGTTTTCCTCTTTTAATCTGACAGGTTAAAACGACTAAACCGACAATTCCGGAAGCAGAAGTGGATGATTAAAACGCACCTGATATTTTGCTTGCTGCTGTCAGTGTCAGTGAATATTATTTTTGAAGTCATAGTTTATTGCTAAAGAATCAGTTAGCTCACTCGGACCAGTTGCAAGTTCCAAAATAACATCCACTCCAGGGATACAAATTCAGGATACGCAGAAGACTGCTGTTTTATTACAGGCGGTTGTCATATATTGTATTATCCGAGTTGCACAGTGTATAAACTGAAACATTGAGATCAAAAGTGCCGACGCAGAGTGAGCGATCTGATTCTTTAGCTGTAAACTGTGTCACAGGGTTTAAAATGGCCGCGCTCTATGTTGGGCGTGTCGGACCTCTCTCTTGCCTCGTATAGTAATCAAAGTATGTGCTCCAGATCGTACAGTGTAGTCGAGAAATCAAAGCGAAGCTGTAGGATGTGTGAAAAAAGTTCACAAGTTGCGAAGCCATTTTAAACAAAATAGGTAACCGCATGTTATGATATGGCAACCATGTCTGGTGTTAACAAGATCAATTATACAGCTAGTTACATAGATTGATCATCCATGTGTTTCAAAATAAACATAAGCTTATGCTTTGAAGTAAAAGTGTAGGTAATTATTTTTTTACTATATTCAATGGCTGAAAATTGGTTTTAAAACACATTCTGATTAATGGGCACTTGCTAGGCAATACAACCTCTCGCAAAGCGACCCGCTTTGGGCAATCTATATAACTATGCATATATCATTGACCTTGTCAAAGCCAATATCCCCACAGGGTTGCCATATCATAACCTACGGATTATGTTCATCGTCACTCCATAGGCGGGTAACGAAAACTGTATTAAATATTATTAAATAATTTAAATTTTATAGAGTTTACAACAAAAAGTAATTAAAAAAGGTATTATTACTCTTTATAAGTTTTACTGGTTAAATTTACTGGTATAAGCAGGTTACATATTATTTAGCCGTGTAATGGGTAACACGAAAGATGCAAATGTTACGTCGTAATGTCAGGAGTTCTACAGTACTCCCGCTCAGAGTTTTGCGTACAAAAATTGATACAATTATAGTAGATACATAATACAAACCCAGAATATTTAACATTTTCAATATACTATTAGATATTTTCGAAAAAACCACAAACTATAATTTGAAATAATTTGGAATTGCTCAAAGATCTGATAGTTCTTGGATTTCTCCACCTAATTTAGTAAAAACGGGGGAATGGCGTCCAATTAATGTTCGTACAATCATCGATTGATAACCTCTACGATATTACATGATTTTTCTCAGAACCATAGTGGTAAAATTATATTCTCTAAGATAGATTTAGTCAGAGCTAGTAATGAGATTCCCAAAACTGTTTTAATAACTCCCTTTGGTCAGCCCCGGATCTAGGGGGGGGGGGGGGGGGGGGGGGGGGGGGGGCAAGTCGGACCCCGTGCCCCGGGCGGCAAATAGTAAAATAATATTTTTTAATAAATAGGGTTTTGAAATCAATTCATAGATAATCAAAATTAATTTGAATTCTATCTGTGCAAAACAGGTCAAGTGTTTATTGGGTCTTATTACCTGCTTAATCCATAATCGGATAAGTTTTGCCCAAAACGTTGAGTGATTTTAAAACGGTATTAGCTTTAAAAATTCCCAAAATTAAATACCTGTTAAGCATATTAGGCACCGTTTGTAATACCTGTCATAATCCATAATTCTTTTAGTAACAAATCCTAATGACTTTAGAATGATTGTTGCTTTGGGGAAAACAAATATCTGATTTGTGGGAAGCAGTTAACTACCTGCAATTAGGATAATATATAAAGGAATAAAGCTACAATCTAAATTTATTGTGCTTTTCATTTTTGAAAAAGTTTGTTCTTAAAGTTATTGGTACTTTGTGTTTACTGAAAGTGTTTTTATTACATATATATTTTTGTGGATGTATCTATCTCGCATTGAACAAACAAACGGCTTTAAATGTATATTTATTAATTTACACATTTCTAAAGACACACTCTATATATCAAAAACCAAGGTTTTCGAAACGAATGTTTATATACTTAGCTTTTATTTTCAGGCAACAATTAAAGAACGTAATACCTCAAGAGTCTTGCGCAAGAGTCTGAGTCTTGCGCAAGAGTCTTGGTCTTGCGTAAATCTTGCACCACTTGATCTTGGTCTTGCACACTCGGTCTTGGTCTTGCAAGCTTTTAGCTGGTCTTGGTCTTGTAAAAAAGCAAGACCAAGACCAAACCGCAAGACCAAGACCAGTCTCGCTCATCACTTATCAAGACATTGCGCGAGTAATTTAAACCGAAAAAGAAAAATTTAGACAGATCCCGCATATGGTTATGGATGCTGTATTATATCTAGCAACAAACTGTCTTTCTTTTCGTGGTTCCCACGAAACCCCTAGCGATCTCATCACACACTGTCCTCAGCCTGGTCAAGGAAATTTCTTCCAAACATAATTCAACTCTTAAGTTTCAATTAGAAAACTTAAAAAAGGGACAAGTATCATATTTTCCAAAAACAATACAGAATTAAATTATTGACATAATGGCTAATTCAGTCAGAAATAGCATTCTAAACGACATCAAAGAAGCCAAATACTATACAATAATATTCGATGGCACTCCAGATGTGTCGCATACAGAACAAATAAGCCAGGTCATTCGATACGTAAAAAAAACTGGTGATGTGGTGAAATAAAAGAAAGTTTCATTGACTTTATAGAAGTTGCTGGAAAGACAGGAGAACACATTTGTCAACAGATAATGCAAATGTTGACAGTTGATGTTTAGATATCAGACAATGTCGTGGCTAACCTTATGATAATGGATCAAATATGGCTGGTACCTATAACGGAGTGCAAGTCAGGATTACAGAAAGGAATGAGCTGGCCGAGTTCGTACCGTGTTTGGCTCACTCCTTAAATCTTGTCGGTGTCCATTCTGCTTCATGATGCCAAAAATGGTGGAATCCTTGGAAAAACAAAAGGCTCGAAGAGTAAAATTATAATTTCAATGTGTAATACAATATTAATTTTAACCTCACGTTTTATTCAGACCCTATCCTGTCCTAACCTAATTAAAATATATGTCCGAGTCCGACACATCCTGGTATTTTTCGGAAAAATATTGGCTTAACAGAGAAAGAGCAGCGGTATACCGGTAGTTGTGGGGTTCTTTGGGGGAGGCCTATGTCCATCAGTGGCGGATGGGGGCGGCATTCTTCAGTTTTGCCCCGCCTCAAAAAAATTTAAGATCCGGGGCTGCCTTTGGTCTATTTGAGTTCACTCCTATGCCGTTTGTTTTAACAAATATAGCTCAATCATTTTATCTCTATTATGTTTTTTTAGACGATATCATCTTCAGAGGAACAACACTATTAGGCATTCCAACGACCTGTCCAAATGGCTACTAGTGGGGACTGACAGTTTAGATATGGCAACCATGTTGTCATGTTGTCATTAACAGGGTCAGTGATACATATTTAGTTATACAGATTGCTCAAAGCTGGTCGTTTGCGAGCGGCTATATTGCCTAGCAAATATTTATTAATTTGAATCGGTTTAACAAAAATGTGTTTTGAAACCAATTTTCAGCTTTTAGATATTTAAAAAATAATAATTGCTTACATTTTTACTTCAAGGCATAAGCATATATGTTTATTTTGAAAAATATGGATGATCAATCTATGTAACTATCTATTTCATTGACCTTGTCCAATTACCAGGCCTACAGGGTTGCCATAATTTTGCCATATCATGTCAAAACCCACTGGTAGCCATTTAATTTGGAATGCCTAATTACAATCACTTAAAATTAAGTTTTTAAAGAATAAGGGAAGATCTGAGTTTACTTCTGACATTATGACGTCACCGTTGCACCAACTTTATTACCTGAACATTGATATATGTAGGTAGCTTTGATGGAAAAAGTGGTAAGAGGGGAATTAGAATCACTTCACTTGGGCTTTCGTCAAAGATTTATTTGTTTGCAAATAATTTTGGTATAAATATAAAGAACAAACGTTTGACATCAAAGCTACCTATATATATAAACGTTCAGGTAACAAGGTAGATACAAAGATAACATCATATTGCCAGGAGTTCTACATCCCTTTTTAACTTGTCAACTTTCATTTAACAATCAAACGTCACGAACAAAAATCACTCTGCACCGTATATAGAGCGCGTTTTCATCAAAAACTTTCGAACTAACATCATCAATCACGACAGAAACCCCAAGCCCCGTTAATTCCGAATTCGCCAATTTAAATCTACCCCAATGCTTCCAGAACGCCCACGTCAATCAAATAGTTTGCTTTAAAGTTTAGCACACTTCGTTAGCTGCGTCTCGTTAAGGTAAAAGGCCAAATTGGTAGGTCAGCAGACGGGTAACCCACAAACGATCGCGAAAAATTGGATGTTTTTTAATTAACCTATTTTTATATTTAGAACGAAAAATATTGAAATTGTCTATTGGTATGAATTAATGGAGCATAAATTTATACTATGTGAGCTAAGTAGAGGTATAAATATAAAATTGAAGTTATAAAGGCATAACAAACGAGATGTGTCAACTATTTTATTTGTTTTGGTACTCTATTTGTTTATAACATGTATTTTTAAACCTAAATATTTAAAATTTCTGTTAAATATTGATGCTCAATTAAACTTTTATATACCTTAAATAGATCACTTAGGGCCGATTCCACCGCTGTGTTAAACGGAGATTAAAATGACATTGTTAATGTAAAAATGTCATTTTAAACTTCGTTTAATACAACGGTGGAATCGGTCCCTAATTTAACAAAGCATTAATAGATATATAACGAATTTTCTTGCAATTTGTTTGTGTTAATTTGGTGGTTTTCTTGTTAATTTTCATTTTTCTAATAGAAAGTTTTTCCTACCATAGTTTTAATTGCTGTAATGTACTCTTTTATAACTAAAATCTATGTCATGCTTAGAGCTAACATTTAACTTCGTAAAAAATCTAGAAAATGTCTAAATAAGCGTAGCTTCTCTTTGTTATGAGTAATTAGATCTAGTATGTCGAAGACGAGGGACTAATTGCTTTGAATTGCGTTCCATTAAAATTTTATAATTTTATTGTCTCAAATAGAAGATGTACAAGTATAAGGGTCTGTTAAAAGTAAAAGATATCAAGAATAATTTAAAATGATTATTTAAAGCTCTTCCGCCTTCTACATAAAATGAGCTCTCTCAAAGAGAAAGCTTTCTTTGTATTTTAAATAAAGGTCTACACCAACATTTTTAAACTATCGCAGTCAAATACTAATAGATGTCACTTTATTCAGAAGTGGTATCTATAAATCAATTCTAAACTGGCAAGTTTCTGATATTTCGATGTTAGACCACCGCTGGTTAACATTCAAAATAAACTTGAGGTTGTCGACCTCCACGTTATCTGGAAACCCTAGGAAAAAACTTTCCTCCATAGGTTTAAGCAAGGAGCTACATCTGCTGTTAACTTCTTACTTACAAGACAGACATCAGTATGTCTAGTGCCGAGGTTATAAGTCAGAAAAATTCCAGCAGTTATCAGGAGTACCACAGGGATCAATTTTGCGGCCTCTTTTATTCAATATATTTTTGAATGATATTGTTCTAAACATCAATGAAATAAAGATCTTAATGTATGCAGATGATTTAAAATTATTGGTGGAAGTTCGTTCAGCGAATGACTGCAAACTTTTACGAAAGTTTTTGGATGGTATAGCAGATTGGTGTCAGGATAGTTAATTCCCATTGAATCCAGAAAAATATTCATTTATGTCCTTTACCAGGCGATTAACTGCTTTCACTTTTAATTATAGATTGCATGATATTATTGTCAATAGGCCTGAGTTTGTAAGAGGTCTGGAGGTATATTTTGATCCTGAACTTACCTTCACTAAACACATTGAATCAATGGGTTATCTGCCAATAAAACACTAGGGTTTGTCATAAGAAATTGCAAAGAATTCTCAGGTATATCCACATTAAAAAATCTTATATTACAGCTTCGATTGAAACTTGAATATGCATCTGAGATATGGAGTCCCAGACAAAATGTATACATTGACTTAATCGAAAAAGTTCAAAGAAAATTTATGAAATCGGCATCTTTTATATTAGATGGTATGTATCCTCCAAGAGGTTTTCCTCATGATCTGCTATTAACACAATTTAAACTCTCAGATCTGGCGAAACGTCGAACTTTTCAGCAAATAACACTACACAGCATTGATTTAGTAAATTATGTTCAGTTGAAAATACCACGCGCAGGGCTTAGGGTGTATTTTAGCTTTTATTTGCCAGCAGCAATAACCAACATTTTAAATTCATCCCCACTGTTTCAAGCAATTAATGAGTATCATACCATCGAAGTCAGCTTGGATTTCTGCTTGCAACATATTTCAAATTAAACGTGTAACTTTGGGTTAATGTGTTATAATTTTTAACCGACTTCAAAAAAGGAGGAGGTTCTCAATTCGTCGCAATATTTTTTTTTATGTATGTTCAGCGATAATTCTTTAACACGGTGTCCGATTTCAATGATTCTTTTTTTGTTAGAAAAGGAGTACTTTATGGGTGGTCCCATATAAATTTGGTCAAAATTTAATAATTGGGTCCATGAGAAAATCCTCAAACTCTTCATTTTTTATGTATGTTTAGCGATAATGCTTTACCACCTTGTCCGATTTATATGATTCTTTTTTGTTAGTAAAGGGGTACCTCAGGGGTGGTCCCATATAAATTTGGTTAAGATGTGGTGATGGCATCTGCACGTTTTTGAAGTCGGTTTTTTTAAATTTTTAATTACTTATATGTATTACTGAATTCTAGTTCATTGTGCCACAGGTTTTTTTCATGGACATTAACACCTTGATTGCAAATAAGTATAATAAATTTTAATAAATTGAGCTTAAATGACTATAAATTTGTTTTCCAAATCATACAATTCCAGATAAAGGTTTATATTGGCATTCAATGAACCTTAATATCTTCTATTAAAAAGCAACGAAATTGCTGCAATGTGCCCCCCTCTCTATCTATAAGTGTCCCGTTCAAGTAGCCGGTGAAAATTAGACAAGTCTTGACGTCATTTGGAACAATATTTGTACGTTATTTGCAGTATTTAACAAACAACCAATCTAGCCTATTAAGTAAGCGTTTTTTTTATTTGCAAATTTATATTCATTCCTTATTTATAATTACAAACAACTCTTTTATAAACATTTTGATTTAAATAATAATTAATGGTACTTCTTTCCTAAATTATTAACATCCTGTGCATCTGATCTAAGATTTTTACATGGTAATCTAACGTTTCAACAAACAGAATTTTTATACATAATTTTTCGTCGCTAAATTAATAATAAACGAATTCCATACGTGGACACACTGTATATTTGTTCCGTAGACACAAAGATGAACCTAAATTCACCAGACTCTGACAGGAAAAATCTACCTCCAGATATTACAGAAGAGCCTAGATAAGCCTATTATTACTGTAGGTATTACTATTGATGAAAATGTTATTCTAATATTACCAATTTAAAAAAAAAATGTATAAATCCCTTACACAATGTGTACGTTATTATTATTATTATTATACATTTTGGAATCCTTAAAAATCGTGGTCGTAGAAAAAATAGTTGTGCAACTCGTTCGATTAGCAGCATTCGCCTCTAAGAACTCATGTGCCACAAACTTTTGCACTTGTTCCACAAATTACTATTATTTCTGTTGTTTTTTGTTTGTCTAAATTTAATTAAGAAATTACTGTCAATAACCTTTAGAAATAGAACATCTTACCTATTCTAAAAACCCGAAAATATCTATTGCTTACGTTTATATATATATTTAATAATGAATTTAAAACGTATTTATTTAAAATAAAAGAAATAATTATCCGTCCGCCACTGGGAGAAACAGTCTTCCTACTTACGCTGGGTAACACGCGTTTTTTTAGCATTTCTCACGATTCAATTTCTATCTCTTTTTCTCCCGGAGGAAAGCGGCTGTGATAGACAGACTGGCGTTAAAACCAACCATAAAAAGCATTAATTTTACCCCCAAAATCCATAACCAATATAGATCTGATAATCATTTACTAATTATACATATATTTAATATCATATTTATCAAATCTTATTAAATTAAAAAAAGACATTCCCTTTTTTGAAAGGAAATAACCTACCTAATCAACACTGCATCTTTTGGAAAACAATTGAATAACAATGACAGCTCGGCAATCGGCGATCTGCCTTTCGGTTTTGGTTCAGACGCCGGTAAAACTTTCGCGAAATTACGAAAGCTTTCCCTACGGTGATTTTTGATAGAAAAATACTAAAAAACGATCAAATTTTATTGCTATATTCGTGTAAAAACATTACTTATTTAGTGTTGTTATCGAAACTGACATTATGACGTCACCGTTGCACCAACTTTATTACCTGAACATTGATATATGTAGGTAGCTTTGATGGAAAAAGTGGTAAGAGGGGAATTAGAATCACTTCACTTGGGCTTTCGTCAAAGATTTATTTGTTTGCAAATAATTTTGGTATAAATATAAAGAACAAACGTTTGACATCAAAGCTACCTATATATATAAACGTTCAGGTAACAAGGTAGATACAAAGATAACATCATATTGCCAGGAGTTCTACATCCCTTTTTAACTTGTCAACTTTCATTTAACAATCAAACGTCACGAACAAAAATCACTCTGCACCGTATATAGAGCGCGTTTTCATCAAAAACTTTCGAACTAACATCATCAATCACGACAGAAACCCCAAGCCCCGTTAATTCCGAATTCGCCAATTTAAATCTACCCCAATGCTTCCAGAACGCCCACGTCAATCAAATAGTTTGCTTTAAAGTTTAGCACACTTCGTTAGCTGCGTCTCGTTAAGGTAAAAGGCCAAATTGGTAGGTCAGCAGACGGGTAACCCACAAACGATCGCGAAAAATTGGATGTTTTTTAATTAACCTATTTTTATATTTAGAACGAAAAATATTGAAATTGTCTATTGGTATGAATTAATGGAGCATAAATTTATACTATGTGAGCTAAGTAGAGGTATAAATATAAAATTGAAGTTATAAAGGCATAACAAACGAGATGTGTCAACTATTTTATTTGTTTTGGTACTCTATTTGTTTATAACATGTATTTTTAAACCTAAATATTTAAAATTTCTGTTAAATATTGATGCTCAATTAAACTTTTATATACCTTAAATAGATCACTTAGGGCCGATTCCACCGCTGTGTTAAACGGAGATTAAAATGACATTGTTAATGTAAAAATGTCATTTTAAACTTCGTTTAATACAACGGTGGAATCGGTCCCTAATTTAACAAAGCATTAATAGATATATAACGAATTTTCTTGCAATTTGTTTGTGTTAATTTGGTGGTTTTCTTGTTAATTTTCATTTTTCTAATAGAAAGTTTTTCCTACCATAGTTTTAATTGCTGTAATGTACTCTTTTATAACTAAAATCTATGTCATGCTTAGAGCTAACATTTAACTTCGTAAAAAATCTAGAAAATGTCTAAATAAGCGTAGCTTCTCTTTGTTATGAGTAATTAGATCTAGTATGTCGAAGACGAGGGACTAATTGCTTTGAATTGCGTTCCATTAAAATTTTATAATTTTATTGTCTCAAATAGAAGATGTACAAGTATAAGGGTCTGTTAAAAGTAAAAGATATCAAGAATAATTTAAAATGATTATTTAAAGCTCTTCCGCCTTCTACATAAAATGAGCTCTCTCAAAGAGAAAGCTTTCTTTGTATTTTAAATAAAGGTCTACACCAACATTTTTAAACTATCGCAGTCAAATACTAATAGATGTCACTTTATTCAGAAGTGGTATCTATAAATCAATTCTAAACTGGCAAGTTTCTGATATTTCGATGTTAGACCACCGCTGGTTAACATTCAAAATAAACTTGAGGTTGTCGACCTCCACGTTATCTGGAAACCCTAGGAAAAAACTTTCCTCCATAGGTTTAAGCAAGGAGCTACATCTGCTGTTAACTTCTTACTTACAAGACAGACATCAGTATGTCTAGTGCCGAGGTTATAAGTCAGAAAAATTCCAGCAGTTATCAGGAGTACCACAGGGATCAATTTTGCGGCCTCTTTTATTCAATATATTTTTGAATGATATTGTTCTAAACATCAATGAAATAAAGATCTTAATGTATGCAGATGATTTAAAATTATTGGTGGAAGTTCGTTCAGCGAATGACTGCAAACTTTTACGAAAGTTTTTGGATGGTATAGCAGATTGGTGTCAGGATAGTTAATTCCCATTGAATCCAGAAAAATATTCATTTATGTCCTTTACCAGGCGATTAACTGCTTTCACTTTTAATTATAGATTGCATGATATTATTGTCAATAGGCCTGAGTTTGTAAGAGGTCTGGAGGTATATTTTGATCCTGAACTTACCTTCACTAAACACATTGAATCAATGGGTTATCTGCCAATAAAACACTAGGGTTTGTCATAAGAAATTGCAAAGAATTCTCAGGTATATCCACATTAAAAAATCTTATATTACAGCTTCGATTGAAACTTGAATATGCATCTGAGATATGGAGTCCCAGACAAAATGTATACATTGACTTAATCGAAAAAGTTCAAAGAAAATTTATGAAATCGGCATCTTTTATATTAGATGGTATGTATCCTCCAAGAGGTTTTCCTCATGATCTGCTATTAACACAATTTAAACTCTCAGATCTGGCGAAACGTCGAACTTTTCAGCAAATAACACTACACAGCATTGATTTAGTAAATTATGTTCAGTTGAAAATACCACGCGCAGGGCTTAGGGTGTATTTTAGCTTTTATTTGCCAGCAGCAATAACCAACATTTTAAATTCATCCCCACTGTTTCAAGCAATTAATGAGTATCATACCATCGAAGTCAGCTTGGATTTCTGCTTGCAACATATTTCAAATTAAACGTGTAACTTTGGGTTAATGTGTTATAATTTTTAACCGACTTCAAAAAAGGAGGAGGTTCTCAATTCGTCGCAATATTTTTTTTTATGTATGTTCAGCGATAATTCTTTAACACGGTGTCCGATTTCAATGATTCTTTTTTTGTTAGAAAAGGAGTACTTTATGGGTGGTCCCATATAAATTTGGTCAAAATTTAATAATTGGGTCCATGAGAAAATCCTCAAACTCTTCATTTTTTATGTATGTTTAGCGATAATGCTTTACCACCTTGTCCGATTTATATGATTCTTTTTTGTTAGTAAAGGGGTACCTCAGGGGTGGTCCCATATAAATTTGGTTAAGATGTGGTGATGGCATCTGCACGTTTTTGAAGTCGGTTTTTTTAAATTTTTAATTACTTATATGTATTACTGAATTCTAGTTCATTGTGCCACAGGTTTTTTTCATGGACATTAACACCTTGATTGCAAATAAGTATAATAAATTTTAATAAATTGAGCTTAAATGACTATAAATTTGTTTTCCAAATCATACAATTCCAGATAAAGGTTTATATTGGCATTCAATGAACCTTAATATCTTCTATTAAAAAGCAACGAAATTGCTGCAATGTGCCCCCCTCTCTATCTATAAGTGTCCCGTTCAAGTAGCCGGTGAAAATTAGACAAGTCTTGACGTCATTTGGAACAATATTTGTACGTTATTTGCAGTATTTAACAAACAACCAATCTAGCCTATTAAGTAAGCGTTTTTTTTATTTGCAAATTTATATTCATTCCTTATTTATAATTACAAACAACTCTTTTATAAACATTTTGATTTAAATAATAATTAATGGTACTTCTTTCCTAAATTATTAACATCCTGTGCATCTGATCTAAGATTTTTACATGGTAATCTAACGTTTCAACAAACAGAATTTTTATACATAATTTTTCGTCGCTAAATTAATAATAAACGAATTCCATACGTGGACACACTGTATATTTGTTCCGTAGACACAAAGATGAACCTAAATTCACCAGACTCTGACAGGAAAAATCTACCTCCAGATATTACAGAAGAGCCTAGATAAGCCTATTATTACTGTAGGTATTACTATTGATGAAAATGTTATTCTAATATTACCAATTTAAAAAAAAAATGTATAAATCCCTTACACAATGTGTACGTTATTATTATTATTATTATACATTTTGGAATCCTTAAAAATCGTGGTCGTAGAAAAAATAGTTGTGCAACTCGTTCGATTAGCAGCATTCGCCTCTAAGAACTCATGTGCCACAAACTTTTGCACTTGTTCCACAAATTACTATTATTTCTGTTGTTTTTTGTTTGTCTAAATTTAATTAAGAAATTACTGTCAATAACCTTTAGAAATAGAACATCTTACCTATTCTAAAAACCCGAAAATATCTATTGCTTACGTTTATATATATATTTAATAATGAATTTAAAACGTATTTATTTAAAATAAAAGAAATAATTATCCGTCCGCCACTGGGAGAAACAGTCTTCCTACTTACGCTGGGTAACACGCGTTTTTTTAGCATTTCTCACGATTCAATTTCTATCTCTTTTTCTCCCGGAGGAAAGCGGCTGTGATAGACAGACTGGCGTTAAAACCAACCATAAAAAGCATTAATTTTACCCCCAAAATCCATAACCAATATAGATCTGATAATCATTTACTAATTATACATATATTTAATATCATATTTATCAAATCTTATTAAATTAAAAAAAGACATTCCCTTTTTTGAAAGGAAATAACCTACCTAATCAACACTGCATCTTTTGGAAAACAATTGAATAACAATGACAGCTCGGCAATCGGCGATCTGCCTTTCGGTTTTGGTTCAGACGCCGGTAAAACTTTCGCGAAATTACGAAAGCTTTCCCTACGGTGATTTTTGATAGAAAAATACTAAAAAACGATCAAATTTTATTGCTATATTCGTGTAAAAACATTACTTATTTAGTGTTGTTATCGAAACTGAGTGTTAAATTAATGTAAATAAGAGTTCTATTATAAACATTGTACTTGTGAAATTCCCAATCCCAAGAAGAAGCTGAGAAACGCCATCTTTGAAAAGGTACTTATAACAATTTTCAAATCAAATTGGTAGTTATTAAAATGAATTTTGAGATTTTAGTACATCATTATTTCATATTTTATAGGTATTATAAAGTAATGCATCATTATTCTATCATTTTTGTATACTTTTATCTAGAAAAACTATCTCTTCCAATGTACTTAAGTAGCTTTTTGATTGAACTGAACTAGGTATTTTAGACACACCTATTTAAGTAAACGCTTTTATTATTATTTCATATTGTCTGTAACAAGGTGAAAAAGAGTTTTAAAAAGTATTAACAAAACAGCTTCAATAGTGATAAACATTTTTATTGTTGCATTTCTTTTGGTAAAGTTGTAGAAGAAAGGTAGGTATTGAGGTATGGATTAACGCGCACGCTGAATACGCATCAGTGCATCGAATTTGCGATGCAACGTTGTCAGATTGTGATTAATATATGAATAAATAATATTTAATGAGTAATAAATATAATATTTAAAAAAAAATATTCTACACCATAATTTTCCTTTCAAAATCTTGTAAGGACGTTGTAATACTGTATAGTTATCAAATCGAATTGGAAAAATGATTGATGGCTATTGGCTATGGAAGTTTTTAAATTGATACCTTTTATATATTTTTGTAATAAATATTTCGAGTTTTTTCTATTAGTAATTATTTTAAATTTTATTTTATTTGATACACTGATAGTTAGGTAGATTTGCAACGTTTCCTCTCTCTTTTCAGGATCACTATCAACTTATTTTTTGTTTAATTCAGGGCCTATTTTAAATTTTAGTGTAAATATTTTTAATATAGAAAGAAAGGGGGAAATAGGAATGAATATTTCTAATGTAGATCAATGGCGTGTCGTTTAGAGGAGGAAATATTGATATTTAAAAAAATATATATACAGGGTGTCTGATTAAAGACTTTTAGCGGCTGTATCTCAGAAACTATTGATCCTACAGATTCGAAAAAAGTTTTATGACAAACTTAGATGACTCAATTCGCTATGGTAATGCAAAAACCACATTTCACCTATAAATAATATATAATAGTATGATAATAATAAAAGAACAATAATTTTGAACAAATTTTACAAAAGTTTTACATAATATTTAATTTAAACATCATACTTTTATATTAATAGTGAGTATGAATTTCTTCATATCAAATTAATGTGTAAAAATATATTTTAATAAATTAAAAATACATAATTCCTTACTTAAATTCCGAAGCTTATAATTTAAATGATTTGAGAATGTTCCGATTGCCTCAAAAAAATATACTGATATAGAAACACACGGGTACACAAATGTACATTGAGAAAAATACAGCTTCATTGTAATAGTCATATTACTTGGTTTAAATGACATGTAGAGGCATTTCATTTACAGATTTCAATAGGGGAGGTTTCAGTACACAACAACCATACCCGCAATTAACTTTTGCTCCGTCTGAGGGGGTGCAATTGTGGGTGACATTTAAAAAAAATCATAGAAGCCACAAATGGCCTTGTACACCTTTCTGCTTGGGATATGTTATGTAGTTTGCTACTTTCTTTATCCCTGATATCATGCTGGAGTTTGTCGAGCCATTTGAAAGGGTGCAATTGGGGTGAAATTAAAAAAAAATCATAGAAGTCACAAGTGGCTTTGTACACCTTTCTGCTTGGGATATGTTATACATATGATTTTTTGTTTAATTTCACTCCCGATTGAACCCCCTCAGACGGCTAGACAAACTCCAGCATGGTATCAGGGATGAAGAAAAGAGCAAACTACATAACATAACCCAAGCAGAAAGGTGTACAATGCTATTTGTGGATTTTTCTATTTTTTTTTAAGAGGAAAATTTACATTACAAACTGAAAGACCTGCGGGGCAACGGTAGTTTAGTAGGTATAAAAATTACAACTTTAGGGTGGAGCCTAAATACTACAAAATTACTTCCGAGACTAAACAAAATCCGCATTCATTCATAATTTTAACAATTGCCTATAGATACGAGGGATACGTATTCCAAACTCTAACGCACGAAATTAAGACAAAGGAACCGAAAAATACTAACACGGAGTGAGTGAGAGTTACCTAAATTAGGGTAACCAGAATCGTATTTGCTTTTCTCGGTGCATTGCGAGATATTGTTATAACGCAGTTCGATTTATTAGAGGGTTTTACATTATTTTTATATTTTAATTTAGTGAATAGGTTTAGTTAGATTAAATTACATTTAAGAGTATAGAGGTGTGAAATATAAATACAAATAACGAAAAAATAGACGATTGGTTCGAATAAGGTAATATCAATTAATACAGGGTATTTATTAATTGAGTGCCGATACTTAAGGGTGTGAATCCTTTGGGTGTTAAAGTTTTAAGAAAAAAAAAATAACTATTTTATCATAAGTTTCTTATCACTCTAGATATTTTTATGAAATTTTTCCCAAAAAAAGTGTTTCCACTCATGGTGGGTTCCTACCAAATTTCAACAAAATATCAAAAGCAGTTTCAATATACTGGTTTTCATTTTCTTACCCGAAAAGGGTGCTTCGTATGAAAGTACGTCATAAACCAAATTTGCTCCAAAATATATAAGAATTTTAAAGATAATTTTGGTTTTTAGAAAAAGCAGTGGCGCACCATATTTTTTTTCAAAAATATTCAGTTCAAACCCGGCACGGACGCCACTGGTAAAAATTTAAAAGTCTTTTACGACAAAAGGCGAGATTGAAAGTGAAAGTTTAGTCTGTTGATACATAATATACTATATTTATATATCTAATTTTTATTATTACACAGAATGTGACATGGCTTTTTTTGCCTTTTTTGGATCAACAAAATATTATTTTAATGATTTAAAATAAACTGCCAGTAATAATAATAATTATCTGTACTTAAACATATGCAAAAAGAAATCATAAAACGACGCATCAAGAAAGCACCAAATTATTAAACTTTTAATTTACGTAAGATGTATTGAAAGTAATTTTAAAAAACCGACTTTAAAATCGTGCAGATGTCATCACCACATCTGAACCAAATTTATATGGGACCACCCCTGAGGTACCTACCCCCTTACTAACGAAAAGAATTATAGAAATCGGACGAGGTGGTAAAGAATTATCGCTAAACATACATAAAAACTGAAAAGTTTGAGGATTTTCCCATTGCCCCAATTATTAGATTTTGACCAAATTTATATGGGACCATCCCGGAAGTACCCCCTTTCCAGCAAAAAAGAATCATTTAAATCGGAGATTTTGTTAAAGAATTATCGCTGAACATACATAAAAAAAATATAGAGACGAATTGAGAACCTCCTCCTTTTTGAAGTAGGTTAAAAAGGATATAATAATCTATATTATTTGTAATAACTAAAAAACTACTATGTGGAGTTATATACATCTTCTTAAATTAATCTTATATGTAAAAATGTGGGTTCGGTTCCTAGAAGAGTACCTAGTTCACTGTGCAGCCAAATTTATATTTATGGTACATAATTTTTTGAATAAATAAAGTTTTAAGTTTAATTAAACACTAAGTTTTATCAGAAATAACATTTTCTGAAAAAAGTAACATAAAAAGCAGACTTTTTGCGAGCCACTATATATATTTTAGAGGACAATCCATATTATTTTAGAAAAATAAATTAAAGTTTTGTATAATCACATAAATGTGATTTATCTGTTAGAATATTGTATATGTTTGTCAAAGTTTACTAATTAAAAAAAAAAAAAAGAAATATTCTTCAAAAATTTTCTTAAATTTTTTAACACGGTACAAAATACCTTAATCCGTTTATAGTTATCGAAATATGTAAAGAATTTTAAGTCGTTTAAAAAGCGTTCTTTCTCTTTCCATTTCCTATAAAAACTAATAGACCTTTTTGAATTCGGTATTCGGTGACTTTTCTTATGTTTTATTGCCTTGAAAATGATATGATTTACATAAAAAACAAAAACTGACTTATTATTTTTGTGAAATAAAAATATGTTGTTATTTTCACAATTTTTGACTACTTTTCGTTTCTAAAAAAGAAGTACGATGTTCATCTCTAGATATTAACACATTGTTTAATTGGCTTTTTATTTTTTTTAAATATTCTTTAGTATTTTCATAATTTGGGAAATAGTATAGCATTGAAACTGTGAGTACGCTATTAATTAATTGTCTGTTTTTTTATCTCATAATGTGTCAATAAGAAGTTATATAGAAAAAGTTAGTATTCAATATCATCCAGACAAAAAACAAAAACATGTTTAAATGAATTTATTAAATAAATTATGAGTATTCTTTAACAGAGATATATTTATTTGTATTATGGAAATAATGTTTATGTCAACAAACTTATGTTCGATATTTGTATCAATTTGTAAAAGTAACTCTTGTATAATGATAATATTAAATTTAAAGGTTTTAAATAAGGACTCGAAAATTTCTAAGTTAAAATTAAAATCAATTTATATTTAAAATTAAATAAGTTAACTAACATTTTTGACCGTTATGAAGTTAATAAAGTTATAAATAACGTCGTTACAAAGATTTATGTTTGAATTTTAAATTTCTATTGATGATAGTTACTCATCTACGTATTACAATAACAATACCTACATGACTTGGCTTTGACACAAAACCCTGTATAGTAAAACTTCTAATCCGAATCAAAATCTTGAAACTATTATTTGGGGACTTAAAAGCGTGGTCCACTAGTTGGTGTAGCCTTTTAAAACATTTGGTGTAATAATAATTATATACCTATCATCAATTACCACTGCCACTGGTAAAATCCTAAATTTAAAATAGTGTAATATAATAATAAGAAGACATTAATCATATCTTAAATGGATCGCCTACTACCATGTTTTAGAAATAAATAAAATGTAATTCTTAAATTAATAAAAATATTCAAAATAATTTAAGATTCTTTGCGTTATGTTAATAAACATTAAACAAAATTTCTCACGAATTATTTAATATTCTGTCTCGTACTTCCATGTCTCTATTGCTTCGCTGTCAACAAGTTCCGGCAAGACATATTGCATATAAAAAAATTTAATTTTATTTTGTATCTTTTCTTCTCAAAAGCTGTCAATATAAGATATTTTCTCCACTTCTATTCCTCCAGAAGTCCAAAAGCACAAAATGCAAAAATCCATTTGTGTTATGTGCAGCTAGCCCTGAATTTGAAAATACCAATAGTGGTACTCCTTAATGGAATTGTTCTTTTTCTAAAAAGTTATTTCTCTACTGCATATTTCTTCTGCTACAGTCCGCACTTCAGCTCCATATGGACATTTTAACTCTATCATAGAGTTTTGTTTTTTTGAATTCCATCCAGACTGGCCGCAACATAATCAAATTCGAATTCAATAAAATGTCCACATTTAAAAACTTTTACTTGCAAATAAATTTCCAAATCTTATTTTGTTTTGAATTTATGGTCCATGCCATATCGGGTGGCTTTAGAAATAAATAAAACATTTTACGAGATTTTTTACAAATTTCTCCAAATTTTAAAGCAGTGACTCGTTTCCGTCTGCTATTGTGCCACAATGCACAATCAGCTTGTCACAATCGTTTTTCTCATTTATAGACATTGGCTAACTTTTTAGAAAATGTTCTCTTGCAACGCGCCTCAAAGGGTGCGACAAATCAAAGCCATGCGCGAAAGCAAGAAAAAATATTTACATCACTTTAACGGATTGAAGCGATATTAACATGCTGGAATTAATAATTATTGTTGACTCGAAGAAGTATTCATTAAACAAAAACATATAATTCACATCTCAGTGTATACCTTCCAATTTCGTATATATATTTTTTTTAATAAATAAATAAATGATAAAATTAATTTAATATAATTGAGCGAAATTACTGTATGTAAAAAATAACAACATAAATTCAAATCACTCACTAAATAGTAGAAAAAGATATATATTTTGTTGGTAACACCTTCTAGATGAAAAAGCTTTTAACGTATTTCTATTTTTATTGTAATAAAAATAAATGCTCCTGTAGGAAAAAATTTTCGTTTCTTTTCTTACATTTTTTCAAAAGAGACTGATTCATATTTTGAAAGTAAATCCAGAGAGGTATGGGTTAACCTTTACCTGTACTTACATAAAATTTCTTTTAGTAAAATTAAAAAATAATCCGTAAAATTGGTGTACTATGAAACCCTTACATATAATATATATGCCAATCTTAGTATTACAAAAATAAATTACGTAAAAAATAAGGTGTACAAATACGTAAAATTTATTCATCCCTCGTAAAACATCAGTAAAATATATTATAAATTGTTTTCATTCACAAATATTAATTTCTTAAAAATCTAACAGAGGCGCCACTTTCCAGACGAAAAATCTTGCAATGTAAGGGTTTCGTAATACCCCACTTTTAAAGTTTATTTTTGACTATTTTTAAAATAAAAAAATATGTTTGTGTAGGTAAATGTTAAATCTATGCTCCTCTGGAACCACTTTTTCAAAATTCAATTTAGTTTTTTCTAAAAAAAATTGAGAAAATGGGTAAAACAAGTCGAGTTTTGTATTTTTTTTTAGAAAAAACTGTTTCAAATTTTAAAAAAGTGTTTCCAGAGGAGCATAGATTTATCCTTTACCTACACGTACATATTTTTTTCTTTCAGAATAAGTCAAAAATAAACTTTAAAAGTGGGGTACTACGAAACCCTTGGATGCTCCGCTCTACAGCCAAGTAAATACTCCTCTTAAGAAGATTCTTACTTTTGAAAATAGGGCTTTAATTTTAAGGATTTTTATTAAGAAATTATAACTGATCTAGTATATTAATTAATTAATATTTTAAAGTTTCATTGCTTGTAAGATTCAATGAACTTTGGATCTACTCATATTAAAATGTGACGCTATTTTTCTGATAGATGACTTGGGAGATCTAGTAATAAACTCGTATACACCAATGGTATCATGTAAAAGATTATCATTGCCGATATTTCGTTTTTTTCAGGCTAGTGATCCATTATTTTTGAAAATGTTAAACCACTTCATTATTGTCTTGTATGTCGGTGCTGTTTTATTAAATTCTCTAAAAAATCTATGTCTTGTTTGCATAATAGATTTTGTTTCAGCAAAATTAATTATGATAATATTTGCCTTTCTGTTTCAGAAAATAACATTTTAATGTAAAAAGAATCATTTGAAACCTTAGTCTAAGCTTTTAGACAGTTAAAACAACAATTTTGATATTTCTTACAAACGTACCAAAGTCTACTATAAAATTATTGATGAGAGTTATTGTTAATTATTGATTTTGCAGGCCTTTTCAGAAAATTTAATTGTTCAATCATTTCTTCATCGATTTCAAAAAACTATATCGCCAGATAGCTAAAAGGACTGGCTTTCGGAGCATTAACAAATGCCAAAGAAGGCTGCAAAGCACCTCGGGAATTTTGAGTTGAAACATATACCACATTTTTAGGCTATTTTAAGGCTATTTTTATACCCTATTCAAAAATTTTATGCTCCTCGTTTTTTGCAAAAATCAAGGTGCTCTGCTAGCTTCGAACGAAGTCAGCAGAGCACCCCAGTTTTTTAAAGCTTTTTTCCAAAACCAACGACACCATATTTTTAGGCTATTTTTAGGCTCTTAAAATATTATAAAACTTTTCTAAAAATTTTTGTTATTTTTAAAAGGGTGCTTTGCTAGCTTCGAACGAATCCCGCAAAGCACCTCGGTTTTTTAAAGCTTTTTTCTAAAAACAACTACACCACATTTTTAGGCTATTTTAAGGCTCTTGAAATATTATAAAACTTTACTAAAAAATTTGCTATTTTTAAATAATAGAGGGTGCTTTGTTGGAGCAAAGTCAGCAGAGCACCTCGGTTTATTATTATTTTTTTCAGAAAACTAGTTATGCTACGTTTTTAAGCTATTTTTAGGCTCCTAAAACGATGTATAACTTTTCAAAAAAAATGTATTTTAGGGTGCTTTGCTACCTTCGAACGAATCCAGCGGAGACCTCGGTATTTTAAAGCTTTTTTCTAAAAACAACTACACCACATTTTTAGGCTATTTTTAGGCTCTTGAAATATTATAAAACTTTACTAAAAAATTGCTATTTTTAAATAATACAGGGTGCTTTGTTGGAGCAAAGTCAACAGAGCACCTCGGTTTATTATTTATTTTTCAGAAAACTAGTTATACTACATTTTTAAGCTATTTTTAGGCTCTTAAAACAATGTATAACTTTTCAAAAAAAATGTATTTTTTAAAGAATACAGAGGGTGCTTTGCTACCTTCGAACGAATCCAGCGGAGACCTCGGTATTTTAAAGCTTTTTTTCTAAAAACAACTACACCACATTTTTAGGCTATTTTTAGGCTCTTGAAATATTATAAAACTTTACTAAAAAATTGCTATTTTTAAATAATAGAGGGTGCTTTGTTGGAGCAAAGTCAGCAGAGCATCTCGGTTTATTATTATTTTTTTTAGAAAACTAGTTATGCTACGTTTTTAAGCTATTTTTATGCTCTCAAAACAATATATATAACTTTTCAAAAAAAAATGTATTTTTTAAAGAATACAGAGTGCTTTGCTAGCTTCGAACGAATCCAGCAGAGCACCTCGGTTTTTTAAAGCTTTTTTCTTTTATTTATTTTCTTTTCGCAATCATAAACATATTTATGACATAACCAGTTACATAATGTTCAACTTTATGTAACTCAAAGTAGATAGATCATTTGGACACTCGCTGCGATTACAAAAATGTCACTTTGTAAGTCAAATTAAAAGAAAATTTGTATTAAATACTTATTAAGATTAGGATAGGCTCATTGCAAAAAAACCCTTAATTAACAAACATTTTAATTTCTACGATTAATTATATCAATGCGGAAAAAATAATCAAAATCAATGATGAACAATATACAAATAAGTTGTTTTAGCTGAGATTGATTGATTTAAAATTGGTGTAAATACCAATTACAAGGTAGTGTCCGTGTTAAAAATTCCTTACATGTTGATTATATTAAAATTGCAAAGTAAAGTTCAAATCAAATCTAAATATCAGTCATATCATAATACCTACTCATACGCAGAGTCTTCAATAATATTAATATCTCACGTGACTAAATTGACTAATTAATAACTTCAGTAGTAACCCTAAAACAATGACCTATTTGACAGAACGGCCTTTTTTTCAGTAAATTTCTTGTTTTATATGTAAAAATTACTATAAAATTATAAATCTGTAAATTGAAAGCAAAAAAATAGGTACATAATTAATAAATAATTAAACTATTAAATAATCTTTTAAGTAATAAAAATATATCTCCGTCTATGGGCGGTATATCAAAGAGGTCGATTTGTTGATGTTTTTTAATTAGTTTAGCTGACGTCCGACAAGCAACCCCTTCCATAGACCATTTTTTTTTCGAGTTCATAATAAAGCACCCTGTATTATTTCAAAATGGCAATTTTTTGGTAAAATTTTATAATATTTTAGGAGCCTAAAAATAGCCTAAAAATGTGGTGTAGTTGTTTTTAGAAAAAAGCTTTAAAATACCGAGGTGCTCTGCTGGATTCGTTCGAAGCTAGCAAAGCACCCTCTGTATTCTTTAAAAAATACATTTTTTTTGAAAAGTTATACATTGTTTTAAGAGCCTAAAAATAGCTTAAAAATGTAGTATAACTAGTTTTCTGAAAAATAAATAATAAACCGAGGTGCTCTGTTGACTTTGCTCCAACAAAGCACCCTGTATTATTTAAAAATAGCAATTTTTTAGTAAGGTTTTATAATATTTCAAGAGCCTAAAAATAGCCTAAAAATGTGGTGTAGTTGTTTTTAGAAAAAAAGCTTTAAAAAACCGAGTTGCTCTGCTGGATTCGTTCGAAGCTAGCAAAGCATCCTGTATTTTTTAAAAATAACAAAAATTTTTGAAAAGTTTTATAATATTTTAAGTAAAAATAGCCTAAAAATATGGTGTCGTTGGTTTTGGAAAAAAGCTTTAAAAAACTGAGGTGCTCTGCTGACTTCGTTCGAAGCTAGTAGAACACCTTGATTTTTGCAAAAAACGGGGACAACATTTTTGAATAGGGTATAAAAATAGCCTTAAAATAGCCTAAAAATGTGGCATATGTTTCAACTCAAAATTCCCGAGGTGCTTTGCTGCCTTCCTTGGCATCATTAATAAGTATAAGTTCCATTAAAAAAAAAAAATAAAAAAGTCTTTAAAAACCGCCATTTATTTTTCAGTAAACCGAAAGTGGTAAATAATTTTGTATTGACTGAAATAAAATTTGTAATAATTTGATACATTTCGGTGAAAACCGCATATTTTTAAGTATTTTCGTTTAAAAGTTATAAGCTTGCTAAATGTTGGAAAATATAATAGTACACCCGGTATATAAATCTACACATATTTATACAAATACTTAACCATCTTCTAAATTCTTTAAAATGTATTTATTGATATTACTAAATAAACAATTTATTTCACACATTTTACATTCATATATTTTTCTATAATTTAAACCATTTTATCTTTTCAATTCCATGTTCTTTACTTGTTCCAAAATTCAAAATATCTGTCCCCCATTTTAAATTTTCCTACTTTTCTATTATCTTTGTCCTAACTCTCACCCTGTCAACTTTCGATTTTTAAATATTTTTTCTCATTCTCCCCTAACTAATTTAATTTTTATTTCATACTTATTTTGTAACTGCTTTGATTTTACTCTATTATTACTTTTCTTATTTATTTTTATTACTTTAATTTTCCTTTCATCTCCCTGTATGTTTTAATTTTAATTCAAAGTCACTCTTATTTTTATTTTACCCTCCTGTGTTTGTTTCAATTTTTATTCGTTATATGTTTATATTTCTTCTTCTTCTTCTTCTTCATTCTGTATGATTTCGTTTCTCCTTTTATCTTGTTTTCTACTTTCCTTTTGAATTTGTTTTCTTTTTTTTCTTTAATCTTTTCTCTAATTTGTTTTTTTTTTTAATTCTTCAATGCTTCTTTTTCTTTTACTAATTTTATTATATTCTTTTTCTACAATTACAATGTCTTTTTTATTACCTACTTCTTTAATTTCTAATTTTACTTCAATCGCGTGTCATTTAAAGGGGAAATTATTTAAAAATAAATATATACAGTGTGACCACCTGATATACTTATTTTGTAACTGCTTTGATTTTACTCTTTATTACTTTTCTTATTTATTTTTATTAGGTTAAGTTTCCTTTCATCTTCCTGTATCTGTTTTAATTTTAATTCAAAGTCACTCTTATTTTTATTTCACCTTCCTGTGTTTATTTCAATTTTTATTCGTTATAATATCTTTATATTTCTTCTTCTTCTTCTTCTTCTTCTTCTTCTTCTTCTTCTTCTTCTTCTTCTTCTTCTTCTTCTTCTTCTTCTTCTTCTTCTTCTTCTTCTTCTTCTTCTTCATTCTGTATGATTTCGTTTCTCCTTTTATCTTGTTTTCTTTTTTCTGTAATCTTTTCTTTTAATAATTTTATTATCGTCTTTTTCTACAATTACAATCTGTCTTTTTTATTACTTTCTTCTTCTTATTCAATTTCTAATTTTACCTCAATCGCGTGTCGTTTAAAGGGGAAAATATTTAAAAATAAATATATACAGTGTGACCATCTGATATCCAAAACTATTTTTCAATTTATTCAAATTTTAATTAATAAATAAAAATATCTAATTTTCTTATTTCTTTCTCTTTTCAGTGCCCTAAAATCAAAGTGTCGAATCGCAATTAGTCCGAAAAATATACCGGGTAGGAGTATGCTGGAGTTGCTAGTACATACAATTTAACCCGGTTTTAAAATGAGTCTTTTTTTCGAAAAGCAACTCATGTTTGTCGACATCGTCTATGCCTATGCGACACATCTCTTCTGTTGTATAGACATCGACGATGTGGTGTATTTGTGTCGTTTCTTTTGACAATAAAGACGTTGGATCTTCAGAACTTTACACCTTTCGAATTTATTTTCTGTGGAAAAAGTACGAGCGGAAAATGATTCTGCAGGATTTAGTTTTTCGAAGATGTAAATTCTGCACAGATCGAATGGACAAGGCTGCAAAAATAGTGGCCGGCGATGGTTTTAGGTTTATTATTAAACTCAAATAAACTTATTTGGAAAAAATCGTATTTTTTTCAACTTTCAACTATTTATTTTTTTTTAAGCGATATAGTCCTTCAAATTCTTTTTTATTTATTGACGAAAGCTAATTTTAATTACAAGAAATAACCTTTTAAAATTTTTAACTTTAACATCTTGTAGTACAAAAATGAACAATCTTAAAACATTTATTTTATCAAGCAAAACCTTCATAATTTTCCATCTATCTATTTTTTCATTAACACTTTTATTGTATATATCTAATATATTGTTATTCTATAATCCACCTTTTAAAATTTATATGATAACATAAAATAATGTTGCAATTTTTTGATTACCAAGTATAACAATTTGAGTTGAATAATATCCTGGAGGCATTGAAGGTTTGCTATGAAACGGTATGAAACGTTGAGTATTGAGGTTAGAATGAAAGATCGTCGCCGGGATCAGAAGATTTCCGGAATTAAATATACCGGGTGACGCGAAAAAATGGTTTTTGGATCTTGGATGGGAAAGATGGCAGAACGAATGGACTTCAGTTGCAGGTGAGTGTTTATTAATTTCTTGTTAATACTTTCGATAACATTTTTGAATAGGTACAGTAAAGAATATGTGAGTTATTTGGTTTTAAAATAGTATTCCTACATTCCTATAATATTAACAAGACAGTAACCCCCAGTAGGCAGCGATAGCCAACGAATTACTCTGACAATTGAAGACGTACCGGTGTTCATCTAATTGTAATCGAACCCTACTTTTTAGGAAGTACGTAAATAGCACAATAAGGTTCGTAGATTTTAAAGGTACACACCACACATGTAATTATATGAAACACATTTCGCAAGGCGTTTCCAATGCCAGAGACCAAAGTGGACGACAGGTAGGTCGGTCTCGGAGTAGCGTTTGCTGCCTATCATGCGGCGCTTAGTGAGCACTTTTATTTCGAGGTGATTAGTTGATATTTTATAGAAATGTTAGTTGCAAAGTTCTTTCGATCTATCCTAGGAAGTGTTGCCAGTTTGAAATTTGCTGGAACAGTAGAAGGGTGAAAAAAAAAACAGTAGATCTGAACAGTAGATTTTAATACAGGGTAAAATAATTATAATTTGCAGTGTAGTAAATTAAAAAAAATAACAAGTATATAAGAAACAAAAAATATACATTTTTCTACCCAAATTAGAAAGTAAACAAAGAATAAAAACAAATAATAACATTTTTAATATATACTTAAGGTCCGGAAACAAAAAAAAAACAATGAAAAATAATATAAAATATAATTGAATGCAATATAAAGAATCACTTGGATATAATCTATTTTTTTTTGAATACTCGGTAACTCATGAACAGATAAAAATAAAAACACTAAATTATAAGTTATAACCCATGTTCTAATGAGTTGATTAGATTTTGGGCATAGTCGTGGCATCTGAGGGTATTTTATAGAGGTAATTTTTCTATTACATGGAATATATCTATATTTACGCTTGTGGGACAAAATTCGTCAAATATTTAATTTTGATAATACTGTTTTTTTAATAAGATTTTTGTGATTACTTTTGGATTCCAAATAAATTTCATTAATAGGATGATTTATTATTTAAAGAACACATTTTTTAGGTTAATATTTGATTTAGTACATAACTCAATCGTTTAATTTGTTTTTTGTTTTTTTTTGTTTGTTTTCTTGTGTTTTTTGTTTTTTGCTTTTTTTGGTTTTCTTGTTTATTTTTATTTTCTTGTTTGTTTTTTCTTTAAGAATAGGATGACTTATTATTTAAAGAACATATTTTTTAGGTTAATATTTGATTTAGTAACTTAATCGTTCACCCATTTTTTGTTTATTTCTTGTTTTTTTTTTTTTATTTGTTTTTTATTTTTTTTTGTTTGTTTTTTGTTTTTGTTTTTTTTGTCTTTTTAGTGTTTTTTATAATTGCAAATCTTGAATTAAAATAAAAAAGTACAACAAAATAAAAACGATCCATAATTTTGAATATAGTTTAGACCAATTGTCTTTTTACTTTCCTATCTGTATACAGATAAGGAAAGTATAAGAATCATGATTTTTTCGACCTCGAGTTTTTTAACGTTTTGGCGTCCCCTGAATCCGTTTTGACTATTTTCGCGATGATGTCTGTGTGTGTGTATCTGTATCCTCGATAACTCATGAACGGATACAAAGAAAAACACTAAATTTTAAACTTAAGCTTTATTCAGGCCTCCAGTGAACCGATTCGATTTTGGGCAGAGTCGGAACATCTGGGGGTGGTCATTTTTTATTTTATAGAATATATGTGTTATTTACGTTTAGAGAAAAAAATTCTTCAAATAAAAGTTACTTACAATATTATTGTTTATAATTTTTATTTTATACAAAATTTCTCTAAAATGGACTGTATTTGAGATATTTGAGAAAATGTGTAAATTTCGAATTTTAAAGAAAACTCAAAAACGGATAAAGGAAAAAACATTAAGTTTTAAACTTAAGTTTTATTTCGGCCTGAGGTAAAATAATTAAATTTTGGACAAAGTCGGAACATCTGGGGGAGTACTTTATGGGAGGCCGTTTTTATATTTTATGGAATATATTTGTTATGTTTGAAGAAGAAAATTGTTCAAATAAAAGTTACTTCTAATATTATCTATAATTTTTGCTTTATGCCAAATTTTTCTGAAATGGTCCGTATTCGAGAAATTTGATAAAATTTGCAAAATTCTGAATTTTAAGAAAATTGTTAAGCTAAAAGTTGTTTGCGATATCGATCTCTATATTTTTTGTTTTGTACATGATTTTTCTAAAATGGACCGTAATGGAAAAATTGGAGGAAAAGCGCTAAATTTAAATTTTTCAGTATTTTCGTTTTCAATGAATATCTATAGAAAAATGTTTCACGTTAGATGTATGTGGAAAATGTATATATTTAGTTTATCCTCTAAACATTTATAGAGATGCTGCAATATGTTGTACAAAATAACCGGAAAAGGCCTATAATAACTAGATAGGAAAGTCATGTGTTGGACACATCAGATTTTTTTATTTGTCTTTTGTTTCTTTTGTTTTTGGTTTGTTTTTGTTTGTTTTTTGTTTAAGAATAGGATGACTTTTTATTTAAAGAACACATTTTTTAGGTTAATATTTTATTTAGTAACTGAAACGTTCACCCCATTTTTTGTTTTTTTGTGTTTTTTATTTGTTTGTTTTTTTTTGTCTTTTTAGCATTTTTTATAATTGCAAATCTTGAATTAAAATGAAAAGGTACAACAGAATAAAAAGATCCATAATTTTGAATATAGTTTAGACCAACTGTCTTTTTATTATAGATTAAATTAAAATTGTTTATTATTTGTACAGCTAATTTTATTAAGACCCTCGTATGTGACCAGCAAAATTATTGCGGTAATCATTTACTACTTCTGTACCAATTACCCGGTAATGTTGAGCAACATTGTAGTTAATAACGCATGACGTTATCGTCTTTGTATGGTTTTAGGTTTTTACGTGACTCATAATTGTCTGAAATTTCGTGTCTTCTGACTTAACGGTGTCGTGTCGCATGAGAAATAAAATCCTTTCAACAATATCAACAAGTTTGCGTGAATTGGGAAAAAAAACAAACAAAAAATGTAATAATTCTGGATTAGTTTTTTAATTAATTCGAATTTAGTAAAAGAATAAATCTGACAGCTCGCTTTTTTATATTGTTTTTGCTCTATCCTAGTACATAATGAAATTTTTACAATACTCGCAATATACAGGGTATGCTAACTGTAAAAAATCCCCTTACTTTGCTGGTTCCTTTTTTTTTAAATAAGCTTGTAAAATTATAAAAACTGTTTTTGTTGGTTTTTTCTCTATAACAATTCTGTCAGTGAAAATCAAACATTTATTTGCACTTCTAAATAAGTAGTAATGGAAGAGACATTGAGTGTCGAAAGAAAATGTTAAAAAAGATTATCTGTAAACAGAAAATCTGACTATAAAATTCTTTCTAGGAACAATTTCTATTTTTTTTTTAATTTGAATCACCCTGTATATGCTATGCAAAGTTTGAAGATATTAATGATATGAATCTAAAAATCGGTATTTAAAGACTACTTTAAAAAATAAGAAAATAAATTTTGTCATTTCATATTTACGAGGGTGGGTCATTTATTATTCAGGGTTTTCTTCATCTCAAAAACCGAAAATACTACAGAATTAAAAATTGGTATTTAAATACTCATTTAAAAATTGAGAAATACAAGTGAGAAATAATATCTTTTGCAGTGTTTTAACTAGTGAAAAACCCGAAATAAAATTAAAAATAAAGAATAGATTAACTGTTTAAAAACTTTTTGTTAAATAGGCCATCCGATATTAAATATTTAATGTATTTTTAATGTAAGACATTAATAGAATGATCTGGGAAAATACTTAAAATAATGGGTTAGAACAAAATTCTTAATATCCCGTTACGGTCTTTGCTAAAATAATATTAGAGATTACAGTTCATCAAATTTCTAGAGGCTTTCGACGGCTAGACAGAGAAAGCACTACTGACAGGCATCCCGACGGATTTACGCAATGAAAGTACACTCTGCGCATCAAGTATTTCACTATTTCATTCAGACGTAAATGTCAGATGTAAATTTCTTTTATTTTCGTTTGTATTTTTTGCTCATTACAGTTTAATAGAACCTAAGTATGGAGTTTAATAGCAAATTAAGAGGCCGCGTGATTAACAGTCAATCTCGCGAAATAATAGCCAATGTTATAGAGTTTATGAGAAGAGAAGGAAACTTTAATTCACCTTCAATACCATTTAAAAATGTAAATGATCGTGTTGCTGCAGCCACATGAGTATCTAAAAACACTGTCGTCCGCATTTCTGGAGAGAAAAAAAGAATCGATAACCGTGAGATATCGGAATTTTCATCACCAAGAAAAACCATTAAAAAACCAAAAACAGTTAATGATATAGATGAAGCTGCACAAGAATCAAATTTTATTTTTTTATTATTAGATAGCTATTTTTGTTTCTGAGTTGTGTTCATTTACAGGCTCAATTTTTTTCCGTTTCTCCTTTTTGATTTTATATGGGGTTTCAAGTTGTTTTTGACTTATTTCGACGTAAATCACAACAACACACTTTTTTAATAAAGCAAACACGTACGTGTAAACTACAATTACAAAAAATTGATATGAAACCCATGAAACCACCAACAAAAATGTAAAGCTAGCTTTCGTACTAGAACATGGTGTCATTCGTCGAGATAATTTATCGTTTTGTTTAATAGATCAAGAAATGTAAATATTCCCCTGTTATTTTTTATAAAATTATAAGAGAAATAAATTTTTTTCTAAATAGTATAGTTTATTATTTTGTAGAAAAACAAAATTTCGAAAATTTTAGTAATGTTTCAGAAACAACCGTTATTAATAATAGGTACCATTTTCCTTAATAAGGTAGAAATAAAATATAAACTATTTCCACGATTTACAAAGGCCTACAAAAAAATTATAGGTATTTTCCGCTATCCTATAAAATTTATATTTTCTGACTCAATTTCAAAAGGTTGAAGGAATTCCAAAACACCTTTTATGGCATAATAATTATTTTCAATTCTACATACTATCTTTAGCTGCTTTTAAAAACGTTCTAAGAAAGTCCAATCAGACCAATTTAATCCCTAAACTATTCCACACTTTTAAAATTTAATTACCTAAAAATATTAAAAACTATTTAAAATAACTTGTTTAGCAGACTGTACAATAGCTATCTTAGTCACACGTAGCGCGTTCTCTGTCTGGGCGTCGAACACCTCTAGAAATTTGATGAACTGTACATTATTATAATATGGAGAAAATGCAAACAATATCTAGTTACCGCAGGTATTATATGGTGTGAAATTCGGTAGATTTGTGTGTTGTGTCAATCCATAATTATTTAATCTACTTTACACTAATTTCATCAATCATGAACATGTTTTATCATTTTCTTTTTAAAAACTGTTACTGACGAACTAGCTTTAATACCAAACGGCAATTTATTATAATGGTCAAAGCATTTAAAAAATAAGGAATTCATTGATGTTCGTCTTACGAAAATTTACTAAGAGAGCTTTTTTGTGGGGAATTTAATTTCCTACAAGGATAAGAGATGAAAAATTTTTTTAAAATTGACCAAGTCCGAAATTTATGCAAAAACGCGACAACTGTTGAAAAATCAATAACTGCAATGATGCACCTCTTAATATTATTATTAAGGGCTCAAACTTTCAGGAACATTTTTTTTTGTCGTCATGAACAATATTTTCATAGTTCCGCTAAGAAAAAAAATTGTTTTATTTTTTTGGCCCAGTCTAGTATATAGTATTTACATCAGTAGAATTTAAGTTCCAATTACATGATATTAAGTCGAGTTTAATTTTATCTAAGTTAGATTTACTAAAGTTTCTATACATTTTAGTGGTTATATTTATGTCTTTGTTGTTATTACTAAGATTAACAGAAATTATAGAATGGTCACTAATTTTCGGAGTATGATGAACTGTAACATTAACAAAATTATTATTAACTAATACATAATCTATCAAAATTTTACTATTATTTGTAATTCGTGTAGGCTCAGTGATTAATTGGTCAATTCTATATTGTAAAAACGAGGACACTCGAATTCCCGTCAAGTACAATTTTAACCATTATCCGTTCCTAGAATTCCCGACAAGCAGTTGAAGCTTGAGATAATCCACTACTTGAGTTCCCGTAAGGGACGAATTTAATTAGGTAGGTAGGTACTTACCTCAGGTGCCCGATGCGGTCAGCAATTAAAAGGATTAATATATTTATTTACTTTTATTTATTTATTTATTTATTTATTTAATAGCTTGATAAATAACATTTAAAACGATTATTAAGATGAGGCCTCAATAGGTATATATTTAGGATTTTTCGCAATATTATTAATTATTACTTTAGTGTCTCTTTGTGATTTTTATTAATATGGATCTTCATGTTATAACAAGTGAAAAAGGAAAACCTTTAATTTTGTTAGAAAATGATAAGTTTTACAAATATCGTATTTTAAAAAGTACAGATGAAACCTGTTGGTGTTGTGTCACGAAAACTTGTCGTGCAAAATTATACACACTAGGAGATGAAAAAAATTTAATTTTTTCAAAGAAAAGTGGTGACCATGAGCATGAAATGTTAGATCAAGGTGTATTAAACAGACAAAAAGTGAGTAACCAAGTAAAGCGAAAAGCCGAAGACTGGATGTGCGACAGACCTGCCAAAATTATCCACAGGGAAATAAACTCTCAAAAACAGTGTTTGGATACTCTTACAAGTAAAGGCATGAAATACATTCGAAATAACTTTGGAAGAGAAAAACGTAAATTATTCCCCAAATTGCCAAAATCTTCTGCAGACATTCAAATTACTTTGAATTTATTAGATATAAAAACAATTAGGAACGAACAATTTTTATTGGTCAACGATCCCACCGAAGAAATAATTGTTTTTTCTTGTCATAGAATTTATGTGTGCTCAAACAAAATTTTATATGGATGGAACTTTCGATAATTGTCCAAAATATTTTTTTCAATTATTTTGTTTGCATGTATATGTAAATGATACATATGTTCCAGTTGTATATTGTTTATTAAAGAACAAAATGAGATCAACTTATGTGAAATTGCTTCAAATTTTAATTGATCAATGTAGCGAATTTGGATTCGTTTGGCGCCCCGACACCATAGTCGTTGATTTCGAAAAAGGAATATATTCTGCTGTTACAACCATTTTTCCACACACCAAAATTATGGGATGTAGATTCCATTTGGCACAAGCTTGGTAAGAACACATTTATTTCAATCTCTAGTGTAATAATTGTTTTTTAAATATCCATTTTTACTTTTCCACAATTATACGAGGCCTCAATTATACATAGGTATACAATGTGTTCCAAAAAGTTTTATACAAATGGGAAAAAAGTTTATCTTACATTTCATAAAAAAATTATTCTTTATGAAAATCTCTGCATGTTCTAAAATCTAAAATACAACTATCAAATATTAACATTTTTTCAGTCGTATATACGGTATGGTAGGTATCTTGATTTTTGAAGTTGTAAAAAAAATTGTTTAGAATTAAATTTAAAGTTAAAGTAAACATTTAAAAAATCAAATAAAATAAAACTGAATTTATATATAAACAATTTTACGTATATGTTATAATAATTATTATCAACTTTGATATTTTCAAAAACAAAGATACTGTACTCTTGCTCAATATTCATATTTTTGGACTAACTAGTATACGACTGAAAAATTTCTATATCTGATGTTTATAAATAATATTTTTTTTTACGATTACTATTTAAAGTAGACTTTTCCACATTCAATTCTAACTCGAAAGTTGACATTTTCCGTGAATTGTCAGTTTGACATTATTTTCCGCACATAGGCGGAAAGTTACTCTTTGCACACGCCTATTTTCATTAGAAAGGTTGTTATAATAAAGCTAATCGGTATTTTAAAACAAAATTGAAATATTGAAATATTAAAAATAAATGACTCTGTTTTTTACCATCATATTTAACATGCCTTGTTGGTGTAGAGCGTAGCGCGTTTAGTAGTTGTAATTTTTTTATTTTTTTTTTATTTGATTCGTTTGTTTGTAAACCTAATTAAAACTTAATACATTGGATGAGCCATCAATTTGCGATTTGCGATGATCTTGTAGGATATTTTTAAGATGTACCTGCTTACTAAGAAATATTTTTTATGTAAATCATAAAATTAATCTTCAAGTAAATAAACAGATTTAAATAAAATTTTGGATATAAATAAAATAAAGAGTGTATTTTGTCACACAAAATCCATTGGTGTACGGTAAATGGGTAGAGTATAATAGTAGAAATAGTTTTTTCTTCATAATAATACAATACGAGGCCTCTACAATAATCATTGGAGAAAGTTAATAGAGGTTTTAATTAGTCAAACTAAATAAATTATATAAAAAATAGAAAGGTCTTTGAGGAAAAGTACCATGTGTACTAACAAAATATTTTTTCTTATAGGAATAGAAAAATACTTCAACTTGGCCTATCAAAAGAATATCGAAATCCTGTCTGTGAAACAGGAAAATGGTTACACCATATATTTGGACTTACATTTTTACATCCAGATGAAGTGGGAGATGCATTTGCTTTTGATTTTGCAGAAGATATGCCTCAAAATGAAAAAGTGGTTCAATTCGCGGACTATTTAATTAAATAAATATGATGCAACTTCAAAAATTATGTAGTTTTAATTATTACTAACCGCTAACGGGAATTCGAGTTAAGGATTAAGAATAAATTTGAACCCTGCCGGGAACTCGTGTGCAGTATTAAGAGACAAAAGTTGAAACGCAGGTAAAAGGTTTTATGCTGACGGGAACTCGAGCCGCCCGGTAAAAACATTGCTTTAATTTTATTACTATAAAAACAGTCATTTGTATAATCAAAGTTAAAATCGCCAATTAACAAACAACGTTGATTATTAGCAAAAAGAAAATCACATATATTTTCCAAACTGTCCAAAAATACAGCATCAGAACTTGATGGGGAATGGTGGAGACAACCCATTAACCACTGTTAACCACTAAGATCAAGTTTTATTACTTTGCACCAATAATTTGGCTCAAGCACAACAGAGAATTTTAAATTATCCTTCACGTAAATTATGACCCCCCTGTGCTTCGGTTTGAGGAGTTACATCTGATCAGATTATACCCAACGATTTTAATTTCAGATTCTTTAATTTTCTTGGTAACTCTTGCTTCACTTATAAAAATTATCTTAGGACAGTAACATAATAAACTTATTTGAATTTCATCGATTTTGTTAAGTAAACTTTGGGCATTTAAGTAGAGTATATCAATATTAAACGGAATATTTTAGTTTATTGTCTTGGTGTTACATCTTTATTAACAATAATGGGGGTATTATTAATAAACTTTATCGTTTTTGAATTATCACCCTGAGTAATAAGATCATCTAGTGTAGACTTAATTTTAATTCCAAAAGTAGGGAAAAAGGATACCACACATCCTAAATCTTTCCGTCCAATCAGCCTTACATCCTTTGTATTAAAAACAATGGAGAAGGCTGTTGATAACTATATCAGAACAGAAGTCCTGGAGAGGGTGCCACTCCACCACAGCCAACACGCGTACCGAGCAGGAAGATCTACAGAAACTGCCCTGGTACAGTTGACTGATGTAATCCAGGATGCACTGACAAACAAAGAAACGGTCGTGTGTGCCTTTCTAGACATAGAAGGAGCTTTTGACAACACGCCACACGAATCTGTAAAAAGAGCACTTGCATACAGAGGAGTAGATAACATCACATCCAGATGGATGGCTCAGCTGTTATCTTCGAGAACTGCAGAGACACAGATAGGGCAGGACACCATCTCCATCTGCACAACCAGAGGATGTCCACAAGGAGGTGTTCTATCCCCACTAATGTGGAGCCTAATCGTAGACGAACTTCTATGCAGATTGACTGACCTCGGCATACCCTGTCAAGGTTATGCCGACGACATAGTCATATTTGCTAGTGACAAGTTTAGTAATATCCTGTGTGATATAGTCCAAAGAGGACTAGAACATACCAAAAGATGGTGCCGTGAAGTGGGACTTAGTATAAACCCTACAAAAACAACACTAGTAGCCTTTTCAAGGAAAAGAAAACTTAATCTCAAAACCGTTAAATTAGACGGGATAGATATAGAATGGAAAAATGAAGTCAAATATCTAGGCCTAACCCTGGACAACAAACTTCTCTGGAACACACATGAGAAGGAAGTAGTAAATAAGGCCACAAAAGCCCTAATGGTATGCAGAAACATGGCGGGTAAACGATGGGGATGTAACCCAAACATACTGCGATGGATGTATACTGCAATAGTGAGACCAATCATCACTTACGGGGCTATAGCCTGGAGTAACAGAACTAGTTTAGTTACTACGAGAGCTAATATCTCAAAAGTACAAAGACTAGCCTGTGTTTGCACTACTGGTGCAATGAGAACCTGTCCTACGGCCGCAATGGAGGTGATCTTAAACCTCACCCCTCTACATTTGATGATAGAGAATGTGGCAAAAAGGACACGATATAAAATGATCAGGAGCGGAGTAATCAGACGAAAGTCTACTTGCTTCAGGACTAAAGATACCTGGGACATGCCCCAGGATGAAATGCAAAAGAAGTACAGTTTTGTGAAAAACTTCAAAACCACAGAGCTGGGCTGCAAGAAAGAATAGAGCCAAGAATCCATCGCGCTTGCAACCGAAAGACGTGCTATTCAGTGGTACACGGACGGTTCCAAAACCATAGAAGGAACTGGAATAGGAGTGTATGGGCCGAGAACCAAGCACTCCGAAAGCTTGGGAAAATACCCAAGCATCTTCCAGGCGGAAATTCACGCCATCGAGAAGTGTATCCAGTTTAACATCGAGAGAAACTATCATAGACAAGAGATTATCATCATGTCCGATAGTCAAGCAGCCATCAAAGCGCTGAGTTCTTACGTAATCAGCTCAAAAATGGTATGGAGATGCCTAGAACAACTGAATGAGCTAGGCGAGAAAAATAGAGTTACTCTCACTTGGGTCCCGGGACATAACGGGGTACAGGGTAACGAGATTGCAGATAGTCTTGCAAGGAAAGGGGCTCAAACACCCTTTGTAGGACCTGAGCCGTTCTGCGGTATCAGCAGTAACATAATATTAGAACAGATTAAAAAAGAATTTGGTAGTAGAAGAACCGATAATTGGAACAATCTTTTGGGGCTGAGACAGGCCAAGATACTTCTGGGTGAATATAACCAAAAAAGATCGGAAGCCTGCATCTGCCTGAGCAAGAACAGGCTACGTATTGTAACAGGGATCCTTACCGGGCACTGCCGACTAAAAGGACACCTAAGTAAACTGAGAGTAGTAGAGGATAGTGAGTGCAGATTCTGTGAGGAGGAGGACAAAACCTCCATTCACATCCTAACTGAATGTGTAGCACTCCAGAATCCAAGGGCACTATATCTAGGAGGATATCAAATAGAAGAGGGAGACTTACCTAACTTGAAGCCACTTCAAATCCTACACTTCCTTGAGAAAATAGGATTGGAAGGGTCGCTATAGGCATTGAGACATTTCCTTAGTACAGTGGCGACAGAAGGGGGCACAATAGATCTTTTAGGTCGCAGTGTATTAACACCCCAGTATCAACATAACATAACATAATAAACTTATTTGAATTTCATCGATTTTGTTAAGTAAACTTTGGGCATTTAAGTAGAGTATATCAATATTAAACGGAATATTTTAGTTTATTGTCTTGGTGTTACATCTTTATTAACAATAATGGGGGTATTATTAATAAACTTTATCGTTTTTGAATTATCACCCTGAGTAATAAGATCATCTAGTGTAGACTTAATTTTCTTAATATTGCTGTTGTGCCTTAGTTTGGTCAGATGCAATTTTAATTCCTGGTATATTTACTAATTTATTTTTTAAAACAAGTTTGGCATCTTCGGGTGAGTTCAATATAAATTTTAATAAACGAATTTTATTAGCAGTAAATTTACCCAATCTAAACAGATTTAGATCATTTTTATTAATATTGTAATTTAGAAGAACGTTGTGTACTGCTTGTTTATCTTCTGTATGACGATCTGTTTGAGTTCTCTTAAAGGATTCATTAACATTAAATATTATTATTATATTATTACATAGCATGATTTTGTCTAATAATTCATATTTGTGTATAATAGTTTGTAACAAAAAGAGTTTGTATATTTACAAAAAGTAGTCATTCATATACAAGAATGTACTTAAATTACAATTATTATAGCAAGTAGGAAATATTCGACCAAATAAAAATGGTATTACAGTAAATACTTGTGCACCATAGAAATAATATAGAAGACCAATATAAACATAACATTTAAGCAGAAATTGAAACCTACTGTGCATAAAAACGAGTCTCTGCGCCTGACATCGCAAAATAGTGTGTCTAGAAGCTTGCGCAATAAGCATGACTTGTCCCTGTAGTGTTGCCAAATATATTAAACATACCTAACAGAAAAGAATTTTAAATTAATTAATTTTTAAATTATATGATTTAAACAGTTTATATCTACGAAATATCGCCACAAAATAACTTATAAACATTTAAATAATCAACTAATAATATTTATGTGTAATTACATTCCCAAAAATATACACAAATACCGTATTAATGTCATTAATACCGTATTTTTAATGTTCAATAAGCGATTCACCTACAAATTCAATATTGACCTGGCAATAGCACTAAAATCCGGTGTATCAAGGCTATATGACGCTGCCCTTACAGGACCGTTTGTAGTTTATTATTTATGCCGCGTTTGAGAATCCACATCGGATGCATCTGAGATGTAGTAAGTAGTAAATCTTTGATCACGTGATTCAGTATACGTAAATGTAATGGGACAGATGTGTCCGATGTGGATAAAAAACGCTCGAGATGTAAAAAATGCATCCGATGTGGATTCTCAAACGCGGCATTAATTACACGATGAAAGTGGCATTTTATTTTTAGTTTTGTGTAGTGTTTAGTCAAATCCTAGGTACAATAAAAGACTTTTTTACATTGGCTAATGAAAATGTAATCAATGTATTAGGCAGCTGTTATATTTATTACAAGATTTATGTCTGCAAATCTAAACCTACCTAAGAATTATAATTATGTAAATAGAGATCTGTATATTTATATACAGGCTGCCCTGCGACGGGGAGACATTATCGATATCGGTTTTAAGGCATTTTAAAACATAAACCCGATCTCAACAATCTTAGGAACTCTTCTGTCACTCGATATTTTAATCGGTACTTCCTCTTCGTTTTTTGGCTGGCACAACAATTATTTACATTTCTTCATTCCTTACGGCGTTCGAACCAGTAAGGTTTAAAGAAATTTAAAAAAAAACCTACTTTAAAAATAAAGATGTTAATGATTTTCTTATGGATCCCATCTTCAGATCTTGACTTAATGTATATAAAACTGTTTCCTTTTCTAACAAAAAGAATCCTAGAAATCGGGCAACTTGGTAAAGAATTATCGCTCAACATACATAAAAAAATATTTCAACGAATTGAGAATATCCTACCATTTTGAAGTATGTTAAAAAAAAATTGTTAATAAAGTGAAAAGTAGGGCATGAACATATATTATAAAGTATATAAAATGATAGATAAATCCAGTTTAGAAGCTATTATAAATAAACTGTGGAAATATCGAGAATCTCGATTTTGAATCGGAAAAATATTCTACGCAATTTAGTATGAAAGCTGATCAAAATGAAACACATGAACGACAAACTGTTATTGACAACTTTCTTCAAACGTTTTCTATTTTCCCGAAAACTAACTAGATAGTTCGAAAATCATTTCCTTCTATAAAACGCCTCTTGTTCCGAAAAAGGTACACGCCTATCAACATTCATCGTTCATTAAAAAAGTGGTAGATACAAAACGCTTCGTATTGTAAGGCCAAAATATATTTAGAAATCGAAATATTCATATAAACAAAAAAATCATATGAGTGAGATAACTACCAAATTAATGATTTACAAGTTTATTCCTATTATTTATAAAATAGGTTTGCAATGTGCTGGTGTGGAATGTTATCATCGACTAAAAACTTTAAATCTTTGTATTAAATTGATCGAAAACAAACTATAAATTGGTTTAGGCTATATAGAATGTTTCTAGTAAGCAGCAACTAATTTTTATTATGGAACCGAAAGACCCTTTTAAAAGGGTTCAAAATTAAAATAAAATATGTACCAAGTAAATGTAGTAGTATTTTTTAATTTTTTAATTTATATTGAAAATGGTAACATGAAAGGTTTTCTGTCTAACCACTCATAGTCTCGGCTGACAAAATGTAAAAAAATATCGAACATAATATTCCTGGGCCCAGATTAAATTTAGTTGTAGCAAATGATATTATCAAATAAGATGTCAAATCACAAGCAAAATCTCGTGACTACAGTACTAATGATTGCCTGTTTGGAAAAGTATCTTTGTTTGTAAATATTTATATGCATAGTTATATTTAAATGCGCGAGTGTAATGCTAAGTATAAACAAAATCCGCCCATTATGTATATACGTTTAGTTACCGACCCTAGTAGATAGGCAATTTGTTATTGTTTTAAGTTTTACCGTAGGGAGAGAGAAAATCAATATTAGGATAAATGGTCCAGCTCCTTTCTGGTTACGTAGGTACCTAAAAAGTATTTTAGTTTTTGGTTAAGTAATTAATTATTGTAACAGTGATTTTCTTGTGATAGTACCTAATTTAGATTGTGGATTAAAGTTTTTGTATATAATTTCGCTGTTTAATAATAAACGTAGTCAAAACCGGAGCACGTGGTTTTTCTGGAAAGTATTTTTAAAATCACAAGCAAAATCTCATGACTACTGTACTAATGATTGCCGAAAATTAACTAATTCATATTTTATGCCATATCTTTCTTAATAAGGACTGTCAGAACCATATTTACCTTAACTTGAAATTTTTTTAATCATTTTTTGTATAGAATCATCTCTAAAAATGTATGATTGAAATATCGTGCGAACTATTTGTTCGATCAATAAAAAACTTGCACCGGTCCTGTTCGCGCCAGCACCATTATACGCATGAGCTCCGACACACTATTTTCTCCTTATGGTTTCATTTTTGATATATGGAATCGGCTTTCTATACTATTTCTATGTTGTGCGCCCTTCTAGATAGTTTTAGATACTTCTACTTCTAATTATGTGGTTTTATTAATTTTTTTTTTAATTATAGTAGACATGGAATCCAGAAGAGTTATGTACAATATACAATATGCATATTTTAATTAAATGTTTTGCGTATGCGAATTCCCACATTTGACGGTATCTAATAATTATTACCAGATAACATTACGCAATACTCATTCATCAAACGATAGTTATTAATAATTCAAAATCGATAACAAGAGAACTGTCAGTTTAATCGTAATAAACGTTGCACCAGTAATATATCATCGGATACGGTTAACTATCCGTTATATTCCAAAAGCGGATACTTTTTTCCTATCAATTATTTCTTTTGTGATATCGATTAATAAATGCGACAAAAGTGTGTTTTTTTTCTTTTTTTCATCTAAAGGTATATAGCTACGCTTATTTGTAATCGCGTAATCTAATTTATCGATACCAATAGTGGTGTATTAATGAAATTGGGTCGTTTATGTTTCGTAAAATTAGGTTATAGAAAGTAATTGATTTTTGATTACAATAGTAATTACACAGTTACATAATAAATTTAAACTAAAATAGTTTTAACTTAACCACACTGCACAACAATTTAACTTGACAATTTTAATAAATATTGTCTTTAAATTTTAATTATTTATAAAAAAAAAATGTTCTACAATAGATTTTTCGTAATTACACGTTTTTTTATTGACAACCAATTGTTGGGCGTGGAAAACTAAATATTGGGACGATAAATGAATATTACTATTAAGTAGGCATGGAAAACAAAATATTAAGTCAATAAAATATCTCTTACCAATTGTGACAAAATTATTTGAAACAATACTGCTAGAGATTAAGACGATAAAAATTGATCTTTGATTTCCAGTTTGGATTTCGACAAAAACGTTTTACTATTGACCAAGTGCGTAGAATCAGAGATGTCATCGAGCATACCCTTGAAGGAAATCAAGTCTGCTCTGCAGAATTTTTAAACGTTGCCCAAGCCTTTGACAAGATGTAAAAAAAAAGAAAAAAATGCTTCCGAAGCTATATGTAGAGATTATAACATCATATATATCGGACAGGTTTTCCAGAATCAAGTAGGATAATGTATATTCTAATTTTAAATTACCACTGCTTTTCAGCTAAAATAAGTTATATATTCAATCCTTTATCAACGCACTGTGTAATAAACGAAAACATTTATGTCAGAATACACGTAAATCACACCGGACTTTTGAACGATACAACGTTTATAAATCTCGACAACGCTATTTACATTTAGGCGACGTTATCGGGGTTGGTTTGCTGTGACATTATTGAACCAGATAGCTCAAATACAACACAATATCGTTGTTAAATAAAATGTTCGCGGTATTATGTCGCTCACGTATATTCATCTATTTTCCAAACTAAACAAGCGCTTCTTGTGTTTTCTACAACACAAGAGATACATTTAGTTAAATACACGACCTGTCAAAAAGATGTAGTTCTTAGTAGAGGTGGGAATCTTTTTACTGAATTAATTCATTTGATTCATTCACCTAAAAAGATTCGTTCTTCAAGATTCGTTCTCAAGTGATTCACTTTAGCGAACCACGAACGATGTTATTCCGCCGATCCGGCGAAGGAAATCGAACCGAACTTTTACGAATTTGAGTACTACCTAACCTACCTACCTACTAGGTCGTCGAGTAAAATAATTATAACCAGATTTATTTTAAAGTAAAGCGAATTAATGTTTCATATTTCATAAAAAAAGGCAGCTGAATAATAAATACATCCTTGTCCGTTAAGATAAACAACAATAACACAATTTTTTTTTAATGCCAAATATAGCCAAAATTAACGCAAAATTATATATTCACGATTCGTCATTTTTTGTTTTAATTTTACTTTGATTTAAATTTATTTATCAGACAACACGCATAAATTGTTTACCTAAGCTTAATACACACCTCTTGTAAAGTGAGAAAAACATTAAAGACATACCGCCACCGCCTGTCAGTTAGAGTTCTCGTATTATGCCGTAGAACGTAGAACAAAAGCGACCAATTTGCCGATGCCGATGTAAAATACCAAATCTTCGAATCCGAATCGAATGAACGAAGCAACCAAACTCGGAACTCGGCATGTTTGATCGATCGCAGAGCCATCGAACAATTGACTCAAAAAAGATTCGAATCTTTTAAAAACAGGGAATCAATTCATTCGAGTCAGTGCACTGATTCGTTCTTTTTGAACGAATCGTTCGCGAACGACACACCTCTAGTTCTTAGGCATGTTATTAGAGTGATGCAATACATAGTACAGTCTGTTCGCTATACTTACGTGGGTTTCGAATTAAACATTTTATGAGTATTTCCAGGTAAGTACCCGAAAGTTTGACATGTTTTTTGGGGAAATATCAACTGGTTAAATGAAATGAAAAATAATGTACAACTTTTTAATTAAATAATAATGGAGAATCTTTTGTATAATTAAAAGCAGAATTAAACTTCTTCATTAATGGAGTCTAATGTGGCTATTATAAACCTAATAATAATTTTATATTACACTTCACAGAGAAAATATGGTCTATGTATAATAAGAGGGTTATTTAGCTCAAATAAAATATTTTTTAACATAAAAATTTGTTCCATGTAGAAAATTTCAAATGAAAAATAAAAAAAATTGAACTTGCCAACAAAAATGAAAATCAGTCATTATCATCCAAAATATTATAATCGTCATCATCATCACTGTCATCACCATTAATTGTTATTATGATTGGACTTATTTGGTTTATTTTATTTTCATGAGTCCACCAATCTTCTATTAGTTTCTCGTACTTGGATATATAGTTCCGCCACACTTCTGGAGTTGCAATTGAAAGTGCTTTTCGCCAAGTTTCCCGAACTGCGTCGTTACTATAAACATTAGGCCCAATATGGTTGTCATAATATTGTTTTGCTATTCTCCATATATATTCGATGGGATTAAACTGGCAATGATACGGTGGCAGACGTAAAACTTGATGACCGTAACTTTCAATAATCTGATCCACAACAAAGGTTTTTGGTTTTGCGTGTATATTTGCCAAGCGTAATAATTCTGATTTTAATATATATTGAGGAAATGGTATATGTTCCTTTGTCAACCATTTTTTAATTTTATCAACAGTCCAAGAATTCGTTGGACTTTTGTTTAATACTTCAGAATGGTAAGGTGCATTGTCTAAAATAATTACGCTGGGCTCACTTAAACCTGGGAGAAGTTTTTCATGCAACCATTTTACAAACATTTCTGTGTTCATATTATCGTGATAGTCACTGGATTTTGACTTAGATGAAAATATTAAATCAGTACCTTCTATAAAACCTGTTTTCCCTTCTGCATGTAAAATTATGTGCCGCTTCCCTTCTCTATCAGTATGTTTGATGGACTTTACGTTATCATCTTGCCATATTCTCTTGGTTGTACTCCTAAAAAATATGCATGTTTCGTCTAAATATATAAAATTCGCCCCTTCTTCTTTAAATTTAGAATATTTTCTTAGAAAGTTAATTCTCTTGTTATCCTTCTTTTGAAATTTGAAACCCAAGTTAAGTATCACTTGCCATAGACTTGTTCTGCCAATGTCGTCAAATTTTCTATCTATTAATTCCGAGTGAATTGTATTTAAGGTCACATGTTTCTTGTTGGCCCTCATTCGATAAATGGTATCACGAATTTCAAATTTCTTTCCATCTGGAATATCTTTCGTTTTCAATGATGGGCGAGTTTTGCGGAGATCTTCTTTCGGAAGTTCACTATTGTGATTTTGTAATACTCCTCTTAATTTGGTTTCACTAATACCAACGTTCTTATTTTAAATGCACCCCGTGTATTTTTCAATTTAGAAAGAGTGTATACTGAGTATAATGTGTTTTCAAACATGCAATGAAAATAGAGACTTCCTTGTTATGAATAAGGAAAGAAAACACCCTATATATGACCCATTTTCATTTAATTTTCCAGTTGGACGTAGCTTTACTAACGAACCACTAATTTACGTGGATTACTGTTTTGGTCGAAACAAAAATACAAATTTTATGAAATATGAGTTCGACAATGATTACTTGAAATCTGTGATATGAATAAGTAAACTGAAATGGATCGATTTATTTTAATTAAAAGAATTTTTTACTGGTATAACCGTGTTTCTATTATTCTCGTTTTCGTTTTAAAATAGAAAAAGTTTGAAGAAATTCTTATATGTAGCGCTGCATATAAAGTGTCCTAGTATGCAATATGAATTAGGTGGTTGTTGCAACAGAAAATATTAAATTCACCCCAAAAATATTGTTTTGGTTAAATAATTACTTACATAATTTTTCTACTTTACAGATATAACGTATTAATAAAAAATATTATTTATCGCTTAGCTACTATTCTACTTACTGGTCTAATTTGCGAGAGAAGTACTTACCTAAAACAAAAGAAAAATATATTAAAATACAATACAAATGCATTTAAATTTATCGAAATTTTATTCTTTTTAACTTCTGTCAATGTCAGAAAAGTTTCATTTAAGGACCTTGGAAAAAATCCCATTTTTCTGTCTGTCTTAAAATTTTTTTTATACAGATTCATCCACGATACTACGAACACGGTCAAACTGATGACCAATTTACCCTTGTCCGCTACTGTCATTCCAAAGCTTTCGCATGTGACATATTTGGAATAACTTTATACATTTCACGACAGAGTTGAGTATTAATGAATATTTTATAAATAAATGAAGATAAAGAACAAACATAACATATTCAGACATGAAAATAGCGAAATTTAATAATGCAACTATCAACCAGAATTTGTAATAATAGACAAAATTTTGAACAACTTTAATAGTTGTTGACGTAGCGCAGTGGGTAAGGTGTTGTACTTACAGTCTACCTACGCGGATAGAGGTAGGATCGAATCTCGGCGCCGACGTTTTTTTTCTTTTTTATTTTATTAATTTTAATTTTCTTTTTTCATTTCTTTTTTTCCTCTTTTTTTGAGACCCTCCACAATAGTAAGAACAGCAACAGTTTAAAATTTATAAAAAACAACTTTGATTTTGTTTTCAAATGGAAAAAAATTCAATACAAACATTAACAAATAGAGAACAAACATTGAACATTAAAAAAAAAAAAAAATAAAACGAACTTTCTTTTTAAAAAACATTCCGCCAACTTTGAATGTAACTTATAATATTCAAAAGAATGAGAACTCATCATCGTTTTCTTTAAGAACTCTATGTAGATTGATAAAAGATATAGGTTTTAAATATATGAAGCGTAGTCATAAAAGTTTAATGTTAGAACGAAACGACATCATTGGGATAAAATTGTTTTTAATCGGACAAAAGGGGGACAAAATCAGGACATATTAAATCGGGACTGAAGGAAATTTAAAGGTTTTTAATGCAATATTAAACGGGAATATTTTGACATCACGTAATTGGTATTTCGTTTTACATTTTTAGAAAACTTTATTTATGCTACTCGTAGGATTTATAAATGTTTACCATTGCAGCCATGTCTCAAACGTTCAAACAATCTTTACGAAATGAACCTCTGAGTTTTTTTTTTACTTTTTCGTCTGTTATGTACACTGAAGTGTTAGGAAGCTCAAAACGCGAATCATCGTTAAAATATTCATTAAATATTTTATGCCAATTAAAAACTAGGATGAGACTTTTAACATTAATCACCTAAAGCTTGTTGAAACATTTTAAAAAGTTGCCTTGGCTGTTTCATCTAGTTTAATAAGAAAGTTTATATTGACAAATATAATGCAGAGGAGTGAGATTTGTTGTAGACATGCGCAAGTAATACGTGTGGTTAGTGTAGAATAAAATGCACCAGAGAATGGTGAAAAGTTATCGGTATAAAACACAATAACAGTCGAAGCAGTGAGTGGAAAAAGTCAATTGAATTTGCCAGAAAGGTCATTGCTATAGTCTATTTTTATGTATGAGAGAGTAATAAAACAGCATTTCTAATGCAAAACTTAGTACGGTCATTCTAAATATTTTTACAGAATAATCTAAATATTTCCTAAAATTATAATAAATGTACCTGAGCTATTACAAGTTTTGGGTCTTTTATTGGTCCTTTATAAACATAAGCTGTACAGAACAATAGAAAAAGGTTTGGACAGGCCAAAAGCCCTGTGTATTAAAGATTACATAGCCGTATCTTAAGATTATTTTCAATAAGTACCTATTTGCCAATTTTGTTTTATTTTAATTCCAAGAATTTCTTACAGTAATCGAATTATGAGCAGATAAATACCTTCCCAACAAATTTCACCGAAAATGCGATTATAGGTTTTCCATTTAGTAAGGAGGTCCAAGTTGTGTATTCTTGACAGTTTACTAAATGTCGTTTAGTTGCAACTTGCAAGGTGCAGTGTGAATTCTAGTGTGATCATGAAAATTTGGAAGGGCCGCGTAAACGACAAAAAATCGGTCCTTTAACAATTAATGAAAAAACATTAATATTTAATTGTTTTAAATCATTTACAAACATTTATGTAAAAGTGTTGATGACACAGTGAAATTAGTTAGTAGTACGCTTGGTGTTGGGAAATCTACGATTTACAGAGTTGTTAAAGAAGAGAAATGTGGCGAGTTTCAAACAGCACGTAAAGCTCCAGGAAAACCAAAATTTCAATTAGAAAATCTTTTGAAAAAAAGACTTCGAAGGAAAGTGCATGCGTTCTTCTTTAGAAAAGAATTTCCGACAGTAGACTAAGTTCTTGCCACGGTTCGAGATGATAAGGATTACCTTGAAATGAGTCGAAGCATACTATGGAAACTTTTAAAAGAAATAGGTTTCTATGGAAAAAGCATTCCAGAAAATCTATTTTATTAGAAAGAAGCGATATTGTAGTATGGAGAAGAAATTACCTAAGGACTATAAAAGAAATGAGAAACCAAAGAAGCAATATATTTTATTTAGATGAAACATGGATCAACGAGATACATAAACCAAATAAATTTTGGCAAGATGAAACTATTACAAGTCGAAGACAGGCTTTTTTAAATAATTTATCTACTGGTTTAAATCCACCATCAGGAAAGGGGCGAAGTCTAATAATAGTACACATCGATAGTTCAAACGGTTTTGTTAAATGTGGTTTATTGACTTTTGAATCTACTTGTACCGGTGACTACCATGAAGACATGAATGCTGATGTCTTTAAAGAGTGGTTCGAACAAATTATAGATCTTCCTCAGAACTGTATAATAGTAATGGATAATGCAAGTTATCACTCGAGACTTATAGAAAAAATGCCCACAACCAAGTGGTTAAAAAAAGATTTACAGAATTGGCTAAATTCAAAGAATATCATTTGTGTTCCCTTCATAAAGAGAAATTCAAAAAATATGAAACTGATGAAATTGCAAAAAATCGTGGGATGACTGTGGTTAGATCACCACCATATCATTGCGAAGTAAACCCGATTGAACTGATATGGGCACAGATAAAGGGAGAAGTTTTAAGAAAAAATAATTCATTTAAAATGAGTGATGTTAAACAGTTGTTTTTGGAGGCTGTAAATAATATGAAGCCTGAAAACTGGGAAAGGGCAGTAAATCATACGATTAAAGAAGAAGAGAAAATGTGGGAGTTGGACAATATTACTGATGAAATCATCGAGCCACTCATTGTAAATATTGGTTGCGACAGTTCATCTTCTGATTTCAATTCTGATTTGGATTTGTAGGTAAGAAGTAGTTTTTATATTAAAATGATTATTTATGAACGTAACGTTGTTTAAAAGTCAAAGTTTAAACCCTTATACCTACATAACCCGTTTGACACAATGTTCTTAACATACCTTGTGGAAAAATAAAACATTTTAGAAAAAATTGCACTTTTTTACCTTCAGCTGTTTAGAAGTTATAAGCAGGTTAATTAGGTGAAAATATAAGTGTATACTCGAGGAATAACTTCAAAAAATATTTTAACTGTCTTCTAAAAGAAGTGGTACGTCTATGGATTACGAACGCTTTATTATTTTAATACTCTCTCATACATAAAAATAGACTATAGTCTAGTGATTATTTTAATTGACTAACTTGATTATCTTGATTACCTTAATTTTCTTGAAACTACGCATACCTTTTTGACCAGATAGATAAAAACATTTGTAAGATTTGGCCTCGATTGTAAAAGAAAAAAATCTTTCAATAAGATAATGCATTGGCCTACAAAAGTATTTTGAGAGTGGGAAAATCAAAGGATTTGAAGTACAAATTGTTAAAACATTCATCATATTCGCCAGATTTTACTCTTTTTAACCTTTATCTATTCCAAAACTAAAAAAATTTGTAACTACTAAACGTTTTGAACCAAATAAAGTAGTGGCAAATGAATATTTTGGGAACTACAGCGAAAAATATACAGGGTGATCCATTAGTGTGAAAATGTCCAATATCTCCGCCATTATTAGAGATATAAAAAAAATATTCTCACAGAACGTTAAACTACATATTTTAAAGTTATTTTTGAATATACAGGGTGTTTAATAACTTCCCTCTGGAACCAACTTATGTTATTTTTAACGGAGCACCCTATATTTTATTTTATATTTAAATTGCCCTCGCTTTTTCTATTCTAAAAATATAAATTATTATTGGTTTATACAGGGTATTCTGCAGGATATAATCAGTTTTGTATGAAAATCGTATTGAATTCAATGACCAATATCATGTAAAAGAAACAATTGATAACCAATTTTTTTTTTCTACCACAATTTTTTGATCATGGTCAAATTTTATCCGGAGACACTACTTTTTTCAATTCGCATCAAATCTGTACAGGGTGAGTCAAAACACAAATACATAATTTTCTCAATTTTTTTTAAATGGTTCACCCTGTATTTTATATCATCGTTCAAAAGTATCCTAATTATACTTTAATTTGACTTAAGCATTCTCTATACCAAAAGTTAATAGTTTTTAGAGATTTTTAAATTTTAGTGGTAAAAACGATAATATCTTTAATAATGGCGGAGATATTGAATCCTGTATGTTTTTTGAGTTTAAAAATAGTTTATTACCATGTCGAAAACTTTCCATTTTTCCCTCGTACTTTTATGTAGATTTTGTTTGATAAAATATCCGTTTTATATACACAAAGTAACTTTTCTATTTTCAAACAGACCATAGTTTGCAAAACTGTTTAGTATAATGTCTTCAGAGTATTCTGATTTATATTAAATATAGAAACTTGTAATACACACACCGGAACCTTTTTGAAAACTTCCAAATGGACGTAGAGATTCTGTTTACAAACTCGTGTACTGACCCACATTTTGTATCACTAAAAACAAGTTTTCATCCCTTATCTCCATCCTCAAGGGATGACGGATTTTAACGGCTTGAAGTAGGAAGTAAGTTTACAAGGATCTTAGAAAGGATTTAGAGGGTCCCTTTTGTAATTTGCGGTATCCAGGAATATTTCTGTGGACAATATTTTTGAAATTTCAAACAGAGTACATATAAAACCGGTGTTGATGTATCGATCTGAAATTTGACACATGACAAAAAATAAGATGTCTAATGCTTAATGTTTAATGTAAAAATTAACATTGAAAAACTTATGAAAAATAAGACATCTGATCAAAATAACGAAAAAGATGCAACTTCAAATATAGCTAAAATTAACAGCGAAGAACTAATTAATGATGGAAGTGGCGGAAAGACAGAAGAGGGCATCAAACATTATTATATTAAATGTAAATGAATCGAAACAAGATAAGAGAAGATAAAGACTCAGTAAAAGAACTGCTAAAAGATATTGATGTTGATAAATGGATTAGTTCATATCTGGATCAGAGAATACAAAGAGTTAAATTAAAAAATGGTCAAGAACAAATATGATGATAAATATGTAGGTCTGGGAATTCCACAGGGAAGCGTACTGGGGCCAATTCTATTTGTGCTATATATCAATAATATAGAGGAAATAAGTGAAAATGTGGACTGGTGCTCTATAACAACTTATGCCAATGACACGAATATACTGGTTAAAAGTGGTACAATGATGCAGTTGGAGCAAAGAGCAAGCCATATTCTTGAAGTGGGAAATGAGTGGTTTACAAAAAATAAATTGATTATAAATAGGGAAAAGACAAATCTACTACTTTTTAAAAATAAATGGTCACGAATTGCTGAACCACAAAGTTTCACATTACATGATGTTTTACTGGCCCCACAGAAAAGTGTCAAATTTCTTGGAATGGTGTTGGATAACAACATGTCTTGGTCTGATCATGTGGAGTACACACGACAAAAACTTGGTAGAGCGACATATAGTCTTAGAGTATTAAAGAAATATCTAGATTTTTCAACCTTAAAAATAGTATATCATTCTACAATTGAAAGTAATATTAGGTATGGTATTATAATTTATGGAAGTTGTATTGAAATTGAAAGATTATTTATCTGCCAAAAACGAGCTCTGCGAAATATTTTAGGAATGAAAGTAGGAGACTCATGTAGAGGAAAGTTTAAACAAAATAAATTTTTAACATTGACAGCAATCTATGTACAGGAATGTGTTTTGTTTTTAATTAAAAACAAACATCTTTTCGACACTAGTAAATCGCAGTCGGTATATCTCACTAGAAACCAAGACTATGTCTATCCACACCACAAATTTACAATGACAGAACGTGGAGCCTACTACAATTGTATCAAAATATTTAACAGTCTCCCCAGATATATTAAAACAATTAATGAATTGACAGAAGTCAAGAAAGTGTTATTTATATATTTAGTTAACAGAGAACCATATAATCTAAATGAGTTTTTGATGACCTAAGACAATATTGTTCATGTATTTTGTTTGACTCTATTTCGTTTTATGTATCTGTAACATACTCCTGAAATAAAGAACTATTATTATTATTATTATTAATTATTATTATTATTATCACAAATATAAGGGTGTTCAGATTGGGCAAAGACCAAAACAAAAATAGACCACTAAAAGTTTGTTATCCCAGTCCACAAGAAGCTCTTAAGGTGTTAAAAATGAAAAAGGAGTTAAAAATTCTAACCATTAAAATGTTTCCTGATCAAACAAAAGCGCAAACAGCGTACTTCTTTAATGTCAAAAGGAAGCTGCAGGAATATTTAGATAACGGTGAAAACAAAACTATGAAATACATAAATAATATTCCAACAAATGTTGATAGCAATGCATCTACCCAAAACAAACAAAAAAACTATTAAATGGTAATAATATATCTTTTAAAAGTGATATAATTTATATGAATGTACAGAGTCTTCTGGCACACCGCGATAATTTTTGCTATCAACCATCTATAGCAGTGGTCGCCAACCTCTCAATATGTTGAGCTACTTTGTTAATTTTGGAATAAACAGCGAGCTACCCACACGGAAGCCACGTAACGCAACGTAAATGAAATAATCCACAGTTAATTTATCATTATATGTATTTATTTTACTATTTAACTGGTAATACATAATAAAACTGCTAAGCCTGAAAACTGATGGCATTTATCCTCTAATAGGTACACCTCACTCTGAATTACTACAAAAGCTTTTTCAGTCTCGATAGAAGGCGTGATTATTATAGTGTAGTAGTAACTTATAAAATTATTAAAAGTATTATTGACTGCCCAACCTTATTAGAAAAGTTTAATATTTGCATTCCCAGAATTTCTTCCAGACACCCGAATACTTTTTATATAAATACATCTCGCACACATGTTCTGGAAAATTCTCCGCTCCATACCATGTGTACAGTAACAAATTCTATTGTCAATGAACTTGATATATTTAGTTGCAATTTGTCAGATATAAAATCTCACTTTTTATCTTAGTTAATTTGTTACCTATTACGAAATACAAGTTCTTTTTATGTGCTTAACATTCATATAAAAAATGTGATCTATTAATAATTATATTCTGTCTATTCCTGCTCTGTAATTGGGTTTATGACCTGTAGAGTATTGTATTATAAATAAATAAATAAATAAATAAATAAATAAATAAATAAATAAATAAATAAATAAATAAATAAATAAATAAATAAATAAATAAATAAATAAATAAATAAATAAATAAATAAATAAATAAATAAATAAATAAATAAATAAATAAATAAATAAATAAATAAATAAATAAATAAATAAATAAATAAATAAATAAATAAATAAATAAATAAATAAATAAATAAATAAATAAATAAATAAATAAATAAATATATAAAATAAATAAATAAATAAATAAATAAATAAATAAATAAATAAATAAATAAATAAATAAATAAATAAATAAATAAATAAATAAATAAATAAATAAATAAATAAATAAATAAATAAATAAATAAATAAATAAATAAATAAATAAATAAATAAATAAATAAATAAATAAATAAATAAATAAATACATAGGTACTAATAACTAATAACAAAATAACTAATATTACTAGTACGTACTTGTTCATAGCTACATTCCTACCTACCAAACGAAGGTGTTTGAAAAATAAACACAAACTTTTATCCAGCTACAACAGCATGTCACGTAAGATTTAAAAATAGTTAATAATAACAACAAAAAAGTAACGCACTATCATGAACATAAACATTGAAAAATAAAAAAGCACGTTCAATGAGAAGGCTGACACTTAGACTCATCGATAATTTTTTTAATGTTTGCATTATAATTTGATACAGCCATTCGAATACAATTATGCAAATGTTCATCTGTACGTCGATTGCGATATTTGTTCTTAATATACTTCATATTGGAAAAATAAGATTCACACAAATAGGTTGAACTGAATAATGCTTTCACTTTCAAGGCAACACGGCATAGAACTGAATATTTGTATTTACTTACAATAGGCCAGATACATTTGGTACTTGAGACTAACGATTTTAAGGCTAAATCATTTTGAAACTCAATTACTTCCATTTCTGTTGCAGCGATGTCTTCGCCAAAGTTCTGCATAACACAAGTTGCAAACTGTTGGATATCAATTTCCATAAAGGGTGAAACAACAAACTGCGCTACTAAAGCCATTTCGTTGAAATCCTTAAAACGATTTTTGAAGTTATTCTTCAGGGTAGAAACTATTTCTACATGATATTTGCTGTCATAGGGTTCTAATGGATTTTGAGATATTTTTTTTGAAAGAATAGGAAAATGCTTGACATCGCTGTTAATTAGGTTTTGTTCCCAAAACTCCAGCTTTTTGATAAATGCTTTTATATCAGAAATCATTTCCGCTAGTTCTTTGTCTCTCCTCTGAAGCTGCAATTTAAGTTCGTTTAATTTATCTGTAATGTCCACGAGAAAACCAAAATCTCTAAGCTAGATTGAATTTTCTAGTTCCGGAGTCGGTTCATCGCGTTGTTTGAAAAATTGAACTATGCCAGATAGGACATCATTAAAACGTTTCAGCACCCGTCCTCTACTTAACCATCGGACTTCAGAGTGAAGAAGTAGGCCCCCGTATTGACAGTCAACTTCATCGGCCAAGGTTTTGAATAATCTTCTTTGTAACACTTGAGCTCTAATCTTGTTCACAATTTTTACCACCAGTTTCATAACGTTGTTTAGTTTCAGGAAATTTCACATAATGCTTGCTGATGGATAATGCAGTGGTAACAGAGAAATTGCGGAAAAGTTTCATCTTTACGACATAACGTCACCAGACCCTTATCACAACCCACCATAGCTGGAGCGCCATCGGTTGTCAAGCCTACCATTTTCGATATTGGAATTTTCTCGGAAGAAATAATATTTTTTAAATGAGAAAACAACTCCTGTCCAGTAGTGTGTCCTTTCAGTGGAATAAACTTCAAAAGATCTTCTTTAATCGTAAAATCACTAAAAACCATCCTGACGAACACGGCCATCTGGGCAGTGTCAACGACATCTGTTGATTCATCCAGTTGAAGTGAAAAATAAACACAGTTATCTAAGTCAGTTCTTAACTGTAAAAAAATATCATTGCTCATTACTTCTACAAGTCTCATCACTGTATTAGCAGAAAGTTGCATAGATTTTATAGCTGAAACTTTCTCGTCTTTATTTCTAAAGTTGGCAAATAACGAATCAGCAGCTTCTAAAAACGCCTGTTTTATCATTTCCCCGTCTTTATAAGGTTTCTTTTTTTGTGCAATTATCTGGAACACACGGTACGATGCTTCAGTTGCAGCCTTATTTTTGTCGACTGTTCTAAAAATATCGATTGTTGTTCAATTAACTGCTTTTTTAACTGTTTCAGTTTCTCCTTTCTGGCGGCAGAATGTAGTGGGAATGATTTTTCAAAATTAGAATGTACAGTTTTATGATGTCTCTCAATATTTCCTTTTTTAGCAACGGAGACCGAAGTATTACATAACAAACACACATTTTTATCTTTAACTTCTGTAAAAAAGTATTGTTCTTCCCATTCCGAATGAAAGTGGTATGTCTTTACCTTCTTACAACAGCTTCCCATAATATTATTTTTTGTTGTTCTCTACTAACCCAACCGCTGAACATTGGTTACGCGTTCAGTTTTAAACTAAGCGCAATGTCGCCACGCCGTGCGTATTTATCCCGTTCAAAGCGATCGTTCTCGAACACTAACGCGCTGGTCCGGCTGGTCGGTTCTAGCCGATTCTAGCTTGATGGCGTCAGCGGCAGATCGCTCACCGCAACGTTGCTGCTGTTTATGTTTAATATTATGACAATTAGATTTTTTGTGGAATTTTCGGAATCTCTGATTTTTGCAGTTTGTATTTTTTAAATTAAAATCGTTGTGAGAGCTACCAGAATTGCCTCCGCGAGCTACCGGTAGCTCGCGATCGACAGGTTGGCGACCACTGATCTATAGTTATATTAAGTGAAGCAAGATGAACAGATGATATCCAAGATGTTGAAATTGCAGTACAGTTCATCAAATTTCTAGAGGCTTTCGACGGCTAGACAGAGAAAGCACTACTGACAGGCATCCCGACGGATTTACGCAATGAAAGTACACTCTGCGCATCAAGTATTTCACTATTTCATTCAGACGTAAATGTCAGATGTAAATTTCGCTAAAACATTTCTTTTATTTTCGTTTGTGTTTTTTGCTCATTACAGTTTAATAGAACCTAAGTATGGAGTTTAATAGCAAATTAAGAGGCCGCGTGATTAACAGTCAATCTCGCGAAATAATAGCCAATGTTATAGAGTTTATGAGAAGAGAAGGAAACTTTAATTCACCTTCAATACCATTTAAAAATGTAAATGATCGTGTTGCTGCAGCCACAGGAGTATCTAAAAACACTGTCGTCCGCATTTCTGGAGAGAAAAAAAGAATCGATAACCGTGAGATATCGGAATTTTCATCACCAAGAAAAACCATTAAAAAACCAAAAACAGTTAATGATATAGATGAAGCTGCACAAGAATCAAATTTTATTTTTTTATTATTAGATAGCTATTTTTGTTTCTGAGTTGTGTTCATTTACAGGCTCAATTTTTTTCCGTTTCTCCTTTTTGATTTTATATGGGATTTCAAGTTGTTTTTGACTTATTTCGACGTAAATCACAACAACACACTTTTTTAATAAAGCAAACAAGTGTTAAGAGGTATATGTACGTGTAAACTACAATTACAAAAAATTGATATGAAACCCATGAAACCACCAACAAAAATGTAAAGCTAGCTTCCGTACTAGAACATGGTGTCATTCGTCGAGATAATTTATCGTTTTGTTTAATAGATCAAGAAATGTAAATATTCTCCTGTTATTTTTTATAAAATTATAAGAGAAATAAATTTTTTTCTAAATAGTATAGTTTATTATTTTGTAGAAAAACAAAATTTCGAAAATTTTAGTAATGTTTCAGAAACAACCGTTATTAATAATAGGTACCATTTTCCTTAATAAGGTAGAAATAAAATATAAACTATTTCCACGTTTTACAAAGGCCTACAAAAAAATTATAGGTATTTTCCGCTATCCTATAAAATTTATATATTCTGACTCAATTTCAAAAGGTTGAAGGGATTCCAAAACACCTTTTATGGCATAATAATTATTTTCAATTCTACATACTATCTTTAGCTGCTTTTAAAAACGTTCTAAGAAAGTCCAATCAGACCAATTTAATCCCTAAACTATTCCACACTTTTAAAATTTAATTACCTAAAAATATTAAAAACTATTTAAAATAACTTGTTTAGCAGACTGTACAATAGCTATCTTAGTCACACGTAGCGCGTTCTCTGTCTGGGCGTCGAACACCTCTAGAAATTTGATGAACTGTAAATGGATATGTATGGGTAAGATGTAATTCTTCAAATCGACACACGGGAGAAGTACTTATTTATTTGCGGAACAACATTACTTTTAGTGTGAAAAAAGAAGATATTCTTGTGCCAAATTATTGGTGTAAAATTGTTAACGTTAATTTTAATAAAACTAAATGATTGATTAGTGGTTTTTATTATTCGCCCAGTTCCAGTGATGCGGTCTTTATAGATAAAATTGAAGAATGGTGCGAAGATTTTATTTTATTTAGTCAACTGAATTTTCGCAGACTGACGATAATATGTAATATTTTTAAAAAAACTACTATGTATTAGGACTTCTTATATTAAATAAAGATTCTATTATATTATTTACAATGAAAAAATTCATGCACAGTATTAGTGATCAATAAAATATAGATTTAACAAAAAAATGTAAACATTTTACACCTGCTTACAATATTAATAAAAAATTTAAAACATACCCAACATAATTTCGCATTTTGCATTTCTGAGTCTCTTGTAAGACCTGAAGCCCATCATCTTGATACCGTTGATATAGAACTACTCACTGCTCACTAAATAATAATTGGTGAAAACTCACTACATTTTGACGGTTTCTCTCGGAAGTTTAGAGTGAATACTTCGTTCCAACACACGCATTAGGTTTCTAGTGTAACACTTTTGCCTGTTTCTGGCAATTTTGGCCGAACGCGAATGGAACTTGTTCATGTTCATTGTTGTTTAATTATTCACTTTGCTGAAGTATGGTGAAAAAATAACTGACAGGTGACTATTTAGTGTCTTGTTTCTAATGGTTTGAATAGTATCAAAAAACAAACAATTTTTTACAGTTCGTTAGATATACAAGGTGGACTAAAAATGTCAAGCAATTCTTCTAGGGATGATAGAACACCTAAAAATGGATATAAAGGTATTTCAGAATATAATGTACGTTAACTGTACATGTGGGACAGTAAAATGATTCGAAATCATCCATTATTAATAGTAATATCACATATCATTACCTATATAGTAAAGGGTGTTTGATGAATTTTGCCTGAATTTGTTTTTAGGTAAAACTCAACCATCATTCGGTATGAAAAATAAAAAATTGGCAGGAAGTCCAGCTTAAAACCCACTTCTCTTATAACCTTTGAATTATAGAACATTCAATTCTTATAAAGGTTTTATAGTTGTTTCAGAAATTCAATACTGACTTATAAATATAGCAAATGATGCAATTTAATTGTTGAAAACAAAATAGCACTATAATATTGTTATATAAATATTCTTACAGTATATTTATTATATGTTATAAATGTATCTTATAAGAACAGCTATAAGTCGTATCTTTTCTTTTTTAAGGCTTTTTGGTTTATAACGGTTTTATATTTGTCTTTAGTAACATTTTAAAGGCAAGTATAAATATAAAAACGTGCAAATTTATAAAGGATGCTGTTTGATATAACAATAAGATACATTGGTTATATATTCAACACTTATAAGGGAAGTGGCTTCATTTTCTTGTTAAGGCAATTTGTGCAACACGTATAAAGCAAAATTGTTTCAACAAACATAAAATACTCTCATTGCAGCTACAAAGAACTAACTATATTTACAAATAAAGAATAAAAATTTATTAAAGGACGATAAAATTAATTATAAGTCTTATTGCTTTTTAAAGGTTCCGAATAAAGATTTCTTATAAACGTAGCGTCAAAGTATTTACGGTTCCAAATTGGTTGCAAATACGGTAACTATAAATTTGTCTTTAAAATACTATTTGAGATTGCTTTATTAAACCCTGTAAATATTATATTTTGCGGCACATTAACAAAGCATTTATAAAGAAACTAAAAAACTATATTGATTTATAATTTAAAGTCGAATTTAAGCTTATTAGATTTGTATAAAGCCTGTAAGAATATTGGGCAAAATTTGACCATTTGTTTCCACTTCAAAAACAACAATTATTAGCAAATTTAGCATTTAGAAATTATTTTTAAATTATGAAGGTAACAAGTTTTTAAAATAGTTATTTATGCAACAAGTGACTAATGTGACTGTTAGAAAAGAGTCAAAAACGGGACTTTATACACGAGTTGCATACAATATTTTTTCTACCACCGTACACATTATCCACTAATATAAGAAATATAAAAGTAACTTTTTTCACTAGTGCGTAAAGTAAAGAATTGTTGATAATTTGTTGGGCACTAAATAGATATAGGTAAAAGTAATTTACTAATTTGTCTTAAAAATGGTAATATAAAATAAAACGTTATATTTTGTACAATTTTTGTCAAATTTTACTTTTCTTATAAATTAGTGCCTCTAAAGCGACGCGTGAAAATTTTAAAAAAGACCTACTTAAATTATTTTTTTTCTGCTATTTTGAAATATTTAATCAGATATACTCATAGTAGAAAAACTTTTTGGAACACACTGTATAATAGATTGCAATGTTCTCTTCGAGAACTTCGTTAACAACAAAGTGAATTGAGATATTATTGTTAACGACGTGTTCGAGTCGCAATATATTATACAGTATGCCCCAAAAACAATTACACACATGAGAAAAACACTTTTTGGAATGCACTGTATATGTATATATTGCGATGTGATCTTCGAGCACGTCGTTAATATTTGAATACACTTTGTTGTTAACGACGTGCTCGAAGAGCACGTCGCAATACATTATACAGTGTATTCCAAAATGATTTTTATCAAGTGTTGTTTTTGCACACACTGTATAATATATTGCGACGTGCTCTTCGAGCACGTCGTTAACAACAAAGTGTATCAAATATTGTTAAAAACGTGCTAAAAGAATACGTTGCAATATTTTATACAATGGGTCCTAAAAACAATTACACACATGAGAAAAAAAATTTTTGGAATACACTGTATAATGTATTGCGACGTGATCTTCAAGCAGGTCGCTAATAATATTTGAATACACTCTGATGTTAACGACGTGCTCGAAGTGCACGTCGCAATACAGTGTATTCTAAAATGTGTTTGTCAGGTGTGTAATTTTTGGGACACACTGTATTGTATATTGCGTCGTTAACAACAAAGTGTATCAAATATTGTTAAAAACGTACTAGAAGAATACGTCGCAATATATTATAAAATGTGTCCCAAAAACAATTACACACAAGAAAAAAAGCTTTTTGGAATACATTATATAATGTATTGCAACGTGATCTTCGAGCACGTCGTTAATAATATTTGAATACACTTTGTTGCGAACGACGTGCTCGAAGAGCACGTCGCAATACATTATACAATGTATTCCAAAATGATTTTTATCAAGTGTGTACTTTTTTCTGGCACAAACTGTATAATATATTGCGACGTGCTCTTCGAACACGTCGTTAACAACAAAGTGTACCAAATATTGTTAAAAACGTACTAGAAGAATACGTCGCAATATAATATACAATGTGTCCCAAAAACAATTACACACATAAGAAAAAAAGCTTTTTGGAATACATTATATAATGTATTGCAACGTGATCTTCGAGCACGTCCTTAATAATATTTGAATACACTTTGTTGCTAACGACGTACTTGAAGAGCACGTCGCATTACATTATACAGTTTATTCTAAAAAGTGTTTTCTCAGGTGTGTAATTTTTTTTGGGACACACTGTAAAATATATTGCGACGTGCTCTTTGAGCATGTCGTTAACAACAAAATATATAAAATATTGTTAGCGAAGTGCTAGAAGAATACGTCGCAATATATTTTACAGTGTGTCCCAAAAAAAAAATACATACCTGATAAAAAATTTTTTTGGAATACAGTGCATAATGTATTGCGACGTGCTCTTCGAGTACTTGGTCCCTATGAGAAGAAAAAATTTAAAAAAATATTTTTAGATTAGATTTAGTGCTTAGTGTTAGAATAAAATATTTTTCAATTTCACTAAACACGCCCATTCCTGGAAAATAAAATTATTTGAAGATTGACATTTCAGAGATCGTTCTTGATAGAACCTCAAGTTCTTAGGTATAAAAATAAGCTTATCTTCATGTCAATTTGTCAAAAAGAATCGCATATTTCTATTAATTAATCATTTTTATTATTATTATTATTATTATCATTATTATTACTGTTATTACTGCAAATAATCTACAGGTAGTTTATTTTTGACGTAAATGTCAGTTGACGGAACACGGTGTTTATGCATTAGACGACAATCGGTTCTATTTCGAGTATCAGTTTGGACGAAAAAGTGTCGTGTTTAAAGTGTTTGAGGCGTGTTGTGTTGGGAGCTTTTTCGTGACCAGCCTTTATATTAATTAAAATAAACTGAATAAATCTAAAAGCCCATATCACATAATTACGAACGACCGTTTCTCTTCAAAAAACAACTACTCCTTTGGCTAATACCGCAACATGTATTGATTTATATCCGAAGGAAAACAGCAGAGATAGAAATTAAATTTCAACATTCTATCTTTGATTTTAAGGAGAACATCATTCTTGGACCGGTTTCGTCCTTATTAGGACTCTTCAGCAAGAAATAGATAGGTTCTCAATTCCAATCTCTAATGGAATTAACAAATGCTACACATTTCACCAGTATACAATAAAGCTGGTTACGAAGAGAATATGAATTCAAGTAGTGAAATGGTGTCGCCATCGCCATCCTTCGGATATAATTAAATACCTGTTGCGGTATTAGCCAAAGGAGTAGTTGTTTTTTGAAGGGAAACGGTCGTTCGTAATTATGTGATATTGGCTTTTAGATTTATTCAGTTTATTTTACGTCTTGATCACATTTGAGTTTGATTTATTTTCGAGTTTATATTAATTATTGTTTTATCATACATAGGTATAGCTTTGACGGTTTCTTGATATCTGTTAGTTTATTATTTCGTAAATAGTAAACTGGTAAATAATCGGCTCAGTAAGTGTTCTCTTCGAATACCAGATGATTCGGCTAAATTTCTGGTAATTGGGGGTAGTGTGCTCACTAGCGTAGGTATTTACACCTCGTAGATAGAAATTAATAAAAAAAAGTGTAAAAAAACTAATTTCACCCGCAGCCGTCAGAGCAGTGTCTGTAAATAAATTCAGAAATTGTGTGGTGACTGTATTTAGTAACTGTATTTAATAACTATAGTCGGCACTTTTTAACTGCACCGAATTTCGATTTTGTATCTCATAAATAGTCGCCATTATAAATGAATCAATCAATTTTTTTAGCTACATTAACTACTAAATATGTACCCTTTTTTCGTATTTATCAGATGTACAAAACATTCCAATCTACGCCGTAAATTTTTAATAAATTGACCTATATCTTGATGCTTATTTGAAAAACATGTTTTTCATTTCGATATTTCACATGTTTTGTTAGTAAAAAGTCATTAATTTTAATGCTATCTTTTTCCAATAAATAACATAAGGGAGTTACATAAATCCGGGCGATTTTTAGTTATTTTATTTCGAATGATATTTCATATTGAGACAGGTCAATTATATTAAATATATGATTTTTTTTATCTGTTTTGAATTCCTCTAATGGATATTACGTATATAAATAATTGCCAGATATAATCTAATTTTATATTTATAAATTCTATGAATAGTATAAATTCCTAATTCATTTATTTTAATTCAATAAAAAATACATACAGAAATAATGGGAAATTAAAAAAAGTGTTTAAAATAAATAAACATTACATTGGTATCAGAAATGGGATTCTGCAAATACCGAGTAAAAATTGCTTACAAACTAGTGAATTAAGTGACATAGTTATGTCAAAACTAGAAGATTATGAGTTGGAGAAGACAGTAAACAAAGCAGAGTAGGTAGAGCGACTTAAACAAGGAATATATTAGTAAACGTTTCTATTTTCGGATGATGCGTACTCAATTATGGATTCCCTAATGATACAGAACTTTTTATCAAGATTAATTATTTTTGTAAAAAAATAAAACTTTTCTTATGTGTATAAAACCTTTTGGGACACACTGTATAATAGATTGCGACGTGCTCTTCGAGCACGTCGTTAACAATAAAATGTATTCAGATATTTTTGTTAACGACGTGCTCGAAGAGCACGTCGCAATCTATTATACAGTGTGCCCCAAAAATTTTTATATACATGAGAAAAAGTTGTATAAAAAAAAACAATTATTTTTGATACAATATCCCGTGGTTTGTTTTTAATTTTGGAATACTTAAAATCAAAACAAAAGTATTAATACCCAATTATAGATTCCCTAGTGATGCAAAAGTTTTTGTCAAGAATAATTATTTTTGTAGAAAAATAAAACTTTTCTCATGTATAAAAAACTTTTTGAGACACGATGTATAATAGATTGCGACGTGCTCGAAGAGCACGTCGTTAACAATAAAATGAATTTAGATATTTTTGTTAACGACGTGCTCGAAGAGCACGTCGCAATCTATTATACAGTGTGCCCCAAAAATTTTTATATACATGAGAAAAAGTTGTATAAAAAAAACAATTATTTTTGATACAATATCCCGTGGTTTGTTTTTAATTTTGGAATACTTAAAATCAAAACAAAAGTATTAATACCCAATTATAGATTCCCTAGTGATGCAAAACTTTTTGTCAAGAATAATTAGTTTTGTAGAAAAATAAAACTTTTCTCATGTATAAAAAACTTTTTGAGACACACTGTATAATAGATTGCGACGTGCTCGTTAACAATAAAATGTATTTAGATATTTTTGTTAACGACGTGCTCGAAGAGCACGTCGCAATCTATTATACAGTGTGCCCCAAACATTTTTATATACATGAGAAAAAGTATAAAAAAAAAACAATTATTTTTGATACAATATCCCGTGGTTTATTTTTAATTTTAGAATACTTAAAATCAAAACAAAAGTATTAATACCCAATTATAGATTCCCTAGTGATGCAAAACTTTTTGTCAAGAATAATTATTTTTGTAGAAAAATAAAACTTTTCTCATGTATAAAAAACTTTTTGGGACACGCTGTATAATAGATTGCGACGTGCTCTTAGAGCACGTCGTTAACAATAAAATGTATTTAGATATTTTTGTTAATGACGTGCTCGAAAAGCACGTCGCAATCTATTATACAGTGTGCCCCAAAAATTTTTATATACATGAGAAAAAGTTGTATAAAAAAAAAACAATTATTTTTGATACAATATCCCGTGGTTTGTTTTTTAATTTTAGAATACTTAAAATAAAAACAAAAGTATTAATACCCAATTATAGATTCCCTAGTGATGCAAAACTTTTTGTCAAGAGTAGAAAAATAAAACTTTTCTCATGTATATAAAACTTTTTGAGACACGCTGTATAATAGATTGCGACGTGCTCTTCGAGCACGTCGTTAACAATAAAATGTATTCAGATATTTCTGTTAACGACGTGCTCGAAGAGCACGTCGCAATCTATTATACAGTGTGCCCCAAAAAGTTTTATATACATGAGAAAAAGTTGTATAAAAAAAAAAAATTATTTTTGATACAATATCCCGTGGTTTGTTTTTAATTTTAGAATACTTAAAATCAAAACAAAAGTATTAATACCCAATTATAGATTCCCTATTGATGCAAAACTTTTTGTCAAGAATAATTATTTTTGTAGAAAAATAAAACTTTTCTCATGTATATAAAACTTTTTGAGACACGCTGTATAATAAATTGCGACGTGCTCTTCGAGCACGTCGTTAACAATAAAATGTATTCAGATATTTTTGTTAACGACGTGCTCTTCTATTATACAGTGTGCCCGAAAAATTTTTATATACATGAGAAAAAGTTGTATAAAAAAAAACAATTATTTTTGATACAATATCCCGTGTTTTTTTTTTAGTTATAGAATACTTAAAATTAAAATAAAAATATTAATACTCAATTATGGATTCCCTAGTGATGCAAAACTTAGGGTTAGGTTTGTAATTTTTTATGTGGTTTATGGAGGGTAGAAAAAAGAGGACAATCTTATATGGATCTTTATATTAAAAAGTGGCCACCAAAATGTATGCAATTAAGATGGCGCTCGTGTAGCCAGGGGACAAAATCCAATGCTATATAGTCATATAGATTGCTCATTCATAAGAATTATTTATTGTTTATATTATTATTTTTCAATAAAATTTGACTATTGTCGTGTATTGTCAAAATTTATCTACGATCACAGAATACTTACTCTTCTACGATCAGTCACTTTTCACGGTGTAGTTTTTAGTTTTTTATGGTTGAGCAATATTTATTACTATATACATCATTGGTGTTATTGTGTGATCTGAATTATCGACTGTCGACGTCCCCTGGGCACAGAAGCGCCATCTTAATTGTATACATTTTGAGGGACACTTTTTGTATACAGAGATTGTTCTCCTTTCCTCTACCCTCCATAATGTGGTTTTAATATTTTTGAGCGGGGAGGTTATATGTGACGACATCATGTTTTCCACATAACTCTACCTTTTTTAGTTTTGACATATTTGTCATTTCATTTTAAAATTTTTAAATCGTTTGTATTTGAGGTTGGTCAAGCGTCAATGTCGTAACTAATGTCATTGTCATAACGTTATTAAGCCTTAGGTAGATATGTCGACTCGACGTCTTTTGAGGTGTGCCCTGATTGGTCGAGCCTTGACGACCGTGGTCATGGAGTTTTTATGGAAACGAAAAAGAAATGAAGAAAAAAAAATAATAAACAAGACGACGACAAGTACTGATGAAGAAGATATGTAGTGAATGTAAGTCACTACAGTGCGATTTCCTTTTTTCCTAGGGTTTTCTCTATTTTATTATTATTATATATTCTGTTAGGCGACAACCCGGTATAGTCGTGTAGATATCCTTAACAGCAAAGGAATTTGGGAAGTGGTGTGAGGACTGCGGTCACTGAAGCGACAGTCGATATTAGATATCACACAGATATATTTACCGTTTTGATTTTTCGTTAATTCGTGATTGTAAATGTTAATTTAATGAATATAATTATTAATACTAAAATACTGTGAAACTATTTAATTACTCATTACAATTCATATTATAGCACAATAAACTTCAACTGGATTATCCTAGTTTAGAGAACTCTAAATAAAATTGTAAGTCAGTCATCGCAGAATAGTAAAAAAAAAGAGTTTTTTAATCAGAATAACATTATCGCGTGTTGTCCTCCGAATGTATTTCACTGTACTATGATAATCAATAACATTTCGTATCAGACGAGTTTGTATTAATAATAAAACATGTCTCGAAACTACAATAATAATTTTTTCATGTTACACGTACCTAGGGTTAACAACAGTTACGAATTCCAATGCAAACATTTCGAGAATGTTTTTATATTTGCTGTCACGTTTTCATTTTTCTATATATCTCATATTTGATGTTTAAATAATTCATTATTTAATCCGAATTTCTTTATTGCGTAATTTATTTTGGTATTTTTATTATTAAATGATGTTTTTTTTAACACTATAAAGGTACCATTTGGGTAGGCGCGTCAGGAGACAAGCGACCACTGAAACGACCCCAAGGTCGAGTAGGACGACAGTAGCATAAATGTTACGCTTCGTACATTTCGCAAGCTTGAAGAAGTGTCGCGCAACACTTGCAAATAACCATTCGAGGGAACGATCAGCGTTGCCAGACCTACTGTTTTTACGTAGATCCAGTGATTTTGTCTCTAGTAAATTTTGTTCTTAATTTATTAAGTTTGCCTCATTCTTCAGCAAATGGTTAAAGAATATTTTCTCTAGTAAATTTTCTGCAGTAAAAGCAGCGTAATAAGCATCCACTACTGTAGGTTGGCTCCATAAAAAAAACATCAAGATAATCATTGTTTTTATTTAAAATGAAACAAAGAATTAATAGGGCATCATAAAAAGAACATGCATATGCCAAACACTACGATTTTAAATTATCTGATTCAGACTGATCTAAAAGAAGTATGTACTTATTATTTTTCATTGGTTTTTTCCCGTACGTTAAGTATATAATAGAAATGTTTTTATTTGTTTTTATTTTTTGTTTACTTTCTAATTTGGGTAGAAAAAAGTTTATTTTTCGTTTCTTATATACTTGTTTTCTTATTTACTACACTGCAAATTATAATTATTTCCCCCTGTATTAAAATCTACTGTTTAGATCAACGGTTTTTTTTTTACCCATACTGTTCCAAAATCTGGCGACGCTGCCTAGATCGAAAGAAATTTCCATCCTAATCACCCTCAAAATGAACCGATGCTCGAGGACAGTGACCCCGAGTGCGACACGCAGCAAACCTTTGGCCCGAGGCAGATTCAGAAGTGTCCTCTTGACGACACTTCTGTGTCGCGCCGTGCGAAAAGTGTTTCATATAATTGTATGTATTTTAGATGTGAAGCGACACTTCTCGGTCGCGTCGGCGGTCGTATGTCGCGTCGGCGGTCGTCTGTCGCGCCTACCGAAATGGTACCTTAAGTGTGTAGGTATCCAATGTATTTTTATCTCTATTATTTTTAAGTTATTAAAATTATTATAATAAAAATTTATCAAAAACTATCACTTCTAGGATCTGTATTATAATAAAAAATTAGAACTAGTAAAATTCTATACTGGGTATTCATTTAAAAATGTTTAAAGATTAGCATAAATTCGCATGTACAGTCACCGAAATTTAAATGTTTTTTGGTTGTCATGGGATTTTTCCTGAAATTCATTTTTGTAAGTTTAGCCAGTGGTGTTAAATTAATTTTGAGATTTTTTCATACCTATTTCAACCACTTGAAATCTATCATTTAAAAAAGATAACCTAGATAATGTGTGATTGCCAAAAGTAGTTTATGATTCAGCATATCAAATGCTTTAGAATAATCCAGTAAAATTAAGATACTTAATCTTCAGCATGAATCAAGTCATCAATTACACACCAGCAAGAGCAGTCGCGCAACTATGTCCCTTGCGACACCAGGACTGTTTAGTGGGCAATACACTAAATTTAGTTAAATGTTTTCTGATTGGAAACTCCATAATTCTCTCTAGTATTTTTGATAGCACTGATTATTTTTTTCGTATAACTTTTAACCAATTTGAACGTTCAATGTAGTTAAGTTACCTCGTATAATTTCGATAATACCTGATTATACATAGAGTAGCTCCACCAATCAAAAATATTTACAATAATTTCATTTCCGTAGTAACCACATCGATAACAATACACTAACTAACAGGACCGTCAAATTTTGACGTTTATCAATAATTATTTTCATTGTACCAATATGTATTTAAATTAATATTGTTGATATTTACTTAATTTACTCAAAAAATAATCGTATCAAATACAATACGTACTTCAAAATAAATACGGTTATACATCTCAAACTTCCTGCATAATTACAAATCGTGTCAGTTTGACAGAATAATCCTCCCGCTTCGCGGTCGGATTATTTAAACTGTCAAACTGACACTCTTTATAATTATGCAACAAGTTATCGATGTATAACCTGATTATTTTGAAGTACTTATAGTATTACTACTGATAATACACTAATAGATATTAAGTGGCCCATTTCAGAGGGTGTTTAGATTTTAGGAATGGGTATTACCTTTGCAAATTTCCAGTTTCGACGAAAATAAGATGATATAATACATTGACTAATAATATTAGTAATGTAAGGAATTATAAAAGGACAAAACAGCAGTAATACATCTATATTGAGATCATTAGTACCAAAAGCTTTAGATTTAATGTTTAAATATTATATTAGAAATAATTTCTTTTGTAATAGTTTCAAACTAAAAGTTATTATTAATCTTATTTTTTGTGTTTGAGGCATAAACATTTTTTATCTCGTCCTTTGAGTCTTTATTTTGCAAACTAATAAAGTATTTATTTATATTATCAACATCATTCAAATGATTAGGTATTTCCTTAGGTTTATTATTTTTTATATTTAATTTATTTATCTCATTCCACATTTGTTTAGAATTAGAATTTAAAGTAGCAAATTTTTTCCTGAGACACGCTGTATAATAGAGTGCGACGTGCTCTTCGAGCACGTCGTTAATAATAAAATGTATTTAGATATTGTTGTTAATGACGTGCGTCGCAATCTATTATACAGTGTGCCCCAAAAAATTTTATATACATGAGAAAAAGTTGTTTAAAAACAAACGCATGCGAATCTTTTCATTCGCGTTATAATGCCTCATTTTATAATACACAACCAAATTTTAACCAGTTTATAAAAGCTCTTCTAGATTACAAATAGATACTTACATTAAGCTAGTTATGCAAAACTTTTTGTCAAGAATAATTATTTTTGTAGAAAAATAAAACTTTTCTCATGTATATAAAACTTTTTGAGACACGCTGTATAATAGATTGCGACGTGCTCGAAGAGCACGTCGTTAACAATAAAATGTATTTAGATTTTGTTGCTAACGACGTGCTCGAAGATCACGTCGCAATCTATTATACAGTGTACCCCAAAAATTTTTATATACATGAGAAAAAATTGATTAAAAACACAATTATTTTTGATAAAATAATCCGCGGTTTTTTTAATTATAGAATACTTAAAATCAAAACAAAAGTATTAATACTCAATTATGGATTCCCTAATGATGAAAAACTTTTTATCAAGAATAATTATTTTTGTAAAGAGATAAAACTTTTTCTCAAGTGTATTAAACTTTTTGAGACACGCTGTGTAATAGATTGCGACGTGCTCTTCGAGCACGTCGTTAACAATAAAATGTGTTTAGATTTATTATACAATGTGCCCCAAAAATTTTTATATATATGAAAAAAAGTTGTTTCCGTGGCGCTCTTCTATAAGTGAGCCCGAAGGATGAGAATATTAATACTTTTGTTTTGATTTTAAGTATTCTATAATTAAAAAAAAAACGCGGAATATTTTTTCTCATTTATATAAAAAAATTTGGAGCACATTGTACAACAGATTTCGACGTTTTTGCATCATTAGGGAATCCATAATTGAGTATTAATATATTTATTTTGATTTTAAGTATTCTATAATTAAAAAAAAAAAAAAAAAACGCGGAATATTTTATCAAAAATGATTGTGTTTTTAAACAATTTTTTCTCATGTATATAAAAAATTTTGGGGCACACTGTATAATAGAGTTAAAACAATATCTAAATATATTTTATTGTTAACGACGTGCTCGAAGAGCACGTCGCAATTTATTATACAGCGTGTCCCAAAAATTTTTTATATACAATAAAAAAAGTTTAAATTTTTATTTTACAAAACTTTTTCTCATGTACATAAAAATTTTTGTGTGAATTTTTATCACATTTTTATTTATTTCTATCTACTTATTGCCTACGGTTCGCAACCTACTTAAGTCATGAAATTACACTTTCAGCTAAACAAAGCTTGCTTATACCTGTTTTAAAGAACCAGTTCTGCTTTTAATATTCGCTCTATTCAGGGTGTTAAAAAAAAAGTGTCACAAAATAAAACGGGGGGTAGTATGGGCCAAAATATGCAGAAAAGTCTTAATAAACATATGTCCGCAAATGAATGGTTTCAGAGATACGGAGTGTTTTGTGTTTTGTATCATTTTTTGATTATCTTTTTTCATTCTCAAAAACTTGCTTTTCTTATCGGAGTCTACCGATGTTTTTTCATAGATACTATTTGCAGTTATTATTTTGTTGTGGGTGAATAATTTTATAAATTTTCGTTATGCCTGTTTACACTAATATTGAATTAGCTGACATGCATTTTATGTACGGTCGTGCAAATGGCAATGCGAGGGAAGCGCTACGTCAGTATTTGAACATCTCATTTAACTCTATGTTGTTATTGATTGTTTATAAATATCATTGTTTTTTTATAATAATAAAAAATTGTTATAAACACAAAATGGCCCGTATCTCCAAAACCGTTAATTTGCGGTCATATATTTATTAAGACTTTTCTGCTTATTTTGCGTCATACTATTCACCATTTCATTTTGTGACACTTTTTTTTAACACCCTGTATTCTACCACTAACTAATACAAGTCTTATAATAATCCAAATATCTTGTTCTTGTTTAAATTGCCTAAACTTTGTTACACTGTTTAACCGCTATAAAGTTTTCCAGATCACTTAAACAACTCAAACTCTTAAACTCACATTAATTAACTAGGTACATAATTCGCTTTACCTAAGTCGCCTACGATACAGCGTACTTTGTTTTTAATATTCATGAATGGTAATCCATAAACAAATTTTCTTCTTCTCTATCTTTTGCTTTGTGCCTTTACGTTTTCTCCATACTTTTTTATTTTGTGATAGTATAAGTAGTTTACAGACAGATATATTGAGTTTTGCTAAATTATGACCAGGATTATTAATCAGTCCATGCTAGTAAGAAAATATCTGTTTCAACAATTATATTTACTTATTTCTCCAATATTCCTCCTCTGTCATAAAACGTATCAGTGAATCAACGAATTTTAAGAGGTAATTACTAATTATTTTGCACTACCATCAAGAGCAAGCAATTAGAGCTCATCTGTAAGCTCAAAAAAAAAATTACCTACACCCTACAACCATATCAAAACGGGAATGCTTGTAGAATCTATAATTTTGTATTCTTATTCATCGTTTTTCAACAATGTTATGTTATTGCTAGATATTTTGTCCTAGTGGGAAATTTAGGATGAAAATAAAAAGCAGTAAAAGTATATTGACACTTACCAAGACCGAGTAACGCAAATAAATATTCATGATTTTGAGATAACAAAATGTTTGACTTGATATCATTTTGAATTGTAACAAAGTAAATGACAGTTTCCTATCGATCTTTTCTATAAATTTGCAAATAACATAACATTTGTTTGTTAAGCCTTCATTATACCATTATCAACCTAATACCCAAACCCAAAATTGTTTTTTTACTATTAACATGAGAAATCGTCATTATTTACTCCATTACTCTAATGGCAAGTAAAATTTCTCACCATAGGTAAATATTGATAAAAAAAAACACCTAGGTGAATAATGAAATTGATTTCCATTATTTTCATTTTGTTAATTTGAGAAGTAAACTCCCAGAATACTTGATGTTTCGAAATATTTGATAAATAAGTAAGAAATAATTAAAACTGTGTGTATTAAAATCTAATTAACTCAAATATGGTGATATATCAGTGTTAGTAGTACAAAAACTCGATATATATTTTGATTAAGAATAATTGTTTTTTTTTTCTTAAATACCTTTTTCTAATGTATATAAAAAATGTTGAGGCACACTGTATGATACATTGCGACGTGCTCTTCGAGCACGTCGTTAGCAATAAAATATATTAATAATATCTGAATACACTTTATTATTAACGACGTGCTCAAAGAGCACTTCGAAATCTATTATACAGTGTGTCCCAAAAAGTCTTACACACAAAAAAAAAATTTTGCATCACTAGGGAATCCATAATTAAGTATTAATACTTTTGTTTTAATTTTAAGTATTCTATAATTAAAAAAAAAACACGGGATATTTTATCAAAAATAATTGTTTTTTTTAAGCACTTTCTTATGTATATAAACGTTTTTGGGGCACACTGTATAATAGATCGAGCACTTCGTTAGCAACAATATCTGAATTTATTTTATTGTTAACGACGTGCTCGAAGAGCACGTCGCAATCTAGTATACAGTGTGTCCCAAAAAATGTTATACACGTAAAAAAAGTGTTATTATTTTGTTTTTTAAATAATAATTATTCTTGATAAAAAGTTATCACTAGGGAATCCATAATTGAGTATTAATACTTTTATTTTGATTTTAAGTATTCTATAATTAAAAAAACCACGGGATATGTTATCAAAAATATTTTTTTTTAATAACTTTTTTTCGTTATATAAAAATTTTTGGAGCACACTGTATAGTAGATTGCGACGTGCTCTTCGAGTACGTCGTTAACACCAATATCCAAATACATTTTATTGTTAACGACGTGCTCTTCGAGTACGTCGTTAACACCAATATACAAATACATTTTATTGTTAACGACGTGCTCTTCGAGCACGTCGCAATCTAGTACAATGTGTCCCAAAATTTTTTATACACGTAAGAAAAAGTGTTTTATTTTTTTTTTAAATAATAATTCTTGATAAAAAGTTATCACTATGGAATCCATAATTGAGTATTAATACTTTTATTTTGATTTTAAGTATTCTATAATTAAAAAAACCACGGGATATGTTATCAAAAATAATTTTTTTTAATAACTTTTTCGTCATAAAAAAATTTTTGGGGCACACTGTATACTAGATTGCGACGTGCTCTTCGAGTACGTCGTTAACACCAATATACAAATACATTTTATTGTTAACGACGTGCTCAAAGAGCACGTCGCAACCTAGTATACAGTGTGTCCCAAAAATTTTTATACAAGTAAGAAAAAGTGTTTTTTTTTTTTTAATAATAATTCTTGATAAAAAGTTATCACTATGGAATCCATAATTGAGTATTAATACTTTTATTTTGATTTTAAGTATTCTATAATTAAAAAAACCACGGGATATGTCATCAAAAATAATTTTTTTTAATAACTTTTTTTCGTTATATAAAAATTTTTGGGGCACACTGTATACTAGATTGCGACGTGCTCTTCGAGCACGTCGTTAACACCAATATCCAAATACATTTTACTGTTAACGACGTGCTCGAAGAGCACGTCGCAATCTAGTATACAGTGTGTTCCAAAAATTTTTATACACGTAAAAAAAGTGTTTTATTTTTTTTTAAATAATAATTCTTGATAAAAAGTTATCACTAGGGAATCCATAATTGAGTATTAATACTTTTATTTTGATTTTAAGTATTCTATAATTAAAAAACCACGGGATATGTTATCAAAAATAATTTTTTTTAATAACTTTTTTCGTTATATAAAAATTTTTGGGGCACACTGTATACTAGATTGCGACGTGCTCTTCGAGCACGTCGTTAACACCAATATCCAAATACAGTTCACTGTTAACGACGTGCTCGAAGAGCACGTCGCAATCTAGTATACAGTGTGTCCCAAAAAATTTTATACACGTAAGAAAAAGGGTTTTATTTTTTTTTAAATAATAATTGTTGATAAAAAATTATCACTAGGGAATCCATAATTGAGTATTAATACTTTTATTTTGATTTTAAGTATTCCATAATTAAAAAAACCACGGGATATGTCATCAAAAATAATTTTTTTTAATAACTTTTTTTCGTTATATAAAAATTTTTGGGGCACACTGTATACTAGATTGCGACGTGCTCTTCGAGCACGTCTTTAACACCAATATCCATATACAGTTTATTGTTAACGACGTGCTCGAAGAGCACGTCGCAATCTAGTATACAGTGTGTTCCAAAAAATTTTATACACGTAAGAAAAAGTGTTTTATTTTTTTAAATAATAATTCTTGATAAAATGTTATGTATCACTGTGGAATCCATAATTGAGTATTAATACTTTTATTTTGTTTTTTAAACTTAGACTACTTCTCATGTATATAAAAATTTTTAGGTATGTTCCGATTTTGGAAAAATGTGGATATAAATGGGTTAAAATAATCTCAACTTTTTTTATCAAGCAAATAAATAATGTAAAGACATTTAATGAAATTAAAAATGTTAACATTTTACTTAGTAAAGGTATAATAGACTAGTAGCTGTTTGCAATTTGACAGTATTAATTATTAACCAAACAATATTGTCTAATTGCAAACAAACAGTAATTCGGTTATTTATAATTAATATCGTCAAATTGCAACCAGATAACAGCCTACTGTATGCAATTTAGATTATTCTAATCATAAAATCATTACCATTAATTTGATTATATTTGACGAAATATTTATTAATTAACTTAAATGTGGTCCAATTTTTGTCAATAAGAATAATAACAAAATCATAAAATTTGTACCAGTATGTGGTTTGTATGAATCTATAAGATCTGTAAGCCAAAATCTATAAAAAAATTACATTACATTACTATACCAGATTATGTAGCTTATAACATATTTCGTAGGGCTAAGGAAGGTTACAGAAGGGTTAAAGGAGACGATTCCCTCTCCCGAGAGCTTACAAAACAAACATTTAAACGTACCAAAAAAAAAAGGTTTTTAAGTAGTTTTTCTTTTTCCTTAAGGAGCTATAAAAAATAGTAATTTCTGCATGACTTGTGCTAATCTGTAGATTGAGGAGTTAAAAAAAAAGGTAGCTAGACAATTAGAGGAATGGCGAGCTCAAAATCGACTCAGGTATGTAAATTTTAATTTTTTACTTTTATATCATCTGGTGTTTACATTTTTATTGACCTCAATGTTTTTATTTTTATCTTTCTTAACAGTCTGTCAGATTTAGATATTTTTCATCGAGTCTCAGTTAAGAAATTTAATACAGGTTTTGTATAAATTCCTACTTTACACTCCATTAACAAAATATCGATTTTTCCACATCACATCCTTTAAAAATGTCCAGATATTTTTATATTTTCCCTTTGACAAAATTCACACTTTGAACTTTTTAATTTAATAAGGGCCACGTTCAAATTCCGTGGGTACTTGAAAGCAATACTGTTTAGATTTAGATTCAAGTTCAAAAAACTTTATTAAATATTTTCATTATACAGGGTGCGCCACGCTTAACGGGACGGAACCCGGTGGGTAAACTACAAACGATATTAAAAATTTCTTTGGCATGAATATACAACTCTATGGTGGCTACAAATTAAAATTAGTTTTATCTATACAGGGTGTCTCAAACCAGAACACCAGTATAAAGTTATATTTTTTTAAATAAGATACCCTGTATTAATTTTAAATTTTAAGTTTAACTATTTAAAATAATTTAGGAGTTAGTTAACGAATATATTGTATTTCAAGAAAATGTTTACAAAAATAATATAAAAACTTTTTTCACTGTATACACTTATAATATAAATTAAATTCTGCATTAAAAAGAAATATTTTTTACAAATTGAAAATTGGTAATGCTGCCGTCTTGTAATTTTTTAAAATTATCGTCCAAAAACTTTTTTTCATTAATACTTTTCTATCATATACTTTGACCACGATATCAATACTTTTGAAGCTTAATAGAGGTATCTATTTGAAAATCTAGACGAACTTTTTAAACTGGTTAAAATTTAGGTGTGTATTTTAAAATTAAGCATTATAACGCGAATGAAAAGATTCGCATGCGTTTGTTTATAAACAACTTTTCCTCATGTATATAACATTTTTTGATGCACACTGTATAATAGATTGCGACGTGCTCTTCGAGCACTTCGTCAATAACAATATCTAAATACGTTGCCATCTATTATACAGCGTGTCTCAAAAAGTTTTATATACATGAAAAAAGTTTTATTTTTCTACAAAAATAATTATTCTTGACAAAAAGTTTTACGTCACTAGGGAATCCATAATTGAGTATTAATATTTTTATTTTGATTTTAAGTATTCTATAATTAAAAAAAACCGCGGAGTATTTTATCAAAAATAAATGTTTTTTTAAACAACCTTTTCTCATGTATATAAATTTTTTTGGGACATACTGTATAATAGATTGCAATTAGCAATAATATATATTTAGATATTAGTAGTCGCAATCAATTATACAATGTGCTCCAAAAATTTTTATATACATGAGAAAAAGTCTTTTATGAAAAACAATTATTTTTGATAAAATATACGGATTTTTTTTTTTTAATTATAGAATACTTAAAATCAAAACAAAAATATTAATATTCAATTTTGGATTCCCTAGTTATGCAAAACTTTTTATTAAGAATAATTATTTTTATAAAAAAATAAAACTTTTTCTCAAGTGTATAAAGCTTTTCGAGCACGTCGTTAACAATAAGATGTATTTACATATTGTTGTTAACGACGTGCTCGAAGATCACGTCGCAATCTATTACACAGTGTGTTTGACATTGTATAATAGATTGCGTCGTTAATAATAAAATATATTTAGTTGGCACTTAATGGTAATCCATAAACAAATTTTCTTCTTCTTTATCTTTTGCTTCGCGCCATTATAGCGGCAGCGGGTTTGGAATTTCGACTCGTTTTCTCCATACTTTTTTATTTTGTGATAGTTTAAGTAGTTTATAGACAGACATATTAAGTTTTGCGAAATTATGACAGGATTATTAATCAGTCTATGTTAATAATAAAATATCTGTATCAAATATATTTACTTATTTCTCTCTCAAATACAATTATTCTTGCAGTGTCATAAAACGTTTATATGTCAAACTTGTTTTCGCAAATTTAAAAATATGGATTCAGATTTTGAATGATCTGACAGAGAATGAAATTCCAGAAGAAATTTTGGATGCACCAAAAATGTATATTTAACATAAATTTTCAAACATAATATATTTGGTTAGTTCATGCAGCTGTATCCATTATCTAGTTTTAGTATTTGATAATAATTTTATTAAATAATTGAGTTTACATCGAAGTGTCGGTCTTAAAAAACATGCTGTAGTTTGAAAAATATGTGATTTGGATTCACCTGGTTTTTAAATCGGCATTTTTAATTTTTTTGATATCTATTTAATAAAAAAAATATTGCCATTGTAAGTTTTCAAAAATCCACCTTGTATATAAAAATATATATATTTTTTAAATACCATACTACAAAATAAAAACAATTTTTCACTAAGAAAATACTGTCAAATTGCAGACAGGCTAGTCTATAATACCTTTACTAAGTAAAATGTTAACATTTTTAATTTCATTAAATATCTTTTATATTATTTATTTACTTGGTAAAAAAAAGGTTGAGATTATTTTAATCCATTTATATCCACATTTTTCCAAAATCGGAACATACCTAAAGATTTTTATATACAGAAGAAGAAGTCTAAGTTTAAAATACAAAACAAAAGTATTAATACTCAATTATGGATTCCCTAGTGATGCATAACTTTTTATCAACAATAATTTAAAAAAAAAAAACACTTTTACTTACGTGTATAAAACTTTTTAGCTGTATAATAGATTGCGACGTGCTCTTCGAGCACGTCGTTAACAATAAAATGTATTTAGATATTCTTATTAACGACGTGCTCGAAGAGCACGTCGCAATCTATTATATAGTGTGCCCCAAATTTTTTTATATACATGCAAAAAAGTTGTTTAAAAAAACAATTATTTTTGATAAAATATTCCGTCATTTTTTTTTTAATTATAGAATATTTAAAATCAAAACAAAAGTATTAATACTCAATTATGGATTCCCTAGTGATGCAAAACTTTTTATCAAGAATAATTATTTTTGTAAAAAAAATAAAACTTTTTCTCATGTGTATAAAACTTTTTGGGACACACTGTGTAGTAGATTGCGACGTGCTCAAAGAGTTGTATTGATTATCTAGTTTTAGTATTTGTTAATCACTTTATTAATTAATTGAGTTTACATCGAAGTGTCGGTCTTAAAAAACATACTGTAGTTTAAAAAATATGTCATTTGGATTCCCCTGGTTTTTAAATCGGTATAATATCTGTTTAATAAAAAAAAATATAGCCATTGTAAGTTTTCAAAGGCCCACCTCGTATATGAAAAATTTTTTTTAAATACCATACTACGAAATAAAAACAATTTTTCACTAAGAAAATACTGTCAAATTGCAAACAGTCTAGGGTGAGATTACAGAACGTCTGCAACTTTGCAGATCTGCAACTTTGCAGATCTGCAAACATGGCGGACTTACAAATGCAAGTATTCCAAAAAATATCTGCAAATTCGCAATATTTATTGTGGTTTATTACCCCCAACAACACTAAACCCAAATTTGGAATACGAAAACTTGATACTTGCATGTGTAAGTCAGTTATATTTGCAGATTTTCAAAGTTGCTGCCATATTTGCAGATCTGCAAAGTTACAGACGTTCTGTAATCTCACCCTTAGTCTATAATACCTTTACTAAGTAAAATGTTAACATTTTTAATTTCATTAAATGTCTATTATTTATTTACTTGGTAAAAAAAGTTGAGATTATTTTAATCCATTTATTTCCACATTTTTCCAAAATTGGAACATACCTAAAAAATTTTTATATACATGAGAAGAATTCTAAGTTTAAAAAACAAAACAAAAGTATTAATACTCAATTATGGATTCCCTAGTGATGCATAACTTTTTATCAACAATAATTATTAAAAAAAAAAATAATACAAAACTTTTTCTTACGTGTATAAAACTTTTTGGGACACGCTATATAATAGATTGCGACGTGCTCTTCGAGCACGTCGTTAACAATAAAATGTATTTAGATATTCTTATTAACGAGATGCTCGAGGAGCACGTCGCAATTTATTATACAGTGTGCCCCAAAATTTTATATATATGCAAAAAAGTTTTTAAAAAAAAACAATTATTTTTGTTAAAATATTCCGCTGTTTTTTTTTTTAATTATAGAATACTTAAAATCAAAACAAAAGTATTAATACTTAATTATGGATTCCCTAGTGATGCAAAACTTTTTGTCAAGAATAATTATTTTTGTAAAAAAATAAAACTTTTTCACGTGCATAAAACTTTTTGGAACACACTGTATAGTAGATTGCGACGTGCTCTTTGAAAACGTCTTTAACAATAAAATGTGTTTAGATATTGTTGTTAACGACGTTAATCGCTATCTATTATACAGTATGCCCCAAAAATTTTTATACACGAAAAAAAAAACTGTTAAAAAAATAATTTTTATTCCGTAGTTTTTTTTTTTAATTATAAAATACTTAATATCAAAATAAAAGTATTAATACTCAATTATGGATTCCCTAGTGATGTAGAACTATTTATGGAGAATAATTATTTTTGTAAATAAATAAAAAAAATTTCTAATGTGTCTAAAAATTTTTGGGGCACACTGTACAATAGATTGCGACGTACTCTTCGAGCACGTCGTTAACAGTAAAATGTATTTAGCTATTGTTGTTAACGACGTGCTCGAAGAGCACGTCGCAATCTAGAATACAGTGTGTCCCAAAAAATTTTATATACACGAAAAAAAGCTGTTAAAAAAATTATTTTTGATAAAATATTCCGTTTTTTTTTAATTATAGAATACTTAAAATCAAAATAAAAGTATTAATACTCAATTATGGATTCCCTGGTAATGCAGAACTTTTTGTCAAGAATAATTATTTTTGTAGAAAAATAAAACTTTTCTCATGTATAAAAAACTTTTTGAGACACACTGTATACTAGATTGCAACGTGCTCGAAGAGTTGTATCGATTATCTAGTTTTAGTATTTGTTAATCACTTTATTAATTAATTGAGTTTACATCGAAGTGTCGGTCTTAAAAACATACTGTAGTTTAAAAAATGTCATTTGGATTCCCCTGGTTTTTAAATCGGTATTATTAATTCTTTTGACATCTCTATTTAATAAAAAAAATATTGCCATTGTAAATTTTCCACCTTGTATATAAAAAAATATATATTTAATAATACCATACTACGAAATAAAAACAATTTTTCACTAAGAAACCTTAACACACCGGGTCCGCATCGAAACATTCTCAAAAGTGGGCGTTCTCTCGGTTCACGGCGGGCACGTTTCTGTGTTTGTCGTCGCGACGAACTGTTCGGAGTCCCGTCGGCGGCGTCACGACGCGTCCATCAACGACAACTACCCCGTCGCGAGTAAAGTAAACACTCTTCCACTCTCCATGTCGAGCACAATGTATCTGTACGGAGTTTACGCCTACCCCCTCATAACTGATCATGCAGAAAGTGGGGATTGTGACAGTATAGCGGGAAAAAATCGCCAATTGATAGTAAAAATTAATATAAAATATATGTCGTTGATTATTATTGTCTATATTGTAATTGAAGAACAAATTATGACGATATGAGGAGTATTTACTTGGCTTTAGAGTACCCCATTTTTAGACTTTATTACTGACTTTTTTTTAAAAGAAAAAAATATGTGCGTGTAGATAAAAGTTAAGTACGTGCTCTTCTGGAAGCATTTTTTCTAAATTTGATTGTTTTTCTAAAAAAAAAAACAAAAAATGTAAAACTCAACTTTTTTTACCCATTTTCTCATTTTTTTTTAAGAAAAAACTGAATTGAATTTTGAAAAAGTTGTTCCAGAGGAGCATAATCTAACCTTTAAATACAGGTACTTATTTTTGTCTTTAAAAAATAGTCAAAATTTGGATAAATTTGTAATAAATGTCTTCTATAAAAATCTCATAAAATCATTTATTTTTTGCTAAAGCCACCCAATATGGTCTAGACAATGAATCCAGATCAAAATAAGATTTGGAAATTTATTTGCAAGAAAAAGTATTTAAATGTGGACTTCTTATTGATTCCAAATTTTATTTTTGCTGCCAGTCCGGATGGAATTTAACAAAAAAACTCTGTGCTGACTATAGAAAATACTTTTTGGAAAAAAGACAATACCATTAAGGAGAACCACAATTGGTATTTTAAAACTCAGGGCTAGCTACACATAACACAAACTAATTTTTGCCTTTCTTGCGCTTGCAATAAAAGTGGGGAACAATTCTCATAATGACAGCTTTAGGGAAGAAAATATGCAAAATAAAATTCAGAATCCTGGTCAATGTGCGGGTAAATTGGACCGGTAACTGTTTTTTCGGCAAAAAAACGGCCCATAAATCTTGTATTTACTCGCAGCACGCCAAACATTCACTTTAGGAAAGTCTCTTACATTTTCATCAAATTCATGTGGATTCTCTTCACTCCAAATTCTACAATTGTGTCTATTGACGGCTCCATTAAATGGAAACTAGCTTTATCAGACATTATTAAAAGGAGCTCAGGATTGTTTCTTATCAAGTCCAATAACGTCTCACACATATATAGACGTTTTTCTTTGTCTCTTTCGTATAATATTTGGTGTAATTTAATTTTGTAAGGTTTCAGATTCAGTACTTGTAAGATCCTATGAACTTTGAATCTACTCATATTAAAATGTGACGCTATTTTTCTAATAGATGACTTGGGAGATCTAGTAACAAACTCGTATACACCAATGGTATCATGTAAAAGATTATCATTGCCGATATTTCGTTTTTGTCGGGCTTGTTAGCTTCCAGTATTTATTATATACATATTTGCTAGACACTTCCTGTAATATTTTTGGGTGCGGTGCGTCTTTCGCTGACACAAGATATTCTGCTAATATTTCGATGAGTGGACAGACGCAGTTTTAAGAATGTAGAAAGGGAAATATAGACTAGGATTGAGACATTCGTGATTAGCTGTTCAACCATTATTGATTAATAAAGTTTATTTTTGTAAAGTGAATTTCTATTACCCCTTAGCTAATAGGCTAGTGCAGTGGTCGCCAACCTCTCAATGTGTTGAGCTACTTTGTAAATTTTGGAATAAACAGCGAGCTACCCACACGGAAGCCACGTAACGCAACGTAAATGAAATAATCCACAGTTAATTTATCATTATATGTATTTATATTACTATTTAACTGGTAATACATAATACATAGGTACTAATAATAAACTAATAACAAAATAACTAATATTACTAGTACGTACTTGTTTATAGCTACATTCCTACCTACCAAACGAAGGTGTTTGAAAAATAAACACAAACTTTTATCCAGCCACAACGGCATGTCACGTAAGATTTAAAATTAGTTAATAATAACAACAAAAAAGTAACGCACTATCATGAACATAAACATTGAAAAATAAAAAAGCACGTTCAATGAGAAGGCTGACACTCAGACTCATCGATAATTTTTTAATATTTGCAGTATAATTTGATACAGCCATTCGAATACAATTATCCAAATGTTTATCTGTAAGTCGATTGCGATATTTGTTCTTAATAAACTTCATATTGGAAAAAAAAGATTCACACAAATAGGTTGAACTGAATAATGCTTTCACTTTCAAGGCAACACGGCATAGAACTGAATATTTGTCTTTACTTACAATAGGCCAGATACATTTGGTACTTGAGACTAACGATTTTAAGGCTAAATCATTTTAAAACTCAATTACTTCCATTTCTGTTGCAGCGATGTCTTCGCCAAAGTTCTGCATAACACCAGTTGCAAACTGTTGGATATCAATTTCCATAAAGGGTGAAACAACAAACTGCGCTACTAAAGCCATTTCGTTGAAATCCTTAAAACGATTTTTGAAGTTATTCTTCAGGGTAGAAACTATTTCTACATGATATTTGCTGTCATAGGGTTCTAATGAATTTTGAGATATTTTTTCTGAAAGAATAGGAAAATGCTTGGCATCGCTGTTAATTAGGTTTTGTTCCCAAAACTCCAGCTTTTTGATAAATGCTTTTATATCAGAAATCATTTCCGCTAGTTCTTTGTCTCTCCCCTGAAGCTGCAAATTAAGTTCGTTTAATTTCAAGAGAAGGAGGTGCGTTCACCTCAGTGTGGAACGCACCTCCTTCTCTTGACATTTGACAAGTCAACGTCTTCAAGTGTCGCTTGTCACCACTGTCATGTGGAAACGGTTAAACAACTTGAATAAAAATAAATAGAAAATATTAATAATACTAAGAATATGATTTAGCAAGTTGTAAATATCCCGAAATATCTAATTTTGGGAGTGAGGATGACCAGGAACTTGTTGGATACGTTGTGGACAGTAGGTAGACTTTTTTTATAATTATAATGTATATAAAATATATATAAAAAAAAACCTTCAGTTTTTTTACTTTGGCCTTCTGCGTTTAACTTTCTTCATATTAAATATTGTATTTTAGATTCAAATTTCAATATATCTTCCACAGTCACCCTCTATTTGTAAAGTTCTTTAAATTTTAACTAATTTTTTAACTTGTTTTCAATTTTGTGAATAGTGAAGGTGGCATAATTCCTTAATTCCACACAAGCTAACTTGCTTCTGGAGATCAGATCAGATTTGATTTGTAAGGGCCTATCCCACACTCACTATCCTCAATACCAGTTTTTTGTCACTTTGTTTGTTTCTTGTAATTGTTAATTTGTTCAAACAATCGTATATATACAATTTTAACTTTTGACTTAAAAGTCTTATTCAGATTTTATAACATATTTTTTTAAATTGTAAGTTTACATCCACAATTTTTGTAGATAAGCACTGATGATGGCAAATAAGCCGAAAGCGTTTTGCATTTATTAATTAAAAAGTTTTGCACGAAATACAAGTCTTTCCTTTTGAAAATACTATTATTCTGTTATTTATTAAAACACATTATTTTTTAGTGAATATAGACATGAGGATAGGGCAGAGCGAGAGCAAGAATACTTTGAAATGTGCTGTGAAGTACACTTAGAAAGGGTCATATGGAGAATTAAGTGTGATAACATTTTACGATATGTATCTCACTAGTTTAGTTCACAGATTTCTGTGTTCAATTATGTGCTGCTATTTCAAACTCTTAGTATCCTTTGATAAAAGAAATTGAATATTATTGTTGACCTTTTTAAATTGTTTATTTTACCTCATACATTTTTTTTTTCTACTCTTCATACAGTATTCTGTGAATATTATTATAGGTTTACTTTGTCTGTCTGTCCGATGTCACGTTTTTTGTCTGCACGATAAGCCAAATCGAGAAAAGATATCAACTTGAAAATTTTAAGCAAAAATCAAGCTCTATAACAGGACAAAGCTTATTGTTTTTTAACAAATCTGATTAAAAATAGGGGGTTAAGATGGGTTAAAATTAAAAAAAAATCTTAAATTAAAAACGAAAAGCAATATCAACATGAAATTTCTAGTAAAAATTAAGCTCTATAAGGAGTTCAGGCCTATTGATTGTGAAAACAATCTGGTTGAAAATGGGGGTTAAGGGGCTATGTTAAACTGCGAAGAGTCATTTAGAATGCCAGGCATTATATATCTTTATTCTAGTTTGTGTCTGTGTAATATTATGTATTGTGATGGGACTGATCTTGTAAAATAAACATTTAAAACACTTAGGTTCTTATTTTATTTGCCAATAAAAGATATTTAAAAAATATATTTTTTATTTGACATTTGTCACAAATTGTGAAAATGATTAAACTTACAATAAAAATTGATAGTGACTCTTGTACAAAGTTTTGATCCAACTTACAAATAATAAAATTATTGGAAAAAGTGAACACCCATTTTAAATTACCACAAACTACCACTGCTTTCAATTATGTTAAGATATAAACTGTTGACGCAAAAACTATTTCTTGTTTTTTTTTTTTTTTTTAGTTTATTTTAGAGTAAAATCAAAAAAAAAAACCAAAATTTCTAGAGCTCAGTTGATAATCTGTCTACCTAAAACAAAAATGCAATCAAAATATTAGAAAACAAAATTTATTTATATGTACAAAATGTTTAAATAACAAGATATTACATTTTTTTTAACATCTGTTGTATCTCTTCCAACGACTTTCCTTTAGTTTCCGGTACAGCAAAGTAAGTCGCAGCCAAGCTTAAAAAGCTGCTCATAGTAAACATTAAAAAAGCCCCGTACAGTCCCGTATAACTATTTAAATAATAAAAAATATTATTCACAGCAAAACTTATAATACCGAAAAATACAACGACTACAGTTATACCTTTAGACTTAATACTTGCTGAAAATAATTCAGCTTCCATTAAAGCAGGCAACGGCCCAATTCCAAATGAAGAAAATATTAAAAATAATATCATTCCGAATAACGGAAACCATTTGAATTTTTCCAAATTTATTTCCGGATATTTTTTCTCCAAAAAGAAATATACAGCTAGAGCGAAAAAAATTATAAAAGAACCTCCTAAAGATATTAACAACGATTTTCTTCTACCTAATTTGTGAGAACCAAATATCGCAATAACGTAAATAAAAAAATTTAACGAAGTATAAATTATAGTAGACGTATTTGAGTTGATATCGCTACCGATTTTATTAAAAATATACTTAGCGTACGATCCGAAAGTAAATACACCGCAAAATAATTGAGCTAAACGTAAAAACATCGCGATACTCAAAGCTCTGACATTCGGTTTAATTTTAAATAAATCTAACCAGGTACCCGATTCTGATAGCTGCCTTTCGACGTCAGATTTCAAAATTGAAAATTCCTTATCAACATTTTCTTTACGAGTCAATTTTTTTAAAATATCTTTAGCTTTGTTCTCCGAACCTATAGCTATTAAAAAATACGGTGATTCTGGAATAAATAAAGTTAGAATCAAGAATATCACTTGCAACGTTGCAAAAATTAAAGAAGTTATTGCTACACTAAAATATATACCGATTACATTGATGATGAACGATCCAAATATGTTGTTAATAAAAAACGCGTTTCCCCACAAACCTCTAACTTTCGGTGACGATATTTCTCCTATATACATTGGTATACAGCACATGATTAGAGCGTCCCCTACCCCGACTAACAATCTAGCGAAATAAAATACCCAAATTTCGGTAGCAAAAGCTTTCGTTACCCATGATATTAGATATGGAACTGATGTCAACAGTATCCCGTTTTTGCGTCCTATTTTGTTAACTAAGGGTCCAAAAAATGGGGTCAAAAGTATGATACCGATATTGTTTATTACTGCAAATAAAGCAGCTTCGTCTTCTGTAATATTATAGTTGATTTTGTCTTGGGATATTTTGACCATGAAGGGAGACGACCATGATGTCAGGGCGCCACTGGTGAAGCCTTCAAGGGATGCTGTAAAAGGAAAATATTTCTATAGTTTTTTTAGGGACGACAGTGGTTCAACCCTATGGGCGAAATGGTAATGAAAGTTCTTTGACAGCATTTCAATTGTGAGATTTTAGTACGCAAATGAATCAAATCAAATAAAGGTAAATGGATGGTTACGGGTCACTTGCCCAGTTTTTGCGCGAGAGAGAAGAATATAGAAAGAGAGCTCCTGCTAAGTATGGCAACATCGCGAATAGGGGTGGAGCTATGAATGGTAATTATTAGCACAGCTTATACAATACAGCTAAAACACTCTCTTGGCGGCAACGGTTTGCGTCGATTTCGTCGCGCATCGCTTAAGCTCCGCCTTCGGAGGGAAAAGACTGTTTTGGCGTTCAGAAGCGTACTTAGGTAAGGTGTTGAGTCGTACGTATAATTTCGTTGATTGTATAATTTCTTGGAGCCTATAATTTCGTTGATTTTGTTTGAGTTAAAGGTACTGTTATTATTTTGGTGACTTTTTAGCTGTTAGTAGAATGAGTGAAAAAAAGACATAATTCTGTTTGTGCAGTCAAAAGCTGTTTTAATAAGGGTTATACCTGCAAGAAAACATTCTTTAGTTTTTCCAAGGACCCAAACCGATAAGTACCACATTATAAGAAATTTTCATTGTTAAAAATATAATTTATACAGGGTGTCCCATTAGTGCGTTATTGTTCAATATTTTGTTGTAGACACGCAAAAAAGTTTTAAATAAAAGTTATATGGATTTGAAAAATACTTACACATTTTAAAAATATCTTTGGATATACAGGGTGTTACGTTTTTGCCTGGCAAATTAAAATGTATGTTTTTTAAATGGAACACCTTGTATTTTATTTTATGATGAAATGATTAACACTCTAAATTATTGTAAAGACGAGTTGCTACAGAAAAATTTTATCAGGTATGTATGTGGTTACCTTTTAATAAAAGCCTTGCAGATGCACTCCTGTGATACCTGTCCTAAATATAACAAAGATCACGTTGAATTAGATGATTTTTCTTTTTATTGCTTTTTAAAGGCATATGATAACGCCAATCCAGATACATTTGGAAATCTGCAACTGTCAAATGATGAATTTGTAGAACTAATATTCAATATTGAAAAGATATTTCAAAATAATTTTGAAGAATTGGCTACAAAAAATAACATTTGTACCACACTTTTAGAATTAATTAACCCAATACCCTTTAGTCATCCATGCTAACGTTTTCCAAAAGAATAACTTATTTTATTGTATGTTTAATCTCAATAACTAAAAAATATACTGACAATTAGTTTGACAGAATTGTCATTTATTTAAAATTTTAAAAATAATAGCAGTCGGTTGATCAAAATATGAACGGTGATTGGCGAATTTATTTTTTTTGCAGTGTTCTCACTACCTAGAATGGATATGAAATATATTCGTTCAATTGAAGGCAATAGCATACTTTTTCGTTTTGTAATCTGTGCATGGATATTAGCCAATCTATGCACATACTACAAAACGAAAAAGTATGTTATTTCGTTCAACTACGAATATATTTCATATCCATTTTAGGTAGTGAGAACACTTTAACAAAATTAAATCTACAAATCACAGTTCATATTTTGGTCACCCAACTCCTATTATTTAAATTTTTTTAAATAAGTGACAATTCTGTTAAACTAATTGTCAATATATATTTTAGTTATTGATATTAAATATACCGTAATGGGATAAATTACGGTTACATATTTACATAAAATGCAAGTAAGTACATTTCTCATCTTTATTTTTAAATACAATGTTAAAAATAAGTATCAAAAAAGAATTAAAAAAAATAGAATATTTATTTAATATTTCTATTTGCCTCTAAAAAAATTATTTCCTACCATTTGCAAATAAAAGATAAATAAATGCTTAAAACTTTTTGTAAAATTTAATTAATAAAGTGCTGTAAACTGAAGAATTTATAGATCTTAACTAATTATTAAGAAAAGCTAAATATAATTTTTCTGTAAAGTTCCAGTTTTCATTCTACAGGGTGATTAAGTAAATATTATAAATACATAATTTTCTAAATATCTTTCCTTATGGTAAAGACTTTAATTTAAAAATATGTATATGTTAATTAATCGTCATTATTAGTTGACACTCTAATTCGACAAAAAACTCATTGGAGTAGAATCAAGGACTAAGAACACAATTTTAATCCAAACTTTTTGAACACCCTATAGATACTTAAGTATTTCATAAAGGCTGAAATTAATAATTATTCCTTACGCATTTTCTTACAAAAAATGGACTCTTGGTTGATCTCTGTAGAACATTCCCTTTTCAGGATATTTCAGTTTTAATCCCACTCAAAATATGAAATATCTACATTAAAAAATTCAAAAAATGCAAATTTTAATAATGGGACCATCAAGTCCATATAAACTTTGTCCCATTAGCTAATGGACCTTTTAATATTTTTTATGAAATCGTCTCTTGATAAAATTGTACATGGATTTCATAGAACATAGACTAAATAATTTCGGTATACATAGACATAATTTTTAAGTTAAAATATTTACCATAAGGGAAGATATTTAGAAAATTTTGTATTTATGAAGTTTACTTTATCACCCTGTAAAATAAAAACTGTGACGTTTAAAGGAAAATTATATTTATCTTTTTATATTAATTTATTAAGATCTTCAAGTCTTTTATTCTGAAACACCTCGTATATACTTGAAATACAAGAATTCACACTTCGTCTATTCGAATATGTGGTTTATTTCTTTTAGTAATTTTATTTGTTTTTATTCATTTGTTACTACAGTTACTTTTTTTATTGTGATATCTAAATAAATTATTGTTTGCTCCCCCCCGCCCCCTACTTCTAAATTTCCTTTGCCAATACTACAGGGGTGCTATTTTCAAAGTCGAGAGAATTCATTTTTCTCGAGAGAAATGTCATACGTCAACGTAAAACAGTATTTTTAGGGTCCTAAGGGCCAGTGTAAACTCACTGATTGTTTCTCACGGTTTATTTAGAGATAATTAATATCCTCCTAAGAATTTTAATCCTCGAGGCCTTTAAAAACAGCGTTTCCACATTGACGTATGACATTTCTGATGAGAATCTTGAGAGAAATGAGTACTCACACGGTTTGAAAATAGGTCCCCTGATGACGTGATCCTATATCTCTTGATCCTATCTATCAATATCGTGCGACTATGCGTGCGCATCTATCCGATGCTTTGGGGTGGTTTAGTACCATCCCACCTTAAGTGCAACGTTGTCGGATCAAAATGTACCTTTTTTTTATCTACCATATTAAATACCGATGAAATCAAATTAAAACGTAAAAGATGAACAAAAATCAAGAATATATAACAATGACAATAAATCTCTAAAACCAAGATATCTCATTATCTGGTACTTCCTTTAACAGATCTTCCAGGATAATAAAAGAGTCCCACTGAGCCAAATATGATTTAATTATTGGAGAGGTAAAAAGTAAACACTGTTGGTTGATACTGGAGCAACCAGGACCATTATACGACCACAAGAAACTACCATCAAGATTGCGACTGCGGTCTGCTACATGTGAAAATGCCAACACGGGGAAATCCAGGTTAAATTAGGAATTGGTACAAAAAAGTTCACTCATACTGTTATTGTCATTGATATCGAAAAAAAATGTTATACTAGGAATGAATGTAAAGAGCTTACATGGCTTCCAGTTGGATTTTAAGAACAGAGGGATCAAAATTGGTGCCGAAATAGGTAATTTCTTCACTCATATGGAGACAGTACCGTGCCAGTTGCTGTACAGGAGGATACGGTAGTACCTGGCAAAAGTAAAAGCATTATAGTAGCACGGTTTCAAGAAACTATGGAACAAGGAACACATTGGAACCACGATGAAAAGATTGGACGTGGAATTCTGATCGGAAAGGTATTGGTCACTGCTAAATAAATTGCAGTACGTCTTATAAACTTTAATTATCACCCAATTACTACCAAGAGAGAAACCAGAATCGGAACCTTTGTACCAGTAACTTCTCATAATTCAAATGACCAATTCAAGTTGCTGAATTTCTTCGACGATATCGTGACATTTTTGTACCAAAAGGAGGAAAAACAAGAAGAACTTATGTTTTAAGGAAGTTTGTAGATGTTGCTAAGCCATTAACACGACTCATAGAAGAAGCGAGATAATTCTGCTAGGACGAAGATTGTTAAACTGCCTTTGAATCATTAAAGAAGCATTTAATAACTAGACTACCCACTACCAGAGGGAGAATTTATTCTGGATACTGATACCAGTAACGTGGGGATTAGAGGAGTGCTTTCATAGATTCAAGGGGGAAAAGAAAGAGTACTGGGTTATTTTAGTAAAGTGTTCTCGAAACCTGAGCGAAATTACTTCGTCACAACAAGAATACTTCTGGTGGTTGTGAAATGTGTGGAAAACTATTACCAATACCGATATGGAAAGAAATTCTTAATCTCTACTGATCATGCAGCCCTTAAGTGGTTGATGCAGTTCAAAAACCCGGAGGATGGATTGAACGACTTCAAAAGTGCGACTTTAAGATTGAATATAAGCCATAGAAATGTCGATTCTCTTTCTAGAAGACTGTGCCCAGTAGAATCCAAAGAAAGTTTACCTACTAAGAAAAACTGTAGAGGGCTTCTGTCAATACATAGTAGAGGGTACCAAAATAATCTTTTAGAGAAAAAATGGTTCTCAATAGTTAGCTGAGATCTTCATTATCTGCATCAACCAGTTCAATTCTCTGTCTTTTAGTTATCAGTTAACTTTTCACCTTCACGTGGTTAATATCAAATGAGATTAATTCTCAAATAATCAGTATATGTTTATATGAAAGTTTAGTCATAGGTTATTCAACCTTCAACATTTAAACATTTAAAAAATGAAATCGAAAGATGTCATGCCTCCCAAGAAGATAAAAGTTCTTACAAGCTTTTTATTAAAAAAAAAAAGAAAAATATGCTAAAAAAGTAATGGCTAATAGGAATGGCCCTCCAAAAATTCGATCCATATTTTCGAATAAAAAATAATAAATATATGGGCCATTAATGACTTAAGTTAAGTCTTGAAACACTTCATTTCCAGATATTAAATAGTAAAAGATTATTGACAATAATAATTGACCATTCACTAGAAAGTTTTTACTATCAGTCTTTACCAATCTGACTGACGCTGATGACTGGTCATGTTGATCTGTTTTCCTTTTCCTTAGACCTTTTCTTTGATTCAAAACCTTATAAATTTTCTGACGTGAAAGTGAAACATTTTATTATTAACTTTTTATTTGATCAAAATTATTGAACACAATAAAAACTCACCTATTAAAAGCGCTAAAATTTGATACCACTCCTTTCCTTCTTTTTTCCTAAGAGGTGCATTCAATTCGTAGGTAGTCACCATTTTAATATTCACCACAATCCTAGTGGTTTTTTTAAATGTATTAGTAGGCACTGATAGCAAGCACTGACGGCCTTGGATAATGCATACATTCTGTTGTTATTATGCTATATTTAACTGTGGTTTTTTGTTTAAATGGAAAACCCTTATCTTTTAAAATTTTAAAATGTAATTCTCCAGTAAATAAGAAATTATTTATTTAATACTAAATAATTTATCAAATGTCTACTAGTTGCTGTTATAAATAAAATATACAGAAAGCTCTGAAAATTTGATAACACACCATCCTACGCGTTCTAGTTCATAGGTGCATCTCCAGGGGGGACATTTTCAAAGTCTCTACAAAACGCAAAGCATTTTAAATATAACAAATAGGACTTGGAGAGCAACAAAAAGGTCTTCTACCTTCTAGTAGTTTCTACACATTTCTTATTGATTCTCTTTTGGGTTGAGGAGCAGAAAAAAAATCCGCACCTGTCGCATCCAGTTATTATTACCATAATCAAATCTTGTAACGTTTGATGTGGAAATTGCAGTATGTTGTCTTATGAAAGAAGCATTTTTCAGTGTTCCATATTTTTTCATACTTAGAAAATACTGCAAGAGTTACTGAATCATAATTATGTTAGAGACTTTGCCCATTTTTCTATGGAAGGTGTTTTAATTTAAAAAATCTATCTTAAGCTAATTATAATTACTTTATCTAACAAAAATCAACTTTTAATGACATCTTTGTATAAACCACCACCGATAAGTGAAGAAGAATTTATTAATAATTTGTGATCATACCTGGAAGAAACAAAAAACAATTTAAACGTTTTTAAACACTTGATTTTAGGAGACTTTAATATAAATATTAAACAACAAACTGACCTAGTTTCTAAATATTTAGATATATTTGGTGAATATAATTTCGTATCGCTAATAAATATACAAGAGTACAAGGAACATCTAAAAGTTGCTTAGACCATATATTTTATAGGTCTGATCCGTTAAATAAATTTATACCAGCCACATACGATACCAATATAACAGATCACAAAACTACAATCGCATATCTTCCAATACAACCTGAGAAAACTGAAAAAAAGTCATTTTTCAAGAAGATTAATTATAAAAAGTTACAAGAAAATATTCAGAATCACATATGGGAAGACTTTTATAGCATAAATAATTTAAATGAAAAATTTAGTAATTTACTAAACACATTAAACGTATATATTTATAAAAATACCAAAATTATTAGAGAAATCAAAAAATTTTGTAAAAGGCAACGATGGGTAACTAGGGGTATCATTAACTCAATTACAGAAAGAAACAAACTTCATCATATTTATAAAAAAGATTTGGAAAAAAAAGAAGCATATTTAAATTATAGAATATTAACGGATTATAAGGAAAGCTAAAAAAATATTTTTATGCTAAGCAAATAAATGAAAATAAAGAAAATTCAAAAGGTTTATGAAAAATTATTAATCAAATACAAAGCAAATCAAAAAACAATAATAATGAAATAAAAGAAATACATACTGATGATGGGCATATAGTAACAGAGCCGAAATATTTAGCTGAAACGTTTAACAACTTGAATGATGAATTACATGTAAAATTTTTATAAATACAAAATAAAAAGAAAATCGCTGTGAAATATAAGTGTAATACGTGATAAATATTAAATAAATAGTAAATATTACATATCGCGATTAAAAAAAGTAAGTATAAGTAATTTTAATGAGTATAAAATGCATTTTATTTTAAATAAAATAATGCTGAATAGATAAAGGCCAAAAATATAGAAGAACATAAGAATAGTATTAGGTTAACCGTCAAAAAAAGGTTAGTTTAAAAATTTAAACTATTAATATGTTTAAATAAATTCTCTGCCAATGAACATCATTATTCAAGGATTTGAGGCAATATCTCATGAGATATTGTTTCAACCTAAAACTTTGTACAAAGGAAAACAACTGGTAAGGGCAAATCATGTCAGAGAAGTGAAATAATTCAGAAAATGCGCGGACTTGCCTCCTCTTCTGATTTTTTACCTCCAATAAAATGATCGCTACAAATGCAATCATTTGGTTTTGGAATCCACGGTGATCCATCAAAAATATTATTTTAATTATAAGAAAAGGTAAAGTTAGGTTGTACATTACTTACTTTTTTGTTTTAACTGCTTCTATCCATTTCGCTCTTTTTTCTAATTTCCAACTTGCAGTTGGAAATGTATAAAATTTGCAACTACTATTTTTGCCTGTATTTTTGCAATTCACAACGCAACAAGTAGAATGCCCCATTTTTCGTATAGAATAAGTACGGTTAACTGTCAAAACGTCAAAAGACCGAGAAAAACAAACCGTAATTTGCTTAGCGATTTTGTCATATTCAGGCTATCGTATGCCGTGAAGATTTATCCCTATTATGAGCCCCTTCCCATTTCAGTTGGCCCAACTATTGAAATTTAGGAAATTCCTATTTAAAGGTTAAAAATATAAATATTGCATGAACTTTCCAATTTTTATTCTTTGAACAATATGTTTAATATCGTTTAATCACAAAAAATATGTAGAAAATATTAAAATATTTATTTAACATAAAATTAAAAAAAATAAACAAATAGTTGGAATCAAACGTTAATAAATTTTAAAGTTTACAATTGAGTAACGTCACCTTTATTTTTTATTACAGCTGAAATTCTTTGCGGGATGGTATTAACTAAGCCTTGGCAAAATTCTGGTGTAAACGAATCCCATATATCTTGAAGTTTTTGTTTAAGTTCAGGTATTGTTCTTGCAGGATGTTTTCGAAGTACCTTTTTCATCTCATGCCACAATGTTTCTATTGGTGATAAATCAGGACTACTAGAAACCCATTCCAAAAGTGGAACACCGAAGTCTTCCGTCCATTTTAGAGCTTTTTTTGAAGTGTGACATCATGCTCCATCCTGTTGAAATACAAAATCTTTCCCTGATGTCAAATATAATTCCATAGTCGGTAAAAGTGATTCCTCCAAAATGTCCAAATATTTATTTGAATAAATTTGCAGTTTCCCTATTCCTATAGATGACATGCTGCCCCAGACCATGACCGATGCGGAAAATTTTACTTTTCTTTTGAGACAGTCTGGATGGAAGGCTTCATGTTTTTTGCGAATAACTCGACTTCTGCTATCTTCAACACAAACTTCGAATCGGGCCTCGTCACTCCATTGTATTGCATCCCATTGATGAGAAGTCCAACTCATATGTTCTTTTGCCCATCTTAATCGATTTTTTTTCTGTTTCGCAGTTAGTAGTGGTTTTTCTTTAACCTGTAACAATATTGTCAATTTTAAGCAAATATATTTGACTGTTTTAGTGTCTTCAATTCATGTTTTTTTATTGTTTTTATTATTATAAACTTAATTTGTATGTCCCAAATCCCAGTTTGCGAGCTTCTCTATGACATGAAGATCTCGAAATTCGTCTTCCAACAGCATCACTCCACTCAGCACTTAATTCAAGGTAATTAACACGACGGTTGGGTTCAGTAATTCTTCTCAATGCTCGTCTATCGGCATTTGTAATCTTGCTTTTTTTAACATGACGGGGCTTTGGGCTGATTGAACCAGTAGTTTTGTATCTTTTAACTATATTTCTTACACTATATCGTGATAAATCTAATATATTTGCAATTTTCGAGTTCGATTTTCCAGAATTGCAATGTTTTATAACAAGAAAACTTATTTTTTCGTCAATGATTTTTCCTCTGCCCATTTTATTAGACATAATTAGCTTAAAAGAGGTTAAATTGTCTTGTGACAGTGACTTTCATTATTGTTTGTTATTTTTTCAAAGCTACCTTCGATTTTGGTTTATTTTCTAACGAATTGAATTCAAGTTGAAATAATGCAATAATGCTCCATGTGTTAATAAATTTAAAAATAAATAAAAAAAATTGATATTTTCTAGTTCTAATATAATTCTAAATTGATGCATTGGTAATTAATTTATGATTTAAAAAAGCATGTAATCTTTAATACTTTCCTATTGTCGTTATATAAAGAAAATATCAATAGGTGGGCCAACTGAAATGGGAAGGGGCTCGTACTTCTGAATGGTTAAAGATTAAAGTATAGGAATTGCTTTGTTGGCAAGAAAAAACTATGATTAACATATTTGTATTTGTTCAAAATTTTCCAAAACTCAATAGTTTTTGATATAATGGCGTAATAATTAAAAATTAAATGTAATTCAATTTAAATTTTTGTTAAACCTCAAAAACTAATAACCTTAGGAAAATTAATTATTCACCATTCGACGGAGAAAACTGTTCTCTACAAATTAGCAGGAACGAAAAATTTTCGTAAATCCAACCGTTCATGAGATATTTAAATTCTTTTATTAATTTATTCACAACAAAATCCAGATTTAATGCCTACTTTGTCCACTGCGAACGCTGCTGTCGATTCGACTGTCCCCACCATATACTTTGCACCTTGCGAATATATTTTTTAACATTTTACTAAATAAAAAAAAGAAAAGAAAAATTGTTATTTTCATATATCGTCATATTGGTGGTGAAAAGAGCTAAGCCACACACTTATTAATTGGAAAAATGGGTAAATAAATTTGTAACTCTTAGGTTAACACAACTTTTGATTTAAATCTTATGTTTTTATTCACTAAATGTGATAACATTTGGTACAAACGAAAACATGTCATTCATTTTAAGACTGATTTAAAAACGAAAAAGGTATATCGCTTAAAAATATTTTACCACTGAAAAAGACGTATTTTCACTTAGATTTTTCAGGTTGTGGGATTTTAAGGTTATAATTAAATAATCGCTTCTCTCTTCATCACTGTATTTTTCAGAATTGTTTTATTTATGTGATATAATTAACTCATTTTGCTTAAAAATGTGGCTTAGTTCTTTTCACCACCAATACGAAGATATGAAGAGTTATACCGGGTGTTCAAATTAAAGTGTTACAGTTAAATACCGCCGAAAATATGCATTTTAGAAAAAAAAGTTTGAGACAAAAGTTTTATAGTATTTTGGGGGAAACATTTTGGCTAAATTAATGTTTTTATAGCTGACCATAATATGGCCATATCGAGGTGAACTTTGTTTTTTTAAATGGGAATCCCATTTTTTTCTTACATATTCTTAGGATTCCCCACTCGACCATTCACCGTTGAGTTCTAATTAACAGTGCTTTTCCTAAAGTGGCGCAAGGAAACAGTAACAAGGCCTGTCTGTAGGGGTGTAGGAGTATTAGAGTACTAATACTCCTGCACTATGGAGTACTAGACTACTAGTACAATCCATAACCTACATAGAACACTAGGCTAATGACCTTAGATGTTGAAGCCGTACACCAAAGAAAAAAAAAATTGTTTGCCTATAATGATTTTGTATGTTTGTTGTTGATTTTTAATAAAATTGTAGTTAATTTTTTAATAAATTTTTTGTTTATTAAATTTTTCTGCCCTATAGTATATCCTAATGAATTGACGTTTTAAATCGTTACGCAATGGTTTTTCAATTTTACAAAGTCCATTTTAAGAAAAATCAAACAAGTTTTCTGGCGAAAATTATGTATAGACATGTACTTGACACATTAATCTTTTAGTACACCAAAAATTAGATTTTAGATTGTTACTGTTACTTGTTGCCAATTGGCTCAACTTTATAAAAATCTTTAAAACGCTCTCCTATATGTTGTTCTCCAATTCCTATATCATATTTTTTGTAAGTCTTTTTCCATTCCTCCTAACCTAGTTGACCCAATCTGATTCACATCTAATTTTTTTAAGCTTCAGATACTATTAAATGTTCATCAACAACTCAAACACGTTCCTTAACACGAAACTGTTCGTCGTACAAGTTCTAAACAAGTTAGTTCCAGTACGTAAACACTTTCAGCGTCTCAGAAATCCACAGAATGGAGCAACTCGGGTCTCTTAAACCCGCGTCTTAACTTTTCAATTATCTCAGCGAGATGTAGTTCCACTTTACCGACGACAAACTGAACAATCTGATAAATCCAACTTTGACAAACCCTGAGAGAATCGATTGTGAGTTAATGTATGATATCGTTTGAGGTATTATATCTATTTTGGGATATATTTGAGGATTACACTATTTAGAATACATTTACCCATTTATTTTGAACTCCATTGGATGATCAGTTTTAAATTTAGTAGACTCTAGGTGGAAGTGGCATCTTTTTTTCCTGTTTCTGCTTAGAAATATTGTTTACGTAAAATTCATAATATAAAAGTAAAATTATTTAAATTGGGCGAAACCTGCTATTGATTATATCTTGGGGACTATAGTACAGCTTCTGGGAAAACATTTCAATGACTAAAGTGGCCACAAGATAAACTTTGACAAAAGTTTTAATAGTTAGCAAGTAAAACTAAAAATACTGTTTTTATTTATACATTTTCTTAATAAGATTTGTATATTAACCTATCTAATATTCATCAAGGGGTAGTTAACGATCATGTCTTATCAACAAGTTCCATCATCAAAGCCTAATATCCTTTGACTCCTGCGGCATTCTCCAGTCTATTAAGTCCTCTAGCACCGACCGGCCCTGCCATCAAACCGCTACTTATTAACATCCTCTAAATGATTGAAGAGCCACTCAATAATTGCTAAGGGTACATGCAAATTATTTTGTCCTGAAGAACATTCATTAAGTATGATGCTTTTGGGGTAATTGACGTTAAGACGATTAAATAGCACATTTGAACACTCTGTAGTTCGAAACAATTAATTGCTAGAGAAGTGTAAGAAATATTAAACAAGGAAATAGGAAATATATACAGGGTGTCTCAATAATGTGTATATCCGTTATTATAGAAAATATCAAAAAATGTTATTTAAAAAAAGTTGTAAATAATGTTAATCTACATATTTAAAAAAATATTTTTGAACATACAGAAAAATCTATATCCTCAGAATTGATCAAACATATGTTTTTTAACTGGATCACCCTGTATTTGATTCTAAATTTTATATTCTCCTCACTTTGCCCTTCAACAAAATACCAGTAAGTCATAAATATTTTGCTATCATTCATTTTCAAATACAGAATAGTAGGTTTTTCCAAAAATTGATTCAAATCGCTTCATAAACAAAAGAGATATTAACATGGCCCTGGTCACATTGTCATTCTGTATAGACAAAATCATGTTAAAACATGAAAATATTTCAGCATACATAGTTTATGGAAGCTTTTGTGATTAGATAGTTTTAAAATTGAAAAAAAAGTTTTTTCAATATCAATTTCTTTATTTCTTTTAGATCAGTGGTCGTCAACCTCTCAATGTGTTGAGCTACTTTGTTAATTTTGGAATAAACAGCGAGCTACCCACACGGAAGCCACGTAACGCAACGTAAATGAAATAATCCACAGTTAATTTATCAATATATGTATTTATTTTACTATTTACCTGGTAATACATAACACACAGGTACTAATAATAAACTAATAATAAAATAATTAATATTACTAGTACGTACTTCTTCATAGCTACATTCCTACCTACCTACCAAACGAAGGTGTTTGAAAAATAAACACAAACTTTTATCCAGCCACAACGGCATGTCACGTAAGATTTAAAAATAGTTAATAATAACAACAAAAAAGTAACGCACTATCATGAACATAAACATTGAAAAATAAAAAAGCACGTTCAATGAGAAGGCTGACACTCAGACTCATCGATAATTTTTGTAATGTTTGCAGTATAATTTGATACAGCCATTCGAATACAATTATCCAAATGTTCATCTGTAAGTCGATTGCGATATTTGTTCTTAATAAACTTCATATTGGAAAAAGAAGATTCACACAAATAGGTTGAACTGAATAATGCTTTCACTTTCAAGGCAACACGGCATAGAACTGAAATATTTGTCTTTACTTCTTTACTTACAATAGGCCAGATACATTTGGTACTTGAGACTAACGATTTTAAGGCTAAATAATTTTGAAACTCAATTACTTCCATTTCTGTTGCAGCGATGTCTTCGCCAAAGTTCTGCATAACACAAGTTGTAAACTGTTGGATATCAATTTCCATAAAGGGTGAAACAACAAACTGCGCTACTAAAGCCATTTCGTTGAAATCCTTTAAACGATTTTTGAAGTTATTCTTCAGGGTAGAAACTATTTCTACATGATATTTGCTGTCATAGGGTTCTAATGGATTTTAAGATATTTTTTCTGAAAGAATAGGAAAATTCTTGGCATCGCTGTTAATTAGGTTTTGTTCCCAATAAATTCCCGATAAATGCTTTTATATCAGAAATCATTTCCACTAGTTCTTTGTCTCTCCCCTGAAGCTGCAAATTAAGTTCGTTTAATTTCTCTGTAATGTCCACGAGAAAACCAAAATCTCTAAGCCAGATTGAATTTTCTAGTTCCGGAGTCGGTTCATTGCGTTGAAAAATTGAACTATGAAGGTCCCCGTATTGACAGTCAACTTCATCGGCCAAGGTTTTGAATAATCTTCATTGTAACGCTTGAGCTCTAATCTTGTTCACAATTTTTACCACCAGTTTCATAACGTTGTTTAGTTTCAGGAAATTTCCACATAATGCTTGCTGATGGATAATGCAGTGGTAACAGAGAAATTGCGGAAAAGTTTCATCTTTACGACATAACGCCACCAGACCCTTATCACAACCCACCATAGCTGGAGCGCCATCGGTTGTCAAGCCTACCATTTTCGATATTGGAATTTTCTCGGAAGAAATAATATTTTTTAAATGAGAAAACAACTCCTGTCCAGTAGTGTGTCCTTTCAGTGGAATAAACTTCAAAAGATCTTCTTTAATCGTAAAATCACTCAAAACCATCCTGACGAACACAGCCATCTGGGCAGTGTCAACGACATCTGTTGATTCATCCAGTTGAAGTGAAAAATAAACAGTTATCTAAGTCAGTTCTTAACTGTAAAAAATATCATTGCTCATTACTTCTACACGTCTCATCACTGTATTAGCAGAAAGTTGCATAGATTTTATAGCTGAAACTATCTCGTCTTTATTTCTAAAGTTGGCAAATAACGAATCAGCAGCTTCTAAAAACGCCTGTTTTATCATTTCCCCGTCTTCATAAGGTTTCTTTTTTTGTGCAATTATCTGGGACACACGGTACGATGCTTCAGTTGCAGCCTTATTTTTGTCGACTGTTCTTAATAATATTGATTGTTGTCCAATTAACTGTTTTTTAACTGTTTCAGTTTCTTCTTTCTGGCGGCAGAATGTAGTGGGAACGATTTTTCAAAATTAGAATGTACAGTTTTATGATGTCTCTGAATATTTCCTTTTTTTAGCAACGGAGACCGAAGTATTACATAACAAACACACATTTTTATCTTTAATTTCTGTAAAAAAGTATTGTTCTTCCCATTCCGAATGAAAGTGGTATGTCTTTACCTTCTTACAACTGCTTTCCATTATATTATTTTTTGTTGTTCTCTACTAACCCAACCGCTGGACGTTGGTTACGCGTTCAGTTTTAAACTAAGCGCAATGTCGCCGCGCCGTGCCTATTTATCCCGTTCAAAGCAATCCTGATCGTTCTCGAACACTAACGCGCTGGTCCGGCTGGTCGGTTCTAGCCGATTCTAGCTTGGTGGCGTCAGGGGCAGATCGCTCACCGCAACGTTGCCGCTGTTTATGTTTAATATTATGACAATTAGATTTTTTTTTTGGAATTTTCGGAAGCTTCTCTGATTTTTGCAGTTTGTATTTTTTAAATTAAAATCGTTGTGAGAGCTACCAGAATTGTCTCCGCGAGCTACCGGTAGCTCGCGATCGACAGGTTGGCGACCACTGTTTTAGATCATTCTTAACATGTTTCATTCCGTTTTTTTGTTGTCTGGTATTAAATTAAAGTAAACTTTGTCAAGATTTATAAATATGCGGCAGTAGTATTTTTTAAGAAGTCTTCGTTGACCGTTCCACCATGTTTTCCAAGGTAAAAATCAACGAAAACTGTGTAATTATATCAAAATAAACCGAGCGAAACAATTAGTGAATATTCTCTAGCTTTGTAAATACCGTTTCCACGAAATGACTATTCCCAGTGAGCAAATAAGTCCCCAAAATGAATTTTCTTTCCGGGATATTTCATCCGGGACAATCGTAAAAGGTAGTGAAAAAGAAACGGTGTATAACGCGACATCTACTTTTAATATCTGAAACTAAACAAACAAGTATACTAAACTTTACTGATCGATAGATGGATTCCTGAAATAAACAGGTGGTTATTGATTTATTTTCGGGAAGTTGTACACTTTTATAATTCGCGATTGGTCGTTTCCGACGTACGCGTGACGAGTGGCAAGAAAAACCACTTGTATGAGGATCACAAATATTTAATTTCTACATAAACTAGGTCAATTTGCAAGAGGAGGTACATTAAATACAAAAAACTACAAAAGTTGTATAGAAATGGAAATAGAAATAGAAAAAAAATTATAAAAAAGTTTTCGTAATAAAAAATTTCTTCGTCACTTGGAAATTCATAAAGTTTTGTAAAATGTAGGTGGTATACAGGGAATGTAAAAAATAATAATTTATAATGAAGATGAAATACTTTTAAATTTCAATAAAGAACGAATTGTAAATAATTAACAACATTCCACCTATTTCTAATGATTGTAAATAAAATCAGAAGAAAAAGGGCTAGAAAATAATGTAAAGGACTTTTTTATGGTATACCTACCTACATATATTTATACAATAATAAGAATATTAAACATTAATTATATTACCTTTTTAGATGAATTAAATTAAAATGACGAAGTTATAATCTTTGAAAAAATTACGAAGGTTTGTAACCTACATTTTTTTACAAATATTTTTTTGTTATTAGTTTTAGGAAAAAAAAAATATTTTTCATAAAAAATTGTGCATGATCTAAAACCTAAAATACAACCATCAGATACCAAATTTTTTGAGACGTATACGAGGTGTGTCAACAAATTTAAATTTTTCTACTGATACTGACAAAATTTAGTTTCAGATTATTTAATTTTAGGTTTTAACTCACGAAGAACCAGTTGACGTTTTAGGTAGTATTGTAATACTTAAAACTATAAACCCACATCTTTGGACAAAATTTATTATAACAGAAGCTACTGTTGTCATTTGAAATCCTTTTATGTTGCGAACGAACAGGTAGGAATTTAACAATTTCACAAAAATGTCCAAATGCGGAACCTATCTTGAATGTTAATGGAGTGTATTTTGCGGAGTTCGAGAAATCATATTTTTACTTTCCTATCTGTATACAGATATAAGGAAAGTATAGGAATCATGATTTTTTTCGACCTCGAGTTTTTGACGGATTTTTACGTTTTGAGGTCCCCTGAATCCGTTTTGACTATTTTCGCGATGATGTCTGTGTGTGTGTGTGTGTGTGTGTGTGTGTGTGTGTGTGTGTGTGTGTGTGTGTGTGTGTGTGTGTGTGTGTGTGTGTGTGTGTGTGTGTGTGTGTGTGTGTGTGTGTGTGTGTGTGTGTGTGTGTGTGTGTGTGTGTGTGTGTGTGTGTGTGTGTGTGTGTGTGTGTGTGTGTGTGTGTGTGTGTGTGTGTGTGTGTGTGTGTGTGTGTGTGTGTGTGTGTGTGTGTGTGTGTGTGTGTGTGTGTGTGTGTGTGTGTGTGTGTGTGTGTGTGTGTGTGTGTGTGTGTGTGTGTGTGTGTGTGTGTGTGTGTGTGTGTGTGTGTGTGTGTGTGTGTGTGTGTGTGTGTGTGTGTGTGTGTGTGTGTGTGTGTGTGTGTGTGTGTGTGTGTGTGTGTGTGTGTGTGTGTGTGTGTGTGTGTGTGTGTGTGTGTGTGTGTGTGTGTGTGTGTGTGTGTGTGTGTGTGTGTGTGTGTGTGTGTGTGTGTGTGTGTGTGTGTGTGTGTGTGTGTGTGTGTGTGTGTGTGTGTGTGTGTGTGTGTGTGTGTGTGTGTGTGTGTGTGTGTGTGTGTGTGTGTGTGTGTGTGTGTGTGTGTGTGTGTGTGTGTGTGTGTGTGTGTGTGTGTGTGTGTGTGTGTGTGTGTGTGTGTGTGTGTGTGTGTGTGTGTGTGTGTGTGTGTGTGTGTGTGTGTGTGTGTGTGTGTGTGTGTGTGTGTGTGTGTGTGTGTGTGTGTGTGTGTGTGTGTGTGTGTGTGTGTGTGTGTGTGTGTGTGTGTGTGTGTGTGTGTGTGTGTGTGTGTGTGTGTGTGTGTGTGTGTGTGTGTGTGTGTGTGTGTGTGTGTGTGTGTGTGTGTGTGTGTGTGTGTGTGTGTGTGTGTGTGTGTGTGTGTGTGTGTGTGTGTGTGTGTGTGTGTGTGTGTGTGTGTGTGTGTGTGTGTGTGTGTGTGTGTGTGTGTGTGTGTGTGTGTGTGTGTGTGTGTGTGTGTGTGTGTGTGTGTGTGTGTGTGTGTGTGTGTGTGTGTGTGTGTGTGTGTGTGTGTGTGTGTGTGTGTGTGTGTGTGTGTGTGTGTGTGTGTGTGTGTGTGTGTGTGTGTGTGTGTGTGTGTGTGTGTGTGTGTGTGTGTGTGTGTGTGTGTGTGTGTGTGTGTGTGTGTGTGTGTGTGTGTGTGTGTGTGTGTGTGTGTGTGTGTGTGTGTGTGTGTGTGTGTGTGTGTGTGTGTGTGTGTGTGTGTGTGTGTGTGTGTGTGTGTGTGTGTGTGTGTGTGTGTGTGTGTGTGTGTGTGTGTGTGTGTGTGTGTGTGTGTGTGTGTGTGTGTGTGTGTGTGTGTGTGTGTGTGTGTGTGTGTGTGTGTGTGTGTGTGTGTGTGTGTGTGTGTGTGTGTGTGTGTGTGTGTGTGTGTGTGTGTGTGTGTGTGTGTGTGTGTGTGTGTGTGTGTGTGTGTGTGTGTGTGTGTGTGTGTGTGTGTGTGTGTGTCTGTGTGTCTGTGTGTCTGTGTGTGTGTGTGTGTGTCTGTGTGTGTGTGTGTGTGTGTCTGTGTGTGTGTGTGTGTGTCTGTGTGTGTGTGTGTCTGTGTGTGTGTGTGTGTGTGTGTGTGTGTCTGTGTGTGTGTGTGTGTCTGTGTGTGTGTGTGTGTCTGTGTGTGTGTGTGTCTGTGTGTGTGTGTGTCTGTGTGTGTGTGTGTGTCTGTGTGTGTGTGTGTCTGTGTGTGTGTGTGTCTGTGTGTGTGTGTGTGTGTCTGTGTGTGTGTGTGTCTGTGTGTGTGTGTGTCTGTGTGTGTGTGTGTGTCTGTGTGTGTGTGTGTCTGTGTGTGTGTGTGTCTGTGTGTGTGTGTGTGTCTGTGTGTGTGTGTGTCTGTGTGTGTGTGTGTGTGTCTGTGTGTGTGTGTGTGTGTCTGTGTGTGTGTGTGTGTGTCTGTGTGTGTGTGTGTGTGTCTGTGTGTGTGTGTGTGTGTCTGTGTGTGTGTGTGTGTGTCTGTGTGTGTGTGTGTGTGTCTGTGTGTGTGTGTGTGTGTCTGTGTGTGTGTGTGTGTGTCTGTGTGTGTGTGTCTGTGTGTGTGTGTGTCTGTATAACGCATAACTCATGAACCGATACACATAAAAACACCAAATTTTAAACTTAAGCTTTGTTTCAGCGTCCAATGAGCTGATTAGATTTTGGGCAGAGTCGGAACATCTGGGGGGGTACTTTATAGGTGATCATTTTTATATTTTATGGAATATATTCGTTATTTACGTTTGGAGAAGAAAATTCTTCAAATAAAAGTTACTTACAATATTATTATCTATAATTTTTGTTCTATATAAAATTTTCCTAAAATGGTCCGTATTCGAGAAATTTGACAAAATGTAAAAAAAATAATTTTTTATAAAAATTGTTCAAATAAAAGTTGTTTGTAATATAATTCTCTATAATTTTTATTCTATACATAATGTCTCTAAAATGGACCGTATTCGAGATATTTGAGAAAATATGTAAATTTCGAAATTTGAAGAAAACTCAAAAACGGATAAAGGAAAAAACATTAAATTTTAAACTTAAGGTTTATTTCGGCCTGACGTGAAATTATTAGATTTTGGACAAAGTCGGAACATCTGGGGGGGGTACTTTATGGGAGGCGGTTTTTATATTTTATGGAATATATCTGTTATTTATGTTTGGAGAAAAAAATTGTTCAAATAAAAGTTACTTCTAATATTATTATCTATAATTTTTGCTTTATGTAAAAATTTCCTGAAATGGTCCGTATTCGAAAAATTTGACAAAATGTGCAAAATTCTGATTTTTATGAAAATTGTTGAAATAAAAGTTGTTTGCGATATCGATCTCTATAATATTTGTTCATACATGATTTTTTTAAAATGGACCGTAATGGAAAAATTGTAGGAAAAGTGCTAAATTTAAATTTTTCAGTATTTTCATTTTCAATGAATATCTATAGAAAAATGTTTCGCGGTAGATGTATGTGGACAATGTATATATTTAGTTTATCCTCTAAACATTTATAGAGATGCTGCAATAGGTTGTACAAAATAACCGGAAAAAGCCTGTAATAACTAGATAGGAAAGTCATGTGTTGGACACATCAGATTTTTTATCTGGGTTAAATAAATGGCAGAAACGTTGGGAAAAGTGTATAGCACTAAAAGAAGATTACGTTGAAAAATAGAAATAAATTTTTTTGAAAACTTGCCTCTTCCTTTCTAACACGGGTACTTTTTGATCCATCCTCGTATAGCAACAGAAGTGTCATTGGATGTTATATTAACTATGTTTCTACATAAATTATATCAACTAATTGATGTTGCCCTCGTAAAACTTTATTAATTGTATTACCCCTATATATGTTATTTATCTTTGTCATTAGTTGTCATTACGTGTAGTTCTTGCTGAAAAAAGCCAATTAGTTCTTGGTTCATGTAAGCTCTTAAAACAATAATAGATCAACAATTTGATCAATATCTGTTAAAGAACTTGATACAATATTTAAGTAATTGTAGGTACTTTTATCTCACACACCACACACACACACACACACCACACACACACACACACACACACACACACACACACACACACACACACACACACACACCACACACACACACACACACACACACACCACACACACACCACACACACCTCACACACACACACCTCACACACACACCACACACACACACACACACACACACCACACACACACACACACACACACACACACACCACACACACACACACACACACACACACACACACACACACACACCACACACACACACACACACCACACACACACCACACACACACCACACACACACACACCACACACACCACACACCACACACACCACACACACACACACACACACACACACCACACACACACACACACACCACACACACACACCACACACACACACCACACACACACACACCACACACACACACACACACACACACACACCACACACACCACACACACCACACACACCACACA